>JAPXFY010000017.1:14211207-14236207 GCA_030674185.1 Monoplex corrugatus | reverse complement strand
CAGCACAGTGGAAGCAATGGAAGCCAAAATCAACAAATACACAAGAAAATGGCTCGGTGTCCCACCTGGTCTCACTGATGTTGCATTCTACTGTCGTCAAGCAATGCTGAAGCTACCTCTCAAATCCATAGTGGAGGAATACAAAGTTGGAAAAGCAAGACTGTTGAGCATGCTGGAGGAATCGGAAGACAATATCGTGAGATCAGTTCATCCAAAGCTGAGAACTGGCAGAAAGTGGAAAGTCCAAGAGGCTGTAAACAATGCCAAGAGAAACCTCAGCATCAAAGAAATAATTGGACACAAGCAAACCAACAGACAGGGACTGGGAGCAACAAAAATGCAGTGGTGGTCCAAAGCCAAAGGGAAGGAAAAAAGAGACATGATCATACAGGAGTTGAAGGAAGAAGAAGATGTCAAAAGAGTGCAGAAGGCAGTCCAGCAAGGTCAACAGGGGCAATGGACAACATGGGACAGTGCACTCCAAAGAAGTCTCAGCTGGAACGATATGTGGCACATGGCTCCTCTAAGGATAAGCTTCCTCCTCAGATCTGTATATGACCTGCTCCCCTCGAATGCAAACTTAGTGAAATAGGGGAAATCAGACGACCCAGCATGTCCGCTCTGTCAGAAGAAACAAACAGTGGAACATGTCCTAAGCTCTTGCAAAGTAGCGCTAGCCCAAGGAAGGTATACATGGAGGCACAACCAAGTTCTGAAAGTGATCACAGACGTGGTTAGCGAAAAAACCATGACCCCAAACGCACCAATTGCTTTGACAACGTTCTACAAAGCAGGAGGGAAACAGGTCTGGCCAGAAAGTGCTATGACAACCAGCACATTGCCAAAGGGTCTTCTGGATGGAGCAGTCGACTGGGAGTGTACAGCAGACCTCCCAGAGTGGAGAAATTACCCAGATGTCATCAGCAAGACAGGCATGAGACCAGACATCGCTCTCCACTCTGACTCCTCGAAACAAGTGATTCTGATAGAACTCACTGTGCCATACGAAAGCAGAATGGAAGAAGCACATATCTACAAGACCGAAAAATACGCCGGTCTTGCCAGCACCCTGAAGAAAGCAGGTCTGCGGGTCAAAATCTTCGCCATAGAGGTCGGGGCAAGAGGGTTTGTGGGCACCTCCGCTTATGATCTCATGAAACAACTCGCCATTTCTGGGAAGAAGAGGACTAGAGCCCTTAAAGCGATGGCAGAGGCAGCAGAAAGGAGCTCAAGCTGGATCTGGGCAAGGAGGAACCAAAAGTGAACTTCATAAGGATTAAATTCCCTACAGATGATGTGTGCCCCGTTAGCACATTGGTAAAACCGCTACCGCAGTTCTGAAGCAGTTCTGAAGCGCAGAATCGCCCAGGTTCGCTCCCCGGCGTGGGGGAAAAAAAAAAAAAAAATAGACAACAGCAGAAGGGCATCCAGGAGTCATGACCTGGATGTGGCCGGGCCCCCCGAGAGTGTAAGGAATTCAGGGCCGAAACACTTGTCTAAAGGGGGTTACTTCTCTGAAGACCTTCTGTTGTCTAGCTCTCCCTAGAATTTCTTTCTACCTACATGTATATTTGTTCTTCTAAAGAAGATTTTAAACATGAAAGAAAGGACTTAGGTCAACTGTGATGCGTGCGTGTGTGCGTGTGTGTGTGTGTGTGTGTGTGTGTGTGTGTGTGTGTGTGTGTGTGTGAATGTGTGTGTGTTGTCTGTGTGAGCAAGGGGTGTAAGCACTGACAGGTCTGTTAATATACAGGGTGTTTCAAAAAGAATACGCCAAAATCATTACGCAGTTTTTTCAGGTCTATAGCATTGTAGTGGACTGAATCAGTGGTTATTTGATAGAGTAGTTATCAAAGTTTGATTGGGTGTCAGTTTCACCGCTGTCGTTAGTATAACTTCCAGTGCAGCTGAATTGTGGGAAGATCAATCAAAATGGCGACTCCTCAGCAGAAGGCGTTTTGCGTGCTTGAGTTCGCGAAAACAAACGCCATTGTCACGGTGCAACGTGCTTTCAGAACAGAATTCGGCATTGATCCGCCCCATCGTGAGAGCATTCGACGGTGGGTTAGACAGTTTAAAGAGAGTGGGTGTCTGTGCAAAGGAAAGAGTCCTGGAAGACCACGTATTACAGAGGAGCAAGTGGAGAGGATTCATGATGCATTTGAGAGCAGCCCACGTAAGTCCGTACGTCGAGCAAGTCTTCAGCTTGCCATCCCTCATACCACTGTCTGGCGTGTGTTAAAGAGACGATTACACATGAAACCATACAAACTAAGCCTCGTCCAAGCACTTACTAATGATGACAAGGTGATGCGGAGGACATTCTGTGAGTCAATGCTGGAGATGGAGGAAGGTGATGAAACTCTCTTTTCACGTTTAGTTTTTAGTGACGAAGCGACTTTCCATTTGAGCGCACAGTCAATCGTCACAATGTGCGCATTTGGGGAACAGATCACCCACATGAAACTGTTGAGCATGAAAGAGATTCCCCTAAAGTGAACGTCTTCTGTGCTGTGTCTCAAGACAAGGTCTATGGTCCCTTTTTCTTTGAAGGAAACACCGTTAGAGGACAAACCTATCTCGAAATGCTCCAAAACTGGCTATTCACTTTACTGCAAGCAGATTCGAATGACTTCATTTTTCAGCAAGATGGAGCACCACCCCATTGGCATCTCGGGGTTAGAGCTTATCTGAATGAAAACGTGCCTCAGCGATGGATTGGGAGGAGAGGTGCTAAAGACCTTGCTCTCTGTGCTTGGCCTGCCAGATCCCCGGACCTCACTGTGTGTGACTTTTTCTTGTGGGGGTATGTTAAAGACCAAGTTTATGTTCCACCACTTCCAGCAAGTATCGATGACTTTAAAGATCGAATAACAGCTGCAATCAACACGGTGGACCGTGACATGCTGAGGCGCGTTTGGGAGGAATTCTCATATCGGCTTGATCTTGTCCGCGCTGCCGGTGGTGGCCACATTGAGCACTTATAAAACATGAAATGAAACTTGAATGTATATACAACACATGTGTTCATGCTAGAGGTTTGTAATTTTTTCGTTTTTGACACATCACGTGATGATTTTGGCGTATTCTGTTTGAAACACCCTGTATAATTGTATATAATATGCTCTCTGTAATTTTCCATTGCTTTTATTCTTTCTCCCCATTTATAGCCATGCGTGGTGTGTGTGTGTGTGTGTGTGTGTGTGTGTGTGTGTGTGTGTGTGTGTGTTTGTGTGTGTATGTGTGTGTGTGTGTGTGTGCATGTGTGTGCGTGCATGCGTGTGTGTCTGTTCAGCGCTTAGATTTGATTTTATCAAGATTTTGCGCTATATAAATATTGTAATTATTATTATTAATTATGTTGACTCCTTTATTCACCCTTTACCCACCAGACGGGTGGTAGCCAGGCAGGATCGAACTCTAAGCCTTCCGATCGAAAGTCTGACGTCCTCCCCACTTAACTGCAGCGCCCTTCAGAAAAATCATGTGACTAAAGCTTTATGCTGAAGAGCTATGAATTTTCAATATCCTGTCTCTTTTCTTCATTTTAGCACCTGTCTTTGAGGTGCGTAACCAATACAATACCAATGCTGCCTGTTTTTGTGGAATTAACAAAGAAGGTAACCGATGACTGCTTGATGAAATGACTATCGAGTGGCGTCGGGAGCTTGGGAGATGATTGTCTGGAGAGTGGTGAGGCATTGGTGCTCTGATCCCATCCGTAGTCTCGTACTGTGTCTTGCTGCATTTTCTTGTGGAATTAACTTCCAGATTATTGATTTGCTGTTCTGCGTTGAATGTATCAAAACCGATCTGAAGAAAGTATAATGATGGATGCCTTTAAAAACTCGTGGTCAGAAAGGGGAGAATGCTTCTTACAACTCACAGTAAAAATTGGGAGAGAATACTGGTTGAAAAAAAAATCAGCAAGAAAAGAGAGAATGCTGCTAAAATCGTTTGATATGAAAAGCGAGGAAGTGTACAGGTCAAAGAAATCAGCTGAAAGAAGAAGTATGCTGCCAAAACAATCACAATGAAAATCGGGAAAGAATATGGGAAATTTCAGCGTAAAAAGAAGGAGAATGTTGCTAAAAGTTACAACGAAAAGCGAAAGAAAACAGGGAACATTTGCATGAAAAGAGAGAGGACAGCGCTTTTTCAAAATGTAATGAAATGGGAAAGTTTGCTTTCCAAACTGGCAGTGAAATGATGCAAGAGAACGAAAAAGAATGACATTGAAAAGGGAGAGAAATCAGGTAAAAAGAAATTGCAGCGACACGGGGAGTACATTTCTATGGCTGTAAGATATTGTGTCATATTAATATGAACTAATGTGAACTGTTAGTCTGGCTGACTGACTTGCCTGATCGCTTTGCTGCTTGATCGATCGTGTGTGTCCTCATGGGCTCACTAACCATTATGAAAGCCACAATATTTTATCATTCTTTATTTGCAGGCTTGCAAGACATCGTGCAACTCTGAAACCCGGAGCTCAGTGTACCACAAGTCCTTCACATCAGGGGCCGGTGTGAAGAAAGTGGCTGACGTCAACAAGGAAAGGAAGGGGACTAACGTCAGCGGGGAAAAAGGTGCTTGACGTCAGTGAAGGAGGTCATGAGCAGTAACTGAGGCTGACGTCAGTGTAAAGAAAAAAGTGACGTCAAAGAAGAGGGATATCACGTCAGTGTAGAAAACTGACAGCAACGAAAAACGAAGGCGGCTAACGTCAGAAAAGGAGGCTGACATCAGAGAACAAGAACATTCGCTTCGGTGAGACAGGAGATTGTCACTAGTGAGGAAAAAGGGCGAGCATCGGCGAGGAAGGAAACTGACATCATCGGGGAAGGAAAGTAACGTCAGATAGGGAAGTCTATAGGCAAGAAGTACTAACCTTGCGTTAGAATTACCAAAGTGACTGTGAACATAGTATCCAAAGACGGAAAGGAAGAAGGGAAAAAAAAAGAGATACACTCAAAGTGAAAAAGATCCCTTAGATTAAAATTACCAAACTCACCTGAATGCAATCATCGACAACAAAGGTTAAAATTACCAAACTCACCTGATTAAAGGTTAGAATTACCAACCTCATCTGATTAAAGGTTAAAATTACCAATTTCACCTGAAATACGAATCGGCATCATGGGAGACAGAGATCTCGAACGCTTCATGAAAGAGAGCAGTAAGAGCTACAAACACTGCAAGGTAAAGAACTCTGCCAGAAGGAACTCTCTAATGAAGAAGACGCTGGGTATCGAGGTGGAAAGAAAGATGGCGTCGGCGGTGTTGGACCGGGAGGAGAAGCAATTACGGGAACAGCTGAAACACATGCGTATTGAACGAGAAAAGACGACCATTATCTCTACCATGAGAGGTATGGTTTGTGTTGTGTCTTGTGTGTTCGTGTTATGTTGTTTTTGGTGTCATGTGGTGTGTGTGTGTGTGTGTGTGTGTGTGTGTGTGTGTGTGTGTGTGTGTGTGTGTGTGTATGTGTGTATGTATGTATGTGTGTGTGTGTGTGTGTGTGTGTGTGTGTGTGTGTGTGTGTGTGTGTGTGTGTGTGGTTGGTATTTGATTATTAGCTTGTGTGTTCGGTTTCATGTCTTCTTGTTAGTTTACTGAAATAGCCATTCGTCTAAAGCAATGATGCAAAAGAGAGAAGGCGGAAAGTTTTTGTGTGTATACATGTGTGTATTTATGAGAGAGAGAGAGAGAGAGAAGACAGACAGACAGACAGAGAGAAAGAGAAAGAGAGAGAGAGAGAGATTAACCGCAAGTTTGAAGTTTAGGAGGGATTTATCGCACTCAGTTAATTCCATATGCGCTCCACCCAAATCTGCCAGCAATTATCTGGCAGACTTCCTAAGCCTGCGCAAAACCCTATTCACTGGCAAGTCTTGAAATAGGGAGAGGGGGGGGGGGCATCCTATAAAACATTAAGCTGACACCAACATAATGATAGAAATATTGAAATGGGCAGTGAACAGTCCGATTTTCAATGCTGCGGGCTGGGATTAACCCATTAACTCCTGCACCCTATCCACCAACTGCAAAAACTTAACCCTTTGACTCCCTCACCCTAGCCACCAGCTTCCTGTAGGAAGAGAGTCAAAGGATTAAGTTTTGCTTTGCTGGCATGGTTGACAATACAGGATGCTCGTAGACAGGGTGCGAGAGCCAAAGGGTTAAACTCGAGATACCAGATGTTGAGTCCACGGCTCTGTCAAAAGAACCAACCAACCCACAGGGAAACCCAGCTGGCATTGGTTCGTCAATGTTTGGAAACCACAGATCTGCACTCACGTGTATCTAACACTGTCCGTTGCCAGTTGACAACAATAACCTCAGTGCCTGTTGCTATTGCAGATGGCAATGGTTCATTCGTTTCCTTCGTCTGAAGTTTGAGTATTGTCCCTTGCTTGTTCTTCCAGACAGCATGCTGTCTCTGCTTTTTGAAAGGAGCAAACCTTTCGTGGGGTTGTGCCTCCATACAGTTCTGTTTGAAATAACTTATTTCCCCGTGTTAAACATCCCTGATAGCTCCCTTGGGTCACACGCTTGAAGGGCTACTGAAGTGTCTTCATGTAGGATTTTCGTTAACAGCAAACTGATGAATCTAGTTATCCAAAAGGCTGTTTGTAAAACGAGAAAAGTCTGATCACATTCAGTGTCCACAGAACAAAGCTACAGGTCCTGATGACGTCTTCAGTATGGAATAATGTTGTTCGGTGTCAAATGTGACGGTGCTCTGGACCAGATTTCAGAGCTTAGAACAGATGAACAGATGTCTTTTTTCGTAAGAATCTAAAGTAGGCTGTAGGACACAGATTGGTTGTAATAAGTCGACGTAACAGTCAACGATTTCAGTAGCTTATTGGATCATGTGTCATGTTATCATTAGCATCATCATCATCATCATCATCATCATCATGTTAATGATTTCAGTAACTAACTATATCACGTTTCATGTTATCATAATTAGCATCATCATCACCATTATCACCACCACCACCACCACCACCATCACCATCATCATAAACATCATCAATGGGTATAAAACTGTATGAGCAATTAAGGATCTGTCGATTTCCCCAAATGTATGCAAGCGATAATAAACATTCTGCAACATGTGTTTATAAATTATCTTCCTGAAGTGAGTCACTGGGATTTAGCGTAATGAAGTTAGAACAATCGATTGTTCAAAGTGTACTGTTGAAGGACCAGACTCTGAAGATCAAACAGCTGTGTCACCGTCTGTCTCACACCCTGAGCAGACTTTGACAGCCGACAGTTGAAAACAAGAACAGGAAACACAAAAAGATTGGAAAACAAAAGAAATGATACCAAAATTCATATGTTACGTGGACTCTGCCTCTGTGGGTAGGTCAAAGTACCAGCCAAGATAAAAGACCTTGGAAAGTGAGCAACAAGCTTTAAGTCCTGCGAAACATTATACTACAGCAAACTTTGCCAAGAAACCCATGTAAAGAGCGGTGGTACAGGAGACTCTTTTGGTCCGTGTTTGCAGTTCGGCTATAGGTCTATCCTACCCGTGTATGCCGCGCTGTTCGTTTAGAATAATTATTCTTTCTTGTTGTACCGGCATGAAACGGCGACTGGCTTTCGACTGCACCTATCGTCTTACAGCGTATCGATTGTGAGCATTTCGTAACGTCACGGTTGAAAACAGTAGATATGGTGGATAAGGGAAAATATAGCCTGCTGAATATCAGTATTAGTCTCCCTTGCCTGTATGTCCTTTGCAACTTATCAACTCAGTGCCACATGTACGACAAATAACGAAACTGTCCATAGAATTCAGCCACAATCTTTTGCGTCACTGCAACCATCATTCATGGACATTAAGATAAAACTAAAACACATATGTTTCGTGGGCTCTGCCTCTTTGGTTAGGTAAAAGTGCCAGCCCAGATATGTAAAACCTTGGAAAGTGAGCAACCAGCTTTTTGTCCTGCGAAACATTACACTACAGCAAACAGTCACAGGTTTGTCACATTCTGTTCTCTTCTATGGACATTGTTTCCTGTCTCGGAGAAGACAATAAAGGCATTGGTAGAAAATGCATAATTTGTCCTATTTCGAATGTTAAGATCAGCGAGTACATACAGAATAGGATCCACACCTTGACGGCTCAGAGGAACTGTTTCTAGCAACGATGAAGCAAAGCGACTTTGTCTTGGTTTGGTTTGGTCACATCAACCCCCGTGAAACACTGTCCACGACCATTCTTCCGAGTAGGCAATCTAGAAGGAATGTCTACGTTGATGTCGACAAAGGAAGACCTCCTGTGTTCATCATAGGACAGATCTTTTGGCCCTGAGCTAAGGGCGGGGTAGACCCTACGGAAAACATAGAGAGCTGAAGGAACCAGAAAAAAAAAAACACGAAAATAGAATCAGAACGCGTATTTAATACAACCAGACAAGATAGGCACACATTTTCGGCCAACTAGCCTTTGTCAAGCGTGAATGTAAGATCACAAACAAACACCAAATACACAGATTAGGAAACAAAAAGACTGAACCTTCCCTGCTGCTTTGTCCAGTGGGAGAAGAGGACTGTTTTAGATTCCGTATCAGAGAGCTACAGTCAGAGGTACCAGGCATGCAGAGGCCTTGTAGCAAATTATGGTGTGATGCTACAGGACGGAAACATCTACATGATCGTCTATACCAGATGAAAATAGCGCTCGTCCATTGAAGTCCCTACAGAATGGTGCTGTGCTGGATCCTACGCCTCAACAGGATCCATTTTCAGCCACTGAAGATCTCTCCCGTCTATCTTGTCACGCCAGGGACCGCGGAACCGCCAAGCTGCATGGCAGCTGGCAGGAACTCTGGGGGAAAAAACTGCTATGTTTGTCGCCAAATATGGCCTGACCATGTAGACGTCGAACAATAGAGGAAGAAAGAAGGCAACGAAGGAAGAAGTGGATGGGAACCATCAAAAACTGAACCAATCCCAGTATGCCTGAACCTCTTGTTACTGCACCCCAATGACACGAGATGGAGGATCCTGTCTTCTCCTGCAGCCTGCCGTCCGCCCTTTGTCGACTCACTTTACAGGATTACGTGTAGAGAAAAATGAAGATTATAGTTACATTGTATCATGGGCATTTAAACTGAAGACATTTTTCAGTTTCTCTACAGGCTTGATCTATAAGTAAAATTTGACATGATGCTTGGAGTGTGTGGCTTGACGTCAAAAGCAACCTAGAGTTAATCTATAGGTTTAATTTATAGATAAAATTTACTATGATGCTCGGAGTGTGTGATTGACGTCAAAAGCAACCTAGAGTTAATCTATAGGGTTAATTTATAGATAAAAATTGATGTGATGCTTGGAATGAGTGGCCTGACGTAAAAAAAACAACAAAAAAACAATGTACGTAGGACGTGGAAATCCAGGGTTCGAATCACGAATCGGAAAGAGATTTATCTCCCCTTCAAATTAGATCATAAGTGGTTGTCTAGGTACTAGTCTCTTGGATGAAACAATAAACTCGGCTCAGTTTTTACGTCGACACCCACCTCAGGTGATATGGCCGACGGGGATAACCAATCCCAGGGAAGTGGGGAAAGGGGGAAATTATCAAATCCAACACTGACACCACCAGAACGACAATGATGTTAAGATGGGACAGCAAGAAGGCCAGTTTTAACGTAGCGCACCCCGGGATTCGAACCCACAACCATTAGCATGTGAATCCCACGCTCAACCAACTGAGCTACTGAGGTCCGCTGATGAATACGAATCATGCCTGTAGAACTATATACATGTATGTACACGTGACCTCCAGTCTGCCCAGCTGTGATTTGATACCTGACCTTGTTCAAAGTTAGAGAAAGGTAAAAAAAAAAAAAAAAGTAGCTGGGGAGAGGAGATGGGCACCGCTCTCAAAATGCTGGCTCCGAGAAAAGTTGAGGTCACTCTACCACCCCACTCCCCTACGATCTCAGGTTTATGGAACAAACCTTTTAACTTTGTATTTGAACAGACTCTTTAGCCCCAATTCAGGTACAGCTTTTGTGTGGAAAACAGCCGAGAATTCCTGGCTGATAAGAAGAAGAAATACTCCCTGGCACTGGCACTGGCGCTGGCACCGGGCACTGGGACGCGTGATGGATCGATATCACTTTGTCTCTGTTTCTGATGTTGATCGAAAATAGAAATTACTTTTTAATCATGAAACTACAAGAAACTAGACAAGCAGAGGCTGTTGTTGTTGTAGTGGTGGTGGTGGTAGTGGTGATGGCGGTGGTGATGGTAGTGGTTTTCTCCTGAATTATTATCATCGTCATGGTCATCATTATCGTCGTCATCATCATCATTATCATTATCATCATTCAGGAACAGTCTAGAATTAATTCTGATATTAAGCTACAGTTTCATAGAACGCGCGCGCACGCACATACACACAGATTATCGAAAATGACGATTCAAACGAGTAAGTACGCGCGCAAAGCAAGTTAGTAAGCCAGTCACACGCGTACAAACACACACACACACACACACACACACACACACACACACACACACACCACAACATACATACATACACACACATACACACACATACACACACATACACACATACGCATAGATACAGACACACGCACATAGACACACACTATATCGACACATACATAGACACACACTATATCGACACATACATAGACACACACAGACACCACACACACACACACACACACACACACACACACACACATACACACACACATATATATATACGTACACGTACACACATACCTACACACACACATACACACACGCACACACGCACGCACACACACACACGCACACACGCACGCACGCACGCGCACACACACACACGACAAAATTAATGTACCGGTAGTTCACTTCCAGACCCTCTGCGTGAAGTGTGCCACCCAACACATGCACCGCAAGAGAGAGAGAGAGACAGAGAGACAGAGAGAGACAGAGAGACAGAGAGAGAGAGGCAGAGAGAGAGAGACACACACACACACACAGAAAGAGACAGAAACAACACACACACACACACACACACACACACACACAACACACACACACACACACACAAGAAACAAACAGACAAAAAGACAGAGACAGAGAGACTCAGAGACACGCAGAGAGACACAGAGAGAGAAAAAGTTACAGGCAGCAACAGCAACAGCAACAGAGTAAGGTCATTTCGTTTAACTGATTGATTAACTAGCTAGCTTTTTTAACCGGGCGGCGGGCCCAGCCAGCCAGGCAGGGTTCTGTGGTAGGCAGCCTGCTCGGAGTGTGCCGACTGTTTGACCATCCTGCCATAACACACTTTGCTCGTTGACACACACTTCCCGCCCTGTTTGCCTGTCCTCGGGGCTTGACTTCATTCACTACAGTCTAGTTGCTGCATTGACTAAAATAGCTAACTGACTGACTAGTTGTTGATTGAAGGTCTGGTGGTGGGGGTGGGGGTGGGGGTGGTGGTGGGGTTGGGTGGGGGTGGGTGAGGAAGGGGGGAGGGAGGAGGGAAAGGGGAGGGCTTGTTTCCAGAGCCAGAAAGCGACTACCGAGGTACGCGCGTGTGGTTCTGTGTGCATACACACCCGTGTACACTCAGAGAGAGAGAAACAGACAGACAGAGACAGAGAGAGAGAGACAGAGAGAGACAGAGAGAGATGCATATTTACACATACACATACGCGTGCGCGCGTACACACACGCGCGCGCGCTTGCGCGTGCATGCATAACCACCGCACCATCACCGCCGCCATGCTACCTTTACCTTTACTATGATATTGTTATGTCAAACAATATCAGCAAAAAAGTCAACTGACTGACTGAAGGACGGACGAGTGAACGAACTAACTGATTAACTGACTGTCTAACTGACCGAGTGATTAAGTGATTGGCTTACTAACTAACAGATTAGCAGACCATCTGGTTGACAAACCGAGAGATTCATCATCATCAGGTGCCCTGCCGCATGGCGTTGGCGACCATGGACTTCCAACCATCTCTATCTCTCGTTGCCCCCAGCATCTCCCCCACCCTCCTCATCCCCGGCCACTCTGCAAGTCCGTCCAGCATTCTCTCCCTGGGTCTACCCGGTGCTCTCTTTCCCTCCAGCTTCCCCGTTGTGACCGAGTGATTAACTGACCGATTGACTGATTAGATGACTGACTGGCTAGCTGGCCGACTAACTGACTGACTGACTGACTGGCTGGCTGGCTGACTGGCTGACTGTCTAATTGACTGATTCATTAACTGACTGACTAATTAGCTGCTGTCTAACTAACTGACTGACTGACTGACTGATTGACTGACAGAGGACTTTTCAATTAAAATATTTTGACTTTGATTTTGTTTTTGACTTAAGACTGACCAACTGACTACGTGACTGACAAATTAAACCAGTTGACTGACTGACTGGACTGACTGACTCACTTACTCACTCACTCACTCACTCACCCACTCACTCACTCACTCACTCACTCACTCACTGACCTAACATGATCACTACAAACATCCAAATAATGACAGCAGCACTACGGTAGCCGTTTATCTTTTCCTGCTCCCCGCCCCCTGTCCCTATGTCCAAGCCTGCCGAAGAAGCAAAACTGATCGCAGAACAAAAACAAACAATACCTGGTCGGCCTTCGCCAGTTCATTCATATGATAAGTACCTCTCAGATCGCCTCTGCTCAATAATTTTATAAATGTCATCATCGTTATTATAAGTATTATTGTCATCGTCATCATCATCATCATTAGTAGTGTCGTTGTTATCATCATCGTCATCAGCAGCAGCAGCAGCAGCATCAACATCATCATCATCATCATATATTATTATTATTATTATTATTATTATTATTATTATCATTATTATTATTGTTGTTGTTTGTTGTTGTTGTTGTTGTTTGTCATCACCATCATCATCATCATCATAACTATTATTATTATTTTTGTTGTTTTTGTTGTTGTTATGACCATTATTATTGTTGTTTTTGTTGTTGTTATCATCATCATTATCATCATCAGTAGTAATAGTAGTAGTAGTAGTAGTAGTAGTAGTAATAGTAGTAGTACGAGTAGTAGTATCTCAAACATCCCGCACCCTGCAATCTTCGAAACAAAAACTTCCGACGATGCCAAAACTTAACTTGGAGTTGGCATGAGAACATGCTTCCCGTTTCAGTTTTCGTCTGTTTGGGGCTCACTGCCAGCTGATCTGATCTGATCTGATCTGATCTGAGTTTGGAGTATGCAGTTTGTTCAAAAGGGATTCATCGCACTCGGGCAATTCCATATGCGCTCCACCCAAATCTGCCAGCGATTATCTGGCAGATTCCCTGAGCCTGGGCAAAATCCTATGCGCTGGCAAGATCTTGAAATGGAGAGGTGACGGAGGGGGTGGGGGTGGTGTGGGGATGGTAAGGGACCTATGAAACAGTATACATGACACCACCAGAATGATGGAAAAGTTTAAGATGGGCAGCAAACAGGTCAGTTTTCAGTGCTGCTGGCTGGGATTGTTGTTATTGTTATTGTTGTTTAAAGCCCAGCCGACTGCGTAGAGCCATATCAGGGCTATGACCTGTTCAAAACATACACAGTACTACAAAAGGAAAAGAAAATTAAACACACATATCAATGCATTCGCGCACATAATCAAAGGAGATGCCACTGGCGCTGTCCATTCCGTCCAATTTATCGCACAGGGGATTTAATTCGAAAACATACCTGAATACAATTCAAACATAACAAAGGACACCTAAAACATATACAAAACGGGCGTTAAGTTACCTAAAACTGCTTCCGCATATCTCATTTCCCTAGAGCCAAAAACGCACTTAACACATGTACCCAATTATCAATCCTAAGAGAAAATACGTAAGATTTTATCGAACACATACAGGTGAATGGACAAGCAAGTCAGAAAATGATAGGAAGAAATGACAGAAAGCAAAGGAGGAAGAAAGGAACAAAAGAGAGTGACAGAAAAGAGGAAATTTCTAGCACAGAATTTCCAGAAGGTGGGGGATACTATTTATACTGAAAAGAGCCCCTGGCATCCCCACAGGGGGTGTCTAGAATTGAACTAGAGATATCCGATCTTGAGTCTATAGGCTCTATTAGCAGAACCAGTCTGCCCGTTAGAAAAGAGGGACCTGCCCACTCTTTCTCACTTCAAATCAAAGACTTAACCTGTTTATCCAGGCCTTCCATCATTAAGATTATAATTACTCTCCCAATGCCGTTACTTTTCACTGCTGATCGTGTGATACTATATGAACATTCATGTATGTAAATGTTTATGGCCGTAGGTACGTTTCGGCTCTGAATGTGTATTTAGTTGTGTACGTGTGTGAATGGGTGTATTCTGATGTGTGTTTGTGTGTGTATGTGTTTGTGTGTGTGCGTGTGTGTGTTTGTGTTTGTGTGTGTGTGTGTGTGTGTGCGTGTGTGTGTGTGTGTGTGTATTTGTGTGTGTGTTGTGTTTGTGTGTGTGTCTGTGTTTGTGCGAGTGTGCGTGTATGTGGTGGATTTTTTTTCTGTTTTGGTTTGGTTGTGTGTGTGTGTGTGTGTGTTGTGTGTGTGTGTTGTGTGTGTGTGTGTGTGTGTGTGTGTGTGTGTGTGTGTGTGTGTGTGTGTGTGTGTGTGTAAGTGTGTGAGAGAGAGAGGAGCGAGAGAGTGAGTGTGTGTGTGTGTGTGTGTGTGTGTGTATGTGTGGTGTGTGTGTTCATGAATGTGGTGATTTTTGTTTTGTTTTGGTTCGGTTAGATTTGGTTGTGTGTGTGTGCGTGTGTGTGTGTGTGTGTGTGTGTGTGTGTGTGTGTGTGTGTGTGTGTGTGTGTGTGTGTGTGTGTGTGTGTGTGTGTGTGTGTGTGTGTGTGTGTGTGTGTGTGTTTTAAAAGCAAACATTGTGAGTTTCCCACCGCTAAGTGTCGAGACTATACAAAGGGGAGCTATACTAGCTAGCGGCTGGGCAGGTTGCCCAATAGAGGAATGAATGCCTGGATTAACCCTTTGACTCCTGCACCCTAGAAAACAACTGCAAAAACTTAACCCTTTGATTCCCTCACCCTTTCCGCCAGCTTTCTGCAGGAAGCTGGTGGATAGGGTGAGGGATTCAAAGGGTTAAGATTTTGCCTTGCTAGCATGGTTGGCAATGCAGGATGCTGGACAACTGGGTGCATGAGTCAAAAGGTTAAGGCAGAGGAGGCCTCTTTCGTTCTTTCTTGGTCCAGTGGCTGGGCTGGACCTAACTGGTGCCCGTTGTGTGGCTATGTCCTGGGGGTTTTCATCTCCTTACCTTGCAATTCGACTTGTAAACAAGGTAATTGATGACTGGGTCCGAATGGGTCATGCAGCGCATTGGCAGCTCCCCTTTGCTTGGCGACAAAGCTGTCGTGTAACGTCGGGAGCTTGGAGATGATTGTCTGGGCGGTGGTGAGGTGTTCTTGTTCTGGGTCCCAGCCAACACCACTGCGTGTTTCTTGTTAACTTTGAACTAGAGTCTGGCTGCTAGTTTCAGGGAATCAGGCCTGATGACTGCAGGGAAAGCCCTGGTGACGGTTCGGAAAGACGGCAAACTTGGGATCCCTTTGGGAACACGTCAGACCTAGCTCAAAAGCAACAATAGGCTGTTTCTGGATCATTCTTCTGTTTGTTGATTCATCTGTTTGGAAGTTAGATCTTAGATCTTAGTCAGTTTAATTCATTGGTTTGTTCGGTTTTCTTGGTTAGATTGGTGGGTGAGTTGATGTGTGGTTAGGTGGTAAGGTAGGTAGGTAGTTTTTTGTTTGGTTGATTGGTTGGTTGGTTGGTTGGTCGATTGGTGTGTTGGTTGGCTCGTTAGCTGACTAGCTGGTTGGTTGGTTGGTTGGTTTGTGGGTGGCTGGTTGGTTGGTTGTTTGGTTGGTTGGTTGATTGGTTGTTGGTTGTTGGTTGGTTGGTTGGTTGGTTGGTTGGTTGGTCGGTTAGTTGGTCGGTTGGTTGGTTGGTCGGTCGATTGGCGAGTTAGTCGGTTAGTTAGTTGACTAGCTGGTTAGCTGGTTGTTTGGTTGGTTGGCTGGTTGACTGGCTGGCTGGTTGGCTTGTTAAATGGTTAATCAAACAATTCTCTGCGTTCGTTTTGTTTTGATTCTGCGTTGTTCAGTATCAAGTGAGTCCACTGGTTCAGTTGGTGGATGCATGGGATTCAAACCATTATGTCTCGAGCTCAGTCCCAACCTACAGCATAAACACTGGCCTCTCTGCTGCCTATCCTAATTGTGCTCAAGTCATTCTGGTGATATCAGCATTATGTTTCATAGGTCCCCCCCCCCCCCTTTCCTAATTTTCGAGACTCTCCTAGCCTACAAGACTTCGCACAGGCTCAAGGAGTCTTAACAGGTCACATCGTTACCAGATTTGAGTGGAATATGTATGGAGTTGTCTGGGCACGATGTATCCCCTTTGAGCTAATGGTTATTGAAATTCAGAGTGCGTAAATGTAAATACAGACCATTTTATGAGGAAAGGGGAATTAGAGCACCTGGTCACAACAGGAAAGCTGGAGGGAAAGAGAGTACCAGATAGACCCAGGAAAAATCTGTTGGACGGACTTGCTTAGGAGTGGCTAAGGACTGAGAGGGTGGAAGATGTGCTTGCAGCATCAAGGGATAGATGCGTACAGAGGGCCATGATCGCCAACGCCATGTGGCAGAGCACTTGATGATGATGATGAAATATTTTGAGAGTTTCTTTCTTGTGTCCGTTTCAGATCGCTCCAACAGTAAGTCCAGGAGCAAGAAGTGTCCGAAGAAGAACAGAAGAAAACCCCCACAGATCTGAAACTCGACCCCTACCCCGTCACATTCAGTCACCACCATCACAGCCCCATCATCAGATCCAGATCCAACACCTTGGAAGAAGAGAAAGGTAACCAACCCGGCTGACACCGGATATTGATCATAACCAACAAAAAAAAAAAAAAAGGAAAAAAAAATAATGTATACAGCTAATTATTTTATTAAAAGTCTTTCCGTGCTTAAAATTTCAGACCTGAATAAATCAACATAAAATAATTTACTTTATTACTACAAATATGTCGTGAAAGAATTCTAATGATACTAATAGTAATAATACAAAGAAGGAGACGAAGAAGAATGATGATGATGATGATGATGATGATGAATGATGATGATGATGATGATGATGATGATGATGATGATGACAATGATGCTGATGATAGTGAAGAGCTGGACAGCAGAAGTTCCTCAGAAGAGAATCTCTCGTTAAGTAATAGTTTCGGCTCTTAGTTCCTTACATTCTAAGCCAGCCGCGCTGCATCCAGGTCATGACTCCTGAATGCCCTTCTGCTGTCGCCATTTCTTTAACAGAAGTTTGTTCTCCATTTGTGTTTGAGCCCGAGTGTCCTTGGTGATCAGGCTTCTCAAGGCCAAGCCACCCTGTGAAGGATGTCCAAGCCACTTAGCTGTTGGACACAGGCAACGTACATGGGAACTTTAAGGCCTAGCCTATGAAGTTCACTTTTGGTCACCCTCGACCAAGTCCAGACAGAACTCTTTTCAACACTTAGTTGTTGGGTTGTTTTTTTCACAAGAGATGGAATTCCCCACGCAGTGTGGCTTTTTATCACAATTAGTGCACGTTCTGTGTGTTCTGATGACAGTTCAATGACAGTTTAGCTTTCCAGTCCATTTATCTTTCTTTCTTTCTTCCTTTTTTTCATCACTCATCACTGCATGTACTACAACAAAACAACTGTTCAAGGTCACCAATGCATTCATGGGGAGAATAAAATCATCCCCACTTCCTTCGCCTGTCTATCCCTCTAATCTACCACAGAAATTTTGTGACTTTTTTAGTAACAAAATTGAAGATCTTCGTTCAAGCCTCGACTCTCAGTCAGCAATGTTACCAGATGTTCCCTATGACTCTTTCACTGGAAACCTGTTTAATGAATTCAAGCCTGTGACTGAAGCTGTTGTCAGTGAAGTTATTCATAAAACTACCATAAAGACATGTGCACTTGACTGAAGCTGTTGTCAGTGAAGTTATTCATAAAACTACCATAAAGACATGTGCACTTGATCCCCTTCCATCTGTTCTTTTATCCCAATTGATTCACGATTTGCTTCCCTACATCACTGTCATTGTAAATGACTCTCTCACTTCTGGATGTTTTCCTTCTATTCTCAAGACAGCTATTGTTCAACCTCTTCTAAAGAAACCTCCCTTGATCCTGAAAACCTGAAAAACTACCGTCCTGTTTCCAATCTGTCCTTTCTTTCTAAGATTATTGAAAAGATCGCACTTCTCCAACTCCAGGAACACCTGGATTGCAACAGCCTTCTCTATCCTTTGCAATCTGCCTATCGCTCTGGTCATAGTACAGAGACTGCTCTTTTGAAGATTGTGATTGATCTGCTATCTACTCTAGACAATGGTCAGGTGTCCCTTCTCTCTCTTCTTGATCTCTCTTCTGCCTTCGACACTATTGATCACAATACTCTTCTTTCTCGACTTCAGAATATTTTTGGTATCTCTGGCATTGCTCTGTCATGGTTTCAATCCTACCTTTCTGGTCGTGTACAAGTTGTCTCCATAAATGGTGTCTCTTCTAATCCTACCATCTTGAAGTACGGTGTTCCTCAGGGCTCTGTCTTAGGCCCTATTCTCTTTATTTTGTACACTCAGCCCATCTCTGACATTGTAGCCCATCATCACATATCCCATCACTGTTTTTCTGATGACAACCAAATCTACATGTCTGGCCATCCCTCCACTATCCCTTCTATAATTCAACGCACACAGCTCTGCATTTCTGACATAAAGTCTTGGATGACATGCAACAAACTCCAGCTGAATAATGACAAAACAGAATTTATATTTATTGCATCAAAGCGACTTCTGTCTACTGTGCCTATCCCTGTTTCTATCCAGCTTGAAGACTCGGTAATCCACACTTCCACATCCGTGCGTAATCTTGGAGTTGTACTGGACCAAACTCTTTCCTTCCACAGCCAGGTATCCTCTGTCTGTCGTGCTTGTTACTTAGAACTTCGACGGATCAGTTCTGTGCGTCATCTTCTATCTGAAGAAAGCACTATAACTCTCATTTCTGCACTCATTCTTTCCAGACTCGACTACTGTAACTCGCTTCTTGCTGGCTGCCCCCAAACACTCTTATCCAAATTGCAAAAAGTTCAAAATAACGCTGCTCGCCTTGTACGGAAATGCCCAAGGTCAACTCATGTTTCCCCTCTGCTTCGAACTCTACACTGGCTTCCTGTTCGAAAGCGTATTGACTATAAACTTTCCCTCCTATGCCATAAGTCTCTGGCTGGTCTAGCTCCCCCCTATCTTTCTGATCTCCTGACTGTTTACATTCCCTCCAGAGAGCTACGCTCTTCTACTGATGCCCACCTACTTAGAATCCCACGCTTCCGCAACAAAACTCTTGGTGAACGTGCTTTTTCTTATCAGGCCCCCTCTATTTGGAACAAACTTCCCTTTCCTCTCCGCTCTACCTGTACCCTTTCTTCGTTTAAGTCCAGTCTAAAAACCACTCTTTTTAAATCCTAGCCTGTAGTTCTGTACTCTTACTTCAGCTGCCACCTTGAAATCTGTGCCCTCGCGCGTGTGTGTGTGTGTGCGGGTGTGTGTGTGTGTGTGTGTGTGTGTGTGTGTGTGTGTGTGTGCGGGTGGTGTGTGTGTGTGTGTATGTGTGTGTGTGTGTGCGGGTTTTGTGTGTGTGTGTGTGTGTGTGTGTGTGTGTGTGTGTGTGTGTGCGTGCGTGTGCGTGTGTTGTGTGTGCGTGTGTGTGTGTGTTTACTGTAAGCGCTTAGGGCTTTTTTTAGATTAAGCGCCATAAATGTTCACTATTATTATTATTATTATTATCCCTGGTTGGGGCAGAGATAGAGCACTCTCCCCCCCCCCCCCTCCACAGTTTTACTGCACGAGTTTGCAGGGGGTGCGATTCTTTCTCAACGGTGTGCATGAAGCCTCCGGTCTATCCAGATGTAGAAAGGTGCCTGACTGACTTTCTTTCAAATTATGGAAGATACTGCACCGAGGGAGAAGAGATAAGCACCATCCTTGTGAAGCTGGTCCTGAGAAAATATTGAGGTCTCTACACCTCGCTTCTCTAAGATTTCAGAGTTATGTGAGGGACTTTTACCATTACCTTTTACTGCCCCCCCCCCCCCCCCCCCCCATGCCATTAACGGGATACGATTTTATAAATTTTCATTGATTTCCTGTGCAGCCCAAAAGTACGTGACCAGAAGAGGTAGACGACAGTCCAAAGAGTTCGAGGACCTTCACATGAACACGGCCACAGGTAAACTGGCCATCAGCCACCTGCAAATGTTAGCTGCCGGAAGTCCCAGAGCTGCCTCCCCTTATAGCCTCTCGCCCTCCACTCCACGTCGTCGGGCGGATTCTTCGTCCAGCCAGGATTCTAACGGCGATTCTCATTGGGTGGGAGACCCGGAAGCCATCGGGTCGGTCAGAAGACCCCGGAAATCGGTGGAAGAGCAGGAGAGGGACAAACTGGCCAAGAAAGAGGCTAGATTTCACAATGTTCATTGAATGCCTGTTGACTGCGTCATTAGTGTTGGTGTACTTATCTTGATGATGTCATTGTTTTGTGTGTGTATATGTGTGTGTATGTGTGTGTGTGTGTGTGTGTTTGTGTGTATGTGTTGGTGTGTGGTGTGTGTGTGTGTGTGTGTGTGTGTGTGTGTGTGTGTGTGTGTGTGTGTGTGTTGCCAGTTTTAACGAAACTTGTTTCATAGACGTGGTGGTCAGTGGTACTGTTGACTTGATGTGATTATCATGACATGCTGACAGGAGTGGGAAGATGTTGGTACGTACGTGCATTATTCAGACCTGCGATTGTTCTTCTTCTTCTTTTGTTTTGTTCGTTGTTTACATGGTCAGGACACAACTGATGATGAATGTGGCTGCGTTTTGTTTGTGTGTGTGTGTGTGTGTGTGTGTGTGTGTGTGTGTGTGTGTTGTGTTGTATTGTGTGGTGTGTGTGTATGTGTGTGTGTGTTTGTGTACGTGTGTGTGTGTGTGTGTGTGTGTGTGTGTGTGTGTGTGTGTTTCTCTGTGTTCGTTCGTTATTTCTTTTAACGTCTATTCACATACGTGCTTTTAGACGGGGGGGGGGGGGGGGGGGGGAGTGCGTAAGAAATGAATGAATCTATGTAATCATGAAGGCATTGTATCAATTAAGGTAACAATTAAGGTAACATCAAACAAATTGACGAACAAAAGAAAAACAATCAGAACATTATATCAGTCAGGCTTCATCGGGTTTCTCGGGGCTGTGTGGGAGTTACAGGTATAAATCAATTGGGCTGAATCAAAGGAAACGACCTACAGGACTGTGCAGTAAACGCCTAGCAATGTGTAAATAGAGAGTGAAATCAGTATGTTTCTGTTTTAAGTTTGTAAATGACGCAGGGAAATAAGGTCGCATTCGCTGACAACACAAAAGGTCACCACAGATAAAATCACCACAGATACATTTTCTCTGTTTCTCTTGTGTGTGTGTGTGGTGTGTGTGTGTGTGTGTGTGTGTGTGTGTGTGTGTGTGTGTGTGTGTGTGTGTGGTGTGTGTGTGTACGTGTGTGTGTGTGTGTGTGTGTGTGTGTGTGTGTGTGTGTGTGTGTCTGTCTGTCTGTCTGTCTGTCTGTGTCTGTATGTTCAAATTCCTGCCGACTGCCCTGCACTGGAGCTTGACGGTCAGAAGAGTTGCAGTAGCCAGAAGCTTTCCTCCCACAGACATTAGGGACCTCCAGTGGATGAGGACGGACTTCTGAACCGTTTAAATACGGTGAGGGAGTCAAAGGGTTAATGCCTTGGACCCGGTGCTGCTCCACTACGAAGGGACCTCAGTAAGCGATTGCCGTTCCTGTCTGATGTAGATGACCATGTAGATATTTGCGTTATATTGCATAGCACCATGGTTTGTTAGTAGACAAATGGCAAGCCTTGTACTCCAAACTTTAGCTTGTCAACCCCGTGGCATGATCTTTATGCTCAGCTTGTTTAAAATACAGTCTAAACTGAAATGACTTTGTTTGTGTCTGGCCATGTGTGTTCAAGCAAGGCTGCGGTATGATTCATGTGGAGTATAGATAGTTGTGGTGAGACAGATAGATAGATGTGCAGATTTCTCAATGTCTTCCTCGCCCCACTTTCGTAAGTTTCGAGTCTGTATTTCCCATGGTGAGTCGAGTGAGTTTTAAAAGAGAGTTGCCCTTGACGTTTAGGCGTCCCGCAGGCACTGAAGTGTCATGCCAACGAAATACCTTTGCTGTAACCATGCGATTACTCGATTTGGAGTTTGTTTAAGACGGATTCATGGCAATTGGACAGGTCCACATGCGCTCCATCCAAAAATTGCCAGCAGTTATCTAGCAGACTCCCTGAGCCTGCGCAAAAACCTATGTGCGTTGGCATGGGGGGGGGGGGGTAAGAGAAAGAACTTATGAAACACTTAAGCTGACACCACCAGAATGATGGAAACGTTAAAACGGGCGGTGAACAGGTCAGTTTTTAATTTAACCTTTTGACTCCCGCACCCTATCCACCAACAGCGAAAACTTAACCGTTTTATTCCCTCACCCTATCCACCAGCGTCCTGCAGGAAACTGGTACATAGGGTGAGGAAATCAAAGGGTTAAGTTTACGCTTTGCTAGCATGGTTGACAATGTAGGATGCTAGTGGACAGGCTTCGGGAGTCAAAGGGTTAATGTTGATGGCTGAGATTGAACTGGAGATACCAAATTTTGAGTCCACGGCTCTATCAAAACAAAACAAGAAAGAAAGAGAGAAACAGTCCGCCAAAATAATATGGCCAGCCCAAGGGTCGAACCCTCGACTCCCTTACCATGAGCAAGGCGCTCTAACAACAAGTCTAACGGGACCACTAAAAAAAAAACACATGGCCCACGCGAGAGCTGAACCCACAACCCCTTGTTATGTGTATGATGCTCTATCCACTGAGCTAAAGGGCCACCGATTTTCAATAAAACCCTTGACTGAGAGATGTTAGGGAGGATGCATTGAGAAATTTTGTAGCTCACAAGCGCTAAGATGATGCCTTAGACACTAAACCCTGTCTATTTGAAAGGATCTTGCAATACTTCGGTAACAAGAGCTTGGGCTGGGTGACTTGTAAAGGAGCGAGGAGGTGGATAGTTACTATATTAACAAAAAGCACCACGAGGGTGTAGATGGGACCTGGAGCACCAATGCCCCGCCGCTCTGGGGACACTCACCTCCCAAGCTCCCGACGCCAATCAACAGTCATTTCTTCAAGCAAAGGAGGGGGGAGGCTGTGGGGGGGGGGGGCTGTCCATGTGTGCGTTGCATGACCCATTCGGACCCAGTCATCAGTTACCGTGTGTACAAACCGAGTGGCAAGGTGGGAAAATGACAAATCCCGGGATATAGCCATACAGCTCGCACCAACCAGGTCAACAGCCTAGCCTCTGGACCAAGAGAGAATGGAAGACCCCTCTCTCGTCCCATTCTGGTCTTCATCTCTCTTTCGGGCAGCCCGCCCTGCCACCAGCTGGCATAGCTGTCAGCACTTTTCCCCTTACTATGGTCTCGACACTTAGCAATCGGAAGCTCCCGATGTTGTCTTACTTCAACCACAGATTACTACTGATAACAATACATTGGGAGAATGCTATATCGCACCCCCTCCCAAAAACTTTGAAAGTCCTTGGTTGAATTGTTTGTTCATGATCTATAAACCATGCTGAGAGTTTTCTTGTTTCAGCCATATAGGCGTTACTTAATTTTATGACCATTGTTTTTGAGAAATTATAATAGGATTGTGCCTATTATAATTTCTCAAAAACAATGGTCATAAGATCTATAAACCGCTCAAAAGACTCCACGGGTAGTCTTGTAGACGGTGATTGTGTGTTGTGCCACAGAATAGAGCCAGTGTGATGAATGAAATGGTTATATACACTACAGTCTGACTTGAGAGAACTTTTTTTTCTACCTGTCAAAAAGCACAGAACTTATGTGTTTTGATTCTGCAAGACAGTAAGTCGGAGTACAGGGAACTTCAGATGCGAACTGTACTAATTCATTTAATCATTTATTTGTTTGTTTGTTTCGTTTGTTCGTTTTATTTGTGTATGTATCAAACACTAAGCAGCTGACTGTGCTGAATCATGTTGATAACAATTGCGAACGCAGCTTAAAGGATTACATACGAAACAGCCATTTTCCAGTTCTGTCAGCCATTTTCCAATACTGTCAGCCATTTTCCAACTCTGCTGTTATACCTCCTGATCAGTACTATAGTTTACCTCCTGCTCCGTACTAAATATGTAAAACTGTAATCAGTTACATGACATTTTTCATACAATGTAACGATGTTGTATTCATTGAAGTCAACAATTAAAGAAAATAATGTATACTGTCATGTGTAAGTGGCTTGAGTGTGTAGCAGTGCAAGCAAATTGTCGGCGCACGTGTGCATGTGTGTATGTATTTGTGTGAGTTTATGAATGAATTGAATGTGAGTGTGCGCATTTGTTTGCGTATGTGTGTGTGTGTGTGTGTGTGTGTGTGTGTGTGTGTGTGTGTGTGTGTGTGTGTGTGTGTGTGTGTGTGTGTGTGTGTGTGTGTGTGTGCGCGTGTGTGTATACTCCTGCGCACCCGCATGTGTGCCTGTGTGTGAGTAGTGTCTGTCTGAGACAGTGAAACAGAGAGAGAGAGGGAGTATTTTGTGTGCATGCATGCGCTATTTATACGTGTCTGTATGTATGCATCCCATCTTGTCTATTAAAAGTAGCAGCTCATACTTTACAAAATCGTTAATGTTGATTTAAAAAAAACTGTATAGTATACCTGCGAAACTAAACCAACCAGCCTACCAATCAACCAAACAACCAATCAACCAAACAATCAACCAAACAGAACAAAAACCAC
>JAPXFY010000017.1:14193707-14203707 GCA_030674185.1 Monoplex corrugatus | reverse complement strand
ACTTGTTTATTTATTTACTTATTTATTTATTTATGCATTTTTATTATTTATTTATTTGTTTGTTTGTTTGTTTGCTTGTTTGTTTATTTATTTACTTTTTTATTTTATTTGTTTATCTATTTATTTATTTATTTATTTGATTGGTTGGTTTATTGGTTGGTTGGTTGGTTGGTTGGTTGGTTGGTTGGTTGGTTGGTTGGTTGGTTGGTTGTTCATGTGTTGGGGGCGTCAGACTAGTCGCTTTTAGTTTAAAAATGGTGTGTGGATTTCTTAAATTTTTTTCATGTTTTATTTCGCTTTGTTTTGTTCTTATAGGTGTAACGACGTTAAATGGTTGGTTAACGATGTTCAAGATGGCCAAACATTATCAATTGTATACACGTACGCGAGCACGTTCACACATACAAACATACACAAGCACGCACGCACACAAGCATTTAACGCCCCCATTTTGTAAATAATTTTTTTAACATTTGAAAATTGAAGAACTTATGGCTTACTGTTAAAACTGATTAGCCCTGTCTATCTGCATCCTAATCCCCACTGTCCACTGACATCATTTTCAATGAAATAAAAATTTCTCAATATACAGAAGAAGGACGAGGAAGACGACGAGGAGAAGAAGAAGGATGATGATATGATGATGATGATGATGATGAGATGAGAAGAAGAAGAAGAAGAAGAAAGAAGAAGAAGAAGAAGAAGAAGAAGAAGAAGAAGAAGAAGAAGAAGAAGAAGAAGAAGAAGAAAGAAGAAGAAGAAGAAGAAGAAGAAGAAGAAGAAGAAGAAGAAGAAGAAGAAGAAGAAGAAGAAGAAGAAGAAGAAGAAGAAGAAGAAGAAGAAGAAGAAGAAGAAGAAGAAGAAGAAGAAGAAGAAGAGAAGAAGAGAAGAAGAAGAAGAAGAAGAAGAAGAAAGAAGAAGAAGAAGAAGAAGAAGAAGAAAAAGAAGAAGAGAAGAAGAAGAAGAAGAAGAAGAAGAAGAAGAAGAAGAAGAAGAAGAAGAAGAAGAAGAAGAAGAAGAAGAAGAAGAAGAAGAAGAAGAAGAAGAAGAAGAAGAAAGAAGAAGAAAAGAAGAAGAAGAAGAAGAAAAAGAAGAAGAAGAAGAAGAACAACAACAACAACAACAACAACAACAACAACAAGAAAAGGAAGAGAAAGAGAATGAATAAGAAAAATAGAAGACGAACAACAACAAGAACAAGAACACGAACAACAACAACAACAACAACAACAAGAAATCATTCTTGTATAAGCTATTCTCTAACTTCAGTTAGGCTCACTGTGCATTACACATTTTACAAGACAGAATGTAGTAAATGCAGAAGGTTCAATGCACCACACCTTCTTCTCTTCTTCTCCCTTAACTTCGTGAAGAGCCATCGGCACGCCGTACTAAAAAAAACTGTTTACAGATTGCTCCACCTGTGTCTGTTGTGCGCTAAAGCCTAGGATTCTCCAAATGTTTTTTCTGTCCATTCCGCAATGTTATCAGTCCATCATTTTTTTTTTCCTTTCTGTCTTTCCCTCCGTCTCCCTCTCTCAACAGTTCCATTGAGGACTGATTATTAAGCAAGGCCATTGAATCATGTTACATGGCCATACCAACGTGGTTTTCTGTGCTTTAACTGATGTCAGCAGATCCTCATAATTATGGTCCATTGCTCTGTGTGATCGTTTGGCGCATTTCTTCGTTGGTGATATGATCAGTGTGTCTGATGTTTAATATCTTGCGGTAACGTTTTATTTCCTTAGCTTGGGTTTCTCTTTCCAAATCTGCTGTGAGGATCCATGTCTGACAAGCATGTAGGAAGATGGAATATACCTGCTCACGTAAGAACTTGATGTTGTGTTTCATAAAGGTGACTGGTCTTGTCCTTCCATACAGGTTTCAGCCTAGATAGTGCTGTTGTCGTCACTGATGTATTGAGATGATTTCTGCTTTGGATCCCTCATTGATAATGATGAATCACATATCACACACACACACACACACACACACACACACACACACACACACACACACACACACACACCACACACACACACATACACACACCATACACACACACATACAAACACACACACACATATATATTTACGTGTGTGTGTGTGTGTGCGTGTGTGTGTGTGTGTGTACATACACACACAAGTGCACACACAAACACACACACATACACACACAAATCCTAACATACACGTTGATACATCATCATCATCATCATCATCATCATTATCATCATGTGCTTTGCCGCATGGTGCTGGCGATGATGGCCCTCCATATTCATTTATCCCTTGTTGCTGCAAGCACATCTTCCACCCTCTCTGTCATCAGCCACCCTGCAAGTCCATCCAATATTTTCTCCCGGGGTCTAACTGGTGTTCTCTTTCCCTCCAGCTTTCCTGTTGTGACCAGGTGCTCTAATTCCTATTTCCTCATAAAGTAAAGATGTTGCTTGCCTTTTCCTAATCTTATTTTTCAATGATCTTCTTGTGACTGCCTCCATCAAGACTGTCTCGTTTATTTTCTTACACGTGGTGCAAATGAATAAATAGCAACAATGTGTAAACATACATACACATTTACCTCTGGTCATAAACGTAGACATACATGAATGATTATTACACTATGTCATATCATCAATAGTTAGTTTTAAAATGAAAAACTAAAAGGAAGAGTTGGAAGAAGAAAATACAGGTAATTACCGTATGCTTTCTGGAGAGGGGACGTAGGGTCGTACACAGGAGATCCGAATTTAGACTGCAAGATCTTCAGTGTGTCTTTCTTTCCTGGTTCGTCTGAAAAAACGATTCAGGTTCAGGTTCATACTGCTTATAGCCCAGCCGACTACTAGAGCCATATCAGGGCTAACACTACATTAAAAACGACAGCCAAGTTATGATAAAAAGACAACAATCAAAAACCATGCTCATCCTTATCCTTGCAAGTCTGAAATACTTTTAAAGAATAACGTACTTACACATAAAATACTATCCGGTGAAATCTGTTGATCTCTTGTAAAAACTGGAAAATTGCATCTGGAGGGACATCCCTGAAGAGGTTCTTTAAAACCCTTTGATTCCCGCACCCTGTCCACTAGCATCCTGCATTGTCAACCACGCCAACAAAGCAAAAACTTAACCCTTTCCCCATCTACCAGCTTCCTGCAGGAAGCTGGTGGATGGGGTGAGGAAGTCAAAGGGTTAAGTTTTTGCGGTGGGTAGATAAGGTGCGGGAGTCGAAGGGTTAAAGAGTCCACCGTGTAGTGCTTATGGTGAGAAGAATGACACAAAACGATGAGTTTGGAGTTTGGAATTTATTTAATAAGAGGGATTCGCTGCATTCAGGCAATTGCGTAAGTGCTCTACCCAAATCTGCCAGAAATTATCTGGCAGATTTCCTGAGCATGGGTAAAACACTACTCGGTGACAAGGTCTTGAAATTGGGGGGGGGGGGGGGGGGGGGGGGGCTGGTGAGAGCGGGGTGAAGGGATCTATGAAACACTAAGATGACACCACCAGAATGATGGAAGCATTAAGATGGGCATCGAACAGGCCACTTTTTAATATGTCGCGAATTGGGATTGAACTTGGGATGTCAGACCTTAAGACCAAGCTCTATCACAAGTCTGGGTCAGCGTATTTATGGATAATGAGCAGGAAAGTGGAGGAACACAAACTCAATGTACAGACGTATTCTTATTCCAAGAGGAGAAGTAGAAACCAGAATGCAACGTGTTTACATACACACGTACACGCATATTCAACACATGGACACACACACACACACACACACACACGACCACACACAACACACAACACACACACACACCCCCAACACAACACAACACACATCATGCACACACACACCATACACACACACACACACACACACACACACACACACACACACATGGTGTCAATTTTTTTCAAAACATAACTGTTTTTAAACGTGACAAACAAGCAAACAAGACAGCGGGCCCCAGTAGCTCAGTTGGTAGAGCGTCGGATTCACATGCTTATGGTTGTGGGTTCGAATTTTCGGGGTGCGCTACATTAAAACTGGCCTTCTCGTTGTCCCATCTTAACATCATTGTTGTTCTGGTGGTGTCAGTATAAGGATTAGATAAGACCCCCTTCCCCCACTTCCCTGGGATGGTTATCCCCGTCGGCCATATCACATGAGGTGGGGTGTCGTCGTAAAAACTGAACCAAATCAATCAAACAAGCAAACAAGACAGAAAGTAAGAGAGGAAAGTAAATGAAAGACGACAAACAAAAGCGCACGTGGTTTCAAGACAAGACTTCAGTTTCAGAGTACAGAACCCTACAGCATCTCCTCTCCTCCCCCCTACCCCCCCCCCCCCCCCACAACCGCCCCGGCCGCCCGAAAACCTAATGATTAATCGTTTCCGTCTATTCAGAAACTACACAATGTCACGGTTGATCTCCCTTGATAAGAAAAGGTCAACAAGCTTAAAGTCAAGTCAACATCTCATGTTTGTCAATAAACTAAAGGTCGCCTGCCTTCTTCCAAGTTTGTGTGTGTGTGTGTGTGTGTGTGTGTGTGTGTGTGTGTGTGTGTGTGTGTGTGTGTGTGTGTGTGTGTGTGTGTGTGTGTGTGTGTAAGTGCGTGAGGCGTATACACACACACACACGCACACACACATTTATATATACATATATGTAGTGTATGTGTGTGTGTGTGTGTGTGTGTGTGTGTGTGTGTGTGTGTGTGTGTGTGTGAACAGTTTCAGCCAGTCAGTTTGGAATAAGACATATTTCAGCAAGGTAGATCCCACATAGCCTTACTGATGATCAAATACTGGGCGTATGTCATTGTTGCAGACACTCTTAAATAGGTAGGCCTACAAAAATGAGGGGGTCAGCTTTTTAACCCTTTCATTCCCACACCCTGTCCACCAGCATCATGCATCGCCAACTGTGCTTGCAAAGCAAAAACTTGCACACACCCTTTCGTTTCCTCCCCTTATCCACCACCTTCCTGCAGGAAGCTGGTGGATAGAGTGAGGTGGTTAAAGGGTTAAGTTTTTGCAGTTGGTCGATACGATGCGGGAGTCAAAGGGTTAAATCAGATAATGCCATCGACGAAACCTGGGCTAGAAGCTATGAGCCAGCATCAAAGAGACAATCGTCAGATCGGCATACATCCACCTCCCGAAGGCCCATCATGTGCAGAGGGAAAAAAAAAAAAAATAAATAAATAAATAGGTAGATAAACAAACAAATAGATAAATGTTTTGAAGATTATGGTTATGATTATGATGATTATAACAAGGGTGTATTGACGGAGCATCGCGTTCCATTGGGACAAACCGTTTATCAAAACTTCTACAGGATGTTTCTGATGAAAATATTTGGACCTGTAATCCAAAAGAGACGTATAAAGCACTGTTAATGATTCACCACTGATATTATATGACAAATCGTCTCGCCACAAAACAGAGATGATGCTGTCACTTACGACGTCTTATCAGTGGAAAGCTCTGCCAGATCACTTCTATTCTCCAGATATGAGTCTCCTAGGCATTTCCGTCCTTTCCAACTGATGGGGAATCGGTCGTGAGATCATTGAATAAATGCATCAGGTGTGTGTAAAGCTTCAAAGTGTTGCAACAATTACTTTCCAAGTTATTAAGACGTTTTCGCTGTTTAACGGATGGCGCTAGTAACGCGTCACAAGACACGCAACAAGCAAGCTTATACTATCAGGCAATGTTCCCGTTTTCCAGGTCGCAACAGGCTAAAAGGTTTGTCAGAGCAAGGTACGGAACTCCCTCAACAGTAAAAGAAGTAATTGGTAACCTGAGTAGCTGACCCTGGTTGTGTTCTAAAATTGTTGATCTGAAAAAGAGGTGGGTGTCACAGCTTAACTTTTTTTTTTAATCAAACAATGCTGGTCATTATCAACTTGCAATGCAGAGTCGTGCATTTTAAATAGATTTCTGGACCGCTTGATTTTACAAGCTTCAGACAGTATGAATGAGCTAGATTTGCCAAAGGTCTATCTACATTACTCCACGAGGGTTATAGTGGGACCCGGAGCATCAAATGTCTCGCCACTCTCCGGACAATCACCTCCCAAACTTTCTACGCCATTCAACAGACATTTCATCGAGCGTGACCCATTCGGACCCAGTCATCAGTTACCTTCTTTACAAACCAAATGGCAAGGTGGGGAGATGACACAATTACTCATCACGTTTTTAGCTCCCAAATTTTCCCGTGTCATCTTGAAACAAAGCCAAAGCAGCATCTTCATTCAAACCATATTGCTGGAAACTACTGTGCGTAAAAAAAAAAGTCATTTTTTGTGACTTGCCAGGCTACGGTTGTGGAAGGAGACGAAACGAGAGATTCAGAAAGTGAGTGTATGGATGTCGGGGATGGGGGTAGGTGGGTGTTCCTTGAGTGGCAAATATACGTGAGTGCGTGTATCATCATCATCATCATCATCAGGTGCCCTGCCGCATGGCGTTGGCGACCATGGACTTCCAACCATCTCTATCTCTCGTTGCTCCTAGCATCTCCCCCACCCTCCTCATCCCCAGCCACTCTGCAAGTCCGTCCAGCATTCTCTCCCTGGGTCTACCTGGTGCTCTCTTTCCCTCCAGCTTTCCCGTTGTGACCAGGTGCTCCAAATCCCCCTTTCTCACAAAATGGCCTATAAATGTTGCCTGTCTTTTCCTAATCTTCCTTATGAGTGATCTACTTTTGTCTGCCTCCATCAAGACTGTCTCGTTTGTTTTCTTTGCTGTCCATGGAACTCTCAACATTCTTCTGAGAAACCACATCTCGGCTGCCTCAATCTTGTTCTGGCTTTGCTTGCTGACTGTCCACGCCTCGCATCCGTACAACAGTATTGGTTCTATATAACATTCAAGGACTCTCTTTCTGATGTTAATTGATAGGCATTTGTTGGTAAGAATGCTTTTCATCTTCTTGAATGCTGTTTTGGCTTGTATGGATGTCGGGGGTTGGGGTATGCATGTTCGTGTTCACTTAGTTTTCGGGATCTTATCAAGCCTGCATGACGTGCATCGTAACTCTTTCTAATCACACGCAAACAAGCAGTAACACCAACCTGACCTCAACAGAGTTGTTACAGTTCATAAAAGACGACCTTTCACACGCAAGGAGTGTCGCAATACAGAGAAAGCAACATGTAACATAAAAAATGTCACCCTCGACCAACAAGGGCCAGCAATCAGTTATCATCGATCAACTTGATCGGCATCTGATCAAAGCGCGGCAGTCAATGTTATCGCACTCTTAAAGACCACCGCAGGGTTATCTTAATCCCTTTAATCCAGGCCATGGAGGGGTTAAAACTCTGGAGTGGGGACTGGGGGGGGGGAGGGGGAGGGATTGCTGAAAGGAGCACACACAGGTATCAAACAAATAACGTCAGGTAAAACAGCTTTTTAACGTTTAATTTACACTTGAGAAATTTTCTATTCAAAAACTGTAGTCCTATTAGCCCAGTATGGAAAATGTTGGGCACAGTAATGAACAATGGACAAATTTGAAAAACTCAGTAAATGAAGCTTATGAAGAATTCCCTAGATTAGAAAGAAAAGCAAAAAAGAATTGGATGACAACAGAAATTACGAGCTTGATGGATGACCGTAGGAAGGTAAAGGGGAAACAGGAAGAGTACAAACAGATCAGGCAATCAGGAAGAAGTGCAATGAACCTAAGGAAGTTTGGATAGAAACAAAGTGCAAAAAAATAGAAGACTGACTGCCACAAAACAAACCCAAACTCTATGTAGCAGAAATATTGAAGAAACTGCTTACAGGGAGAAAAAAACGCGTACATCAACTGTTTGCTTAAAACCAAGAGATGGCGCGATTATTATGAATAAAGATAAAATATTAGATAGATGGGGAGAGTACATTAAAGACATTTTTCACAACGACAGAAGGGAGGAACACGTTATAAGAAAGAGTTTTGCAAGACCAACAATGATGAAAGATGAAGTTAGAGCAGCGATAAAAAAGATGAAACATGGAAAAGCCCCAGAACCAGATAATATTACTATAGAAATGATTGAAGCTTCAGATGAATTTGGTATTGAAAAAGTAACATTTCTCCTAAATGAAACTTATGACACCGGAAAAATCCCCACATAATGTCAAAGTCAATTTTTATTGCACTTTCAAAGAAAGCAGTGGCCTTAGAATGCGATCTCCATCGTACAAACCTACCTTCATTCTTTTGTCTAGACTGGTCAATACGAAGTTTCTCTAGACGGTGTTTCATGTCCGCCAACGTCCCTTCTTCCACCCAGTTCGTCGCCATCGTCACACACGGTTTGGTAGATAATGAGAATCACCCAGGAACTTGGATAAATGTGAACAACACCGAATGTCTTCTGCCTCCGAAAGCTTGCTGTAAAATGAATTTTAGCAAATGAAATGCTAGACTTTATTTCAATTCAACAACAATTTAATGTCAGTTTAACTCATTTTGTAGACCTACTAACTAAAAACACTAACAAAACAATGACAACGATTTACTGCAATGTGGTTCTTTTAAGCGACAGGCTAACTTACGAACTGCGTTTGGTTAATGCATACACTATTACGAAAAAAAATCATTTGTTCTCATTGAATAAATAAAGAAATTGTGCGTTTATAATTTGCATTTATGATTTACAGATCTTACGAAACAATCTATTTACTCTCCTTAATCTGCTTGGAAGAGAAACACCAACGTATATTTCTTATTTAACTTTTTGTTGGATATGATATTTATTTGCGAAATGAAAATGTTTGCTTTGTGATTTACAAACGAAATTTTAATTAATCAATTGAGATAGTTTGATAGCATACCCACACTGCGTTATATGAACAAAACAAATGTTTACCACAACTAAAAACTGCTGGCAAAAACAAGTTTGCAATATCATATAAATGAACTCCACCAAAAATCATTACCTAAAAATCTTATCCTTGCAATGAAGATTTTTTTTTCATTTTCAATAAAGATTTTATTCAAAATAGAATGACAACCAACAAAACAAGGTAGACAGTTGTTGTCACAGTATGAATACCAAAACTGTACAGCACTTTCACTGTAACGCATTTTATGCTGTGAGACAAAACAACATATTTCATTGCCAAAATGAATAATATGCGCCCCATAAGAGGCGAAAGGCAAATCATGTTTCTTAACTCCTTTCTATTTCTTACCTTGCCCAGTAAGAACAAGTGCACCGACTTACACAAAGAGCAGTTTAATGTCACAGGTCCATTAACTTTCCAAAGTTGTCCCAGAGAGATAAACACAGAACTCTAAGTACATTTAGACATTCCTTCCTTGTCATAAAATGCCACTTCAAATCAAACGCTTATGGAAGTCAACGACAGAAAAAAAAAAGTGTCTTCGTACACCAAGGTACTTTTTTAACACACAGAGACAGACTTGTCTTCAATAATTATATCAAGACTGTTTTCACAGTTTCACATGGTGCTGTTAGTCTTTGGTTATCCGCTGCAAAGATGTTGGTCTCTCGCTGCAGTGTTGGAGTGTCTTGACAGTTACTAATCCCCTGTGCCATTTACGTACATGCCCCGTGTGACGTACATTGCAGGCCGCCTGTTCTGATAGGCCTTACCTCCCTCTCTCTCTCTCTCTGATTCGTTGCCGTTCCAGGATTTAGATTGCGATAACAGTTGTTTTGTGTGTGGGTTGGAGTTAGGGAGAGAGAGAGAGAGAGAGAGAGAGAGAGGGAGAGAGAGAGAGAGAGAGAGAGAGAGAGTGCGTATGAGTGTTTATGTATGTGAATGTGTGTTGTATGTGTGTGTGTGCGTGTGTGTGTGTGTGAGTGAGAGAGAGAGAGAGAGACAGAGACAGAGAGAGACACACAGAGAGAAACAAAGAGAGACAGTGTGTAAAAGAGAGAAAGAGAGAGAGAGTGTGTGTGGAGAGAGAGAGAAAGAGAGAGACAGAGAGAGACAATGTATGTGTGAGAGAGA
>JAPXFY010000017.1:14181207-14188707 GCA_030674185.1 Monoplex corrugatus | reverse complement strand
AGAGAGACAGAGAGAGAGAGAAGTGGAGAAAGGCGTATGGCAAGGCGATCTGTATGGGGGTGCTGGCTAATTTCTCTCTGATAAGGTCTTTCACGCCACATGATCGGTCACTACCCAATTAATGAAAGGGTGTGCCTGTGTGTGAGTGTGTGTGTGTGTGTGTGTGTGTGTGTGCGTGTGTGTATGTGTGTGTGTGTGTGTTTGTGTGTGTGCGTGCGTGTGTCTGTGTGCTTGTGTGTGAGTGTTTGTTTGTTTATTTGTTGTGTGTGTGTGTGTGTGTGTGTGTGTGTGTGTGTGTGTGTGTGTGTGTGTGTGTGTGTGTGTGTGTGTGTGTGTGTTTTTGTGTGTGCCGTGCTTATGTGTGTACGTGTATATGTAAGTGTTTATTGGTGTGTATGCATGTGTGTGTGCCTGTGCGTGTGAGTGTGTGTATGCATACGTGTGTGTGTTCTATGTGTATGTGTGTATGTGTGTGTGTGTGTGTGTTGTGTGTGTGTGTGTGTGTGTGTGTGTGTGTATGTGTGTACCTAATCAAGAAAAAGGTATGTTTCTTGTGTGTGTGTTGGTATGTGTGTGCGTATGTGTCAGCCTATGTATATGTGTACTGCGCGCGCACATGTGTGTGTATGTGTGTGTATGTATGTGAGTGTGTGTGTGTATTGTGTGTGTGTGTGTGTGTGTGTGTGTGTGTGTGTGTGTGTGTGTGTGTGTGTGTGTGTGTGTGTGTGTGTGTGTGTGTGTGTGTGTGAAATAAATACTGAGTGTATGTCGACGAGTAGAAGGGGAGGTGTGTGTGTATATTACATATATATAATATATATATATATATATATATATATATATATATATATATATATCAGGTCAGGTCGGATAGATGTATCCGCTACTGGTAACCTGGAACCCAGTACTACCTGTCACAGGGTCGAATTGCTGGCGACTAAACCAGCAACCCCACCAGTCCTCTCAGGAGGATGGTGAGGAGGGTGGCTAGAAACCTGGTGGAAATAAATTAGATCCATCAAAGGGCGCCAGCTCTGGAGAGCTACCCGCGGCCATCTAACTAAGGGAGTAAACCCTGACAGTAAATCCGGTGTGGGGCCCCTAAGGCGGTTGGATGGCAAAATTTGTCACTTTCCGGCAGCTCCTGCGGCCGCGTTGGCACCAAAACGTAACAGCCCTGTTGTTCCTTTGGATCTGTCAGCGAGGTGGAGAGAGGGGACAAGTTGCATGGGCAACAGCCTGTCTTCCATATTACACTGCCCAGGCTTACATCCGTCCATTCATCCACAAACACTCTGCACCTACGACCTGGAGAGGACACTCCAGCCTCGCTACTAACACTAGTGTCGGCACAACACGGGAAGCAACAGATACCGGTGATAAGTCATTGCTCAACTGGCGTAGAGCTGACGCCAGGGGTTGCTTTTGACGGTGGGAGAGACCTTCGTGTCTTACTGGACAGCTACCGCCCACCTAAGCTGGGCAGCCCCCAGCCAGTTAGGTGCTGTCCCGCCACGACCTGCCTTCTTCATTGGGTGCATGAAGATTAGGAGAAAATCTGACAAGCAGGTCGTTAATTACCGCACCAAACAAAAAGACAAATTCAAATTCAAGAAACGGATCAGGAAAAGGATCAGCAGTGAAACTGGGCTGTTGGAATGTCCGAACAATGATGCCTGGGCTCTCCCAAGATCTGCAAGACATCAGCGACGCCAGAAAAACCGCCGTCATAAACAGCGAACTAAAGAGGCTCAATGTGGACATTGCCACTCTGCAGGAAACACGGCTGGCTGACTCAGGAACACTAAAGGAAAGGGACTACATCTTCTTCTGGCAAGGAAAGAGTTCTGATACCCCAAGAGAGCACGGAGTAGGCTTTGCAGTAAGGAACAGCCTGCTGAACATAATTGAACCAGGCAGCGGCGGTTCAGAACGACTCTTGACTCTCCGCCTCAACACCACCGAAGGCTATGTCACTCTCATCAGCGTTTATGCCCCAACTCTGTCCGCCTCTCCAGACACCAAGGATGAGTTCTACGAAAATCTTGCATCAACCATAAGGAACATCCCCAGGACAGAACAACTTGTTTTCCTGGGCGACTTCAACGCCAGAGTGGGTGCAGACAATGACTCATGGCCCTTCTGCCTCGGTTCCTTTGGAGTGGGGAAAATGAATGAGAATGGACAGCGACTGCTTGAGTTTTGCGCCTGCCATGGACTGTGCATCGCCAACTCCTTCTTCAAGACGAAGCCTCAGCACAAAGTCTCCTGGAGGCATCCCCGCTCAAAACATTGGCACCAACTGGATTTGATCCTAGTAAGACGTGCCGCTATCAAAAACGTTCTCCACACTCGCTCTTATCACAGCGCAGACTGCGACACAGACCACTCTCTGGTATGTTGCAAGATCAGGCTACAACCAAAGAAGTTCCACTGCTCAAAGAAACAAGGGAACCCTCGCATTGACGTCAGCAAGATGTCTCAGCCAGATCTTGTAGAACAGTTCGCAGAGGCCTTTCAGAGAGAATACGATGCATTGCAGCCCAGAGACTCTGCCACTGAGAGATGGGAAACGCTACGAGACACCATGCACCGCATTGCTATGGCCACCTTTGGGAAGAAAACTGTGAAGTCCCACGACTGGTTTGAGGCCAAATCATCAGAGATTACTCCCATGTTGAGGCCAAGCGTGCCGCACTCACCAAGTATAAGCGGTCACCCAGTGAGAAGAACCTGCAAATCCTCAGGACTGCCAGAAGTAAGGTTCAGCTTAACGCCAGGCGCTGCGCAAACGAGTACTGGACAGAGCTCAGCGAAGAGATACAGAGTGCTGCTGAAAGAGGCAACATCCGAGGAATGTATGATGGCATCAAGAAGGCACTGGGACCAACACAGAGCAAGATCGCCCCCCTCAAATCCTCCACTGGGGTAATCAGCAATCCTAGCCAACAGATGGAAAGATGGGCGGAACACTACTCCGACCTCTACTCCACACAGAACATGGTGTTCCCCTTAGCCCTCAATGCCATCGAGTGCATGCCGGTAATGGAAGAACTTGACGCAGAGCCAACTGCGGACGAACTCAGCAAGGCCATTGATAGCCTGGCATCAGGGAAGGCACCTGGCAACGAAGGAATTCCTCCAGACCTCATCAAGCACTGCAAGACTTCTCTTCTGCACCCTTTGCACGCAGTTCTCTGTCAGTGTTGGAATGAGGGAGCTGTACCACAGGACATGAGGGACGTCAAGATCGTCACCCTGTACAAAAACAAGGGCGAAAGGAGCGACTGCAACAACTACAGAGGTATCTCGCTCCTCAGCATTGTTGGCAAAGTCTATGCTCGGGTCCTCCTAATCCGCCTGCAGAAACTGGCTGAACGTGTCTACCCGGAATCACAGTGTGGTTTTCGAGCAGAGAGATCCACGGTAGACATGGTCTTCTCCCTTCGCCAAATCCAGGAGAAGTGCAGAGAGCAGCGGATGCCCCTGTATGTGGCATTCATTGACCTCACCAAGGCCTTTGACCTAGTCAGCAGAGATGGCCTTTTCAAGGCTCTCCGAAAAGTCGGCTGCCCCCCCAAACTGCACAGCTTAATTGAGTCCTTCCACTCAAACATGAAAGCGATGGTGCAGTTCAACGGAAACCTCTCCAAGTCCTTCAACGTACGCAGCGGTGTGAAACAAGGCTGCGTCCTGGCCCCAACCGTCTTTGGAATCTTCTTCGCTCTTCTCCTGAGGCATGCGTTCAGCACAGCGCAAGAAGGGATCCACCTGCGGACCAGATCAGATGGCAGGCTCTTCAACCTCGCCCGCCTCAGAGCAAGGACAAAGGTCCGTGAAGCCCTCATCAGAGACATGCTATTTGCCGACGATGCCGCAGTTGTGACCCATACTCAGCGGGACTTGCAGTCACTAATGGACCGCTTCTCCCAGGCCTGCAAAGATTTTGGTCTGACCATCAGTCTTAAGAAGACAAACGTCCTGGGCCAAGACACGCCATCTCCACCAGCCATCACCATTGATGACTACGAGCTTGAAGCCATCCATCAATTCACATATCTTGGGTCCACCATCACCGATAACCTCTCCCTTGACACAGAGGTCGACAAGAGGATCGGGAAGGCAGCCACAACACTAGCTCGCCTCACACAAAGGGTGTGGACAAATCCCAAGCTGACCACAAAGACAAAGATGGCTGTATACAACGCCTGTGTCCTCAGCACCTTGCTGTATGGCAGCGAGGCGTGGACCACGCATGCTCATCAGGAGAAAAGGCTCAATACCTTCCACCTGAGAAGCCTACGGCGCATACTTGGCATTTCCTGGCAAGACAAGGTTACCAACACCGAAGTCCTAACCTGCGCTGGCCTCCCAACCATGCATACCATGCTGAAACAGCATCGGCTGCGCTGGTTGGGCCACGTTCGCCGCATGGAAGATGGTCGCATCCCAAAAGACATCCTTTATGGTGAGCATGCCACAGGGCAGAGAAACATTGGCCGCCCACAGCTGAGATACAAAGACGTTTGCAAGCGTGACATGAAGGCGCTTGAGATCAACACTGAGTCCTGGGAGGACCTCGCAGACGACCGCAACAGCTGGAGAACTACTCTCAAGAAACAGCTGCGGATTGGTGAGGACAAACTGTCAGCTGCTGCAGCAGAAAAGCGAGTTCGCAGAAAAGGGATGACAGCCAACAGACCAGCATCAGCAAACAAATGCGACCGCTGCGACAGAGACTGCCTCTCTCGCATTGGTCTGTACAGTCACAGGCGACGCTGCTTGGACCAAGCAGACAGCCCATCTAGACATTAGAACGGATGTACTTTGTCCATGGTCAGTCATGACCGAAGGAGGCCTACTACTATATATATGTATGTATATAGGTAGAAAGAAACTCTAGGGAGAGCTAGACAACAGAAGGTCTTCGGAGAAGTAACCCCCTTTAGACAAGTGTTTCGGCCCTGAATTCCTTACACTCTCGGGGGGCCGGGCCACATCCAGGTCATGACTCCTGGATGCCCTTCTGCTGTTGTCTATTTTTTTTTTCCCACGCCTGGGAGCGAACCTGGGCGATTCTGCGCCTCAGAACTGCGGTACGCGGTTTTACCAATGTGCTAACGGGGCACACATCATCTGTAGGGAATTTAATCCTTATGAAGTTCACTTTTGGTTCCTCCTTGCCCAGATCCAGCTTGAGCTCCTTTCTGCTGCCTCTGCCATCGCTTTAAGGGCTCTAGTCCTCTTCTTCCCAGAAATGGCGAGTTGTTTCATGAGATCATAAGCGGAGGTGCCCACAAACCCTCTTGCCCCGACCTCTATGGCGAAGATTTTGACCCGCAGACCTGCTTTCTTCAGGGTGCTGGCAAGACCGGCGTATTTTTCGGTCTTGTAGATATGTGCTTCTTCCATTCTGCTTTCGTATGGCACAGTGAGTTCTATCAGAATCACTTGTTTCGAGGAGTCAGAGTGGAGAGCGATGTCTGGTCTCATGCCTGTCTTGCTGATGACATCTGGGGTAATTTCTCCACTCTGGGAGGTCTGCTGTACACTCCCAGTCGACTGCTCCATCCAGAAGACCCTTTGGCAATGTGCTGGTTGTCATAGCACTTTCTGGCCAGACCTGTTTCCCTCCTGCTTTGTAGAACGTTGTCATAGCAATTGGTGCGTTTGGGGTCATGGTTTTTTCGCTAACCACATCTGTGATCACTTTCAGAACTTGGTTGTGCCTCCATGTATACCTTCCTTGGGCTAGCGCTACTTTGCAAGAGCTTAGGACATGTTCCACTGTTTGTTTCTTCTGACAGAGCGGACATGCTGGGTCGTCTGATTTCCCCCATTTCACTAAGTTTGCATTCGAGGGGAGCAGGTCATATACAGATCTGAGGAGGAAGCTTATCCTTAGAGGAGCCATGTGCCACATATCGTTCCAGCTGAGACTTCTTTGGAGTGCACTGTCCCATGTTGTCCATTGCCCCTGTTGACCTTGCTGGACTGCCTTCTGCACTCTTTTGACATCTTCTTCTTCCTTCAACTCCTGTATGATCATGTCTCTTTTTTCCTTCCCTTTGGCTTTGGACCACCACTGCATTTTTGTTGCTCCCAGTCCCTGTCTGTTGGTTTGCGTGTGTCCAATTATTTCTTTGATGCTGAGGTTTCTCTTGGCATTGTTTACAGCCTCTTGGACTTTCCACTTTCTGCCAGTTCTCAGCTTTGGATGAACTGATCTCACGATATTGTCTTCCGAGTCCTCCAGCATGCTCAACAGTCTTGCTTTTCCAACTTTGTATTCCTCCACTATGGATTTGAGAGGTAGCTTCAGCATTGCTTGACGACAGTAGAATGCAACATCAGTGAGACCAGGTGGGACACCGAGCCATTTTCTTGTGTATTTGTTGATTTTGGCTTCCATTGCTGCCACTGTGCTGGTGCAAATGTCATAGATTAGCAGTGGCCACAGCAGCTTTGGTATCAGCATGAACTGTAGACACCAGACTTTGTATTTGCCTGGCAGTCCGCAGTTATCTATTTTCTTCAGGCCTTCTTCTGCTGTTTGCTTGGTTTCACATCCCCTTTGTGTGTCTTTCAGGGACTTTTTACTGGCTCTTCTGTGACAGTGGGGATGGCTTGGTTGGCTACCATGAATTTGACTGAATCTGCCACTTTTCCTTTTCGCAGTGAGAGACTTCGGGATTTCTTAGGTTTGAACCTCATTCTTGAAGAGGCCACCAGCTCATCCAGCTGCTTTAAGATTTGGTGTGTCTCTTCCTCATCCGTGGACAAGACTGTTGTGTCATCCATGAAAGCTTTCAGAGGAGGCATCTGGTATCCATCTCCCAGATTCACTGGACCTGAACTCTTCATTGCAGCTTTCAAGATGACTTCCATTGCCAACACGAACAGTATGGGAGAGATTGCACAGCCCATTGCAATGCCCACCTCTAGGTCTATCCAGTCCGTGGTGTATTCTTTGGTAGAGAACCCTTGGAAATACTTCCTCAGCATTGTTCGGATGTTTTCTGGGATGTGATACATTTCAAGAGCCAGCTGGATCATATCGTGTGGAACTGATCCATATGCATTCGCCAGATCAAGCCAAACTACGTCAATGTCTCTCTTCTCTGTTCTTGCTTTTTGGATGGCATCCCAAATCAACGTGGCATGTTCCAAGCATCCAGGCATTCCTGGTATGCCTCCCTTTTGGACTGACATATCCAGATACTTGTTTTCAGTCAGGTATTTTGTCAATCTTGCTGCCATAACAGAGAAGAAGATTTCCCCTCGACGTTCAGAAGTGATATTGGCCTGAACTGATTGATGCTGCTGGAGTTCTGCTCCTTCGGAATGTACACTCCTTCAGCTCTCATCCATTGGTCGCTGATCTTCTGGTTCCTCCATGCTGATCGAATCATCTTGTGGAGCCACTCGAGCACTTTTGGGCATTTCTTGTAGAGCAGGTATGGTATTCCGTTTGGTCCAGGTGCTGACTTGGCTCTGGCT
>JAPXFY010000017.1:14156207-14173707 GCA_030674185.1 Monoplex corrugatus | reverse complement strand
TCTCTCTCTCTCCCCTCTCTCTCTCTCTCTCTCTCTCCTTCCGTCTTTCTTCTATTAACACGAGCAAGCACACACATTGAGACACACACACACACACACACACACACACACACACAACACACACACACACATATATATATATATATATACACACACAACTTATTACACTAACATAACACACACACACACACATACACACACATACACACACACACACACACACACACACACACACACACACACACACACACACACACACACACACACACACAGACCGACGCTCAGCCATGCTATATTACAATATACTCCATAGGCACCTGAATTAAAAACCTCTCTTCTGAAGAGAAGACAATCGTAGACTGGTCAGCTATCGTAAAAACTCGTGTCAACCACTCCACCCCCCATCCCCGACTAATTCCCCACCCCCATCTCCTATTACAAAGAATTGCTAGAATGTTATGAGCTGGGGTTTTGATTGATTGATTTCCACTGAATGGACAGAGTTGTAAACCTGTCGACAAACACTCTTTCGGGGTAGCGGAAAAAATGACCTTAATTAAAAGATAAGACACACAGGTGAGTGGTGCAAATACTAACCCTTCTGAAACGTGGGAAAGCTTGTACAACAAGTCTTATTCCGAATGTTGGCCGATACAAAACAAAAAACAACAACAAAAAAACACACACAAAAAAGAAAATAAAAGAAAGAAAGGGTCGAGGGTTCGAGAAGAACATGCACTCGGGTGAATGTAGGTTGAATAGATTATCACTTGTGAAAAAAAAAATCCTTTGCGTCTTTGAATGGAAATTATTGAGGTTCGGTTTGGGTTTCTCAGGATAACGTTTCAGAGTTCAGAATATGTTTCATATGCTTTGACGTCAGTGATGCCTCGTGATGAAAAAGGTCAAAAATGGTCATGGAACTAGCATTAAGTATGTATATAAGCCCTATGAAAATATTTCTAATAAATTTCAATGTATGAGCTGGCCTTACACACACATACAGACACACACACACACACACAAACACGCACGTATGCACACACACACACACACACGCACGCACACATGCACACGCACACTCACACATACGCACGCACACACAAACACTCACACACACGCACACGCACGCACACAAACACGCACGCATGCACACGCACAGACACACACACAACAGAGAGAGAGTTCAAAGTTCAGAGTATTCAATCCTTTAATCTTTCGTTGGGGAATGGTGGATGTCAAAACAACAATTCACTACACTTTATGATCTCATGAAACAACTCGCCATTTCTGGGAAGAAGAGGACTAGAGCCCTTAAAGCGATGGCAGAGGCAGCAGAAAGGAGCTCAAGCTGGATCTGGGCAAGGAGGAACCAAAAGTGAACTTCATAAGGATTAAATTCCCTACAGATGATGTGTGCCCCGTTAGCACATTGGTAAAACCGCGTACCGCAGTTCTGAAGCGCAGAATCGCCCAGGTTCGCTCCCGGGCGTGAAAAAAAAAAAAAAAAAATAGACAACGGCAGAAGGGCATCCAGGAGTCATGACCTGGATGTGGCCCGGCCCCCCGAGAGTGTAAGGAATTCAGGGCCGAAACACTTGTCTAAAGGGGGGTTACTTCTCTGAAGACCTTCTGTTGTCTAGCTCTCCCTAGAGTTTATTTCTACCTAGCCAAACGAACGAAATATTGCAAAAGAAAGTAACACACGGAAAGAGAAAGATCAAGGAATGCTGTGTCTTACTGCACTTTGCTGAAGTCAATAAAACATATTTCTTAGCACTTACAAAAGTTACACAATCAAACCAGGTTTTTCAGAAATTCCCACATGTCCAAATAGTATGTATAACTTTCTTCTGTTTGTGACCATTAGGAAATGCATCTCTTGGATTTTTGAGACCATTAAATCGACTGTTTTATATGCATTCCCATATATATGTGCGCGGGCGCGCGCCACACAACAAACTGAACACACACGCACACACAAACCAAAAAACACACACAAATGCTCAAATGCTTCTTAGAAGACCGTGTAATTCAAACGAGGATCGAAAATGTGTATTCTTCAAAACGATTTCTTCAAATGGGTATCCCTCAGGGATCCGTTATTGCTCCCCTTCTCTTCATGATATTATTGCATGACTTACCCAGTAACATTTCTAAACATGTAACTTTAGCTCAATATGCTGATGATTTATGCATGTGGATGCAGGTCAATATGAAAAGAAAAACTCCTTTGCGCTGTCTCAATTATACGCGTAAATGTTATCAATTAGAACTCGATAAAATAGCACGATATATGGTAGAAAATGGACTGCATCTATCCGTGGAAAAAACAAAGATAGTTTTGTTTAACAGTGGAGCTAACCCAGCAAATGTTCACACGTTCAAACTGGGAGATACTCTTCTTCAGTATAATGAGTCGATTAAATTCTTAGTTTTCCTTACAGCCAAATTATCTTGGAATCAGCATATTGAATACTTATTAACAAAAGCTCAAAAAAGTTTAAATTTCTTGAAAATAGTTCGCAAACAGATATGGGGACAAGATGCATCAACACTTGTTCATCTCTGTAAATCGCTTATTAAATCTAAATTAACCTATGCCCAAGAAATATTCTTCACCGCACCAAAAAAGCTTACTCACAAAACTGCAGAGCATAGATTGTAAAGGTTTCAAACTTGCGCTGGGTCTTCCAATACATGCCTGTTGCCATCGTACATACAATGCAATCAAATTGTTGCCACTTGATGAACAAAGGAAAGTCGCTTCTACTAAATTTCTGTTAAGAAACACTACCGTAGAAAACAGCATCAAAACAGAGACAAAAGTAAGATCAGACACCGACTTTCCAAAAAGAGCTAAATCAATATCCTCACAGGTCACGCTTGCAACATTTACAGCTGTTATGAAAGGCTCTGGAATTGATTTAGACACAGGTCCTGTAACTTTAAGACCTTCGTTTTCACCAGTACCCAGTTGGGAACTTCAAAGAGCACGATTTGACATACACCACACTGACTTAAAAAAAGAAGATAATATCAACTTACTGGCAAGTCACGTTAAATGTCAATAGAAGACTTTAATTCCGATCACTTGAAAGTTTACACTGATGGTTCAATAATTGAAAGACAAGCAGGCTCAGCGTTTTTAATACCTGCTCTCAAAATTGAGAAATCTTTCTATATAGGACTTTATAAATCTATCTTTACTGCAGAACTCATTGCAATCTTAATGGCTTTGAATTGTATGATAAATCTTCCTAGGACAATTCCCCAGATACTTTTTTGCGTTGATTCAAAATCTGTACTTCAAGCTCTTGAATTATCAAAATTACAAACAAGATCTGAAATGATATTGGAAATTACTCACTTGATTAATAGTTTATCCTTAAGAGGCACTGATATTACTTTCTGCTGGATACCATCTCATCGTTCTTTATTATGGTTGATAGGGCTGCCAAACGGGGGGCAAAGAGCTCACCAGATTCAAATCATATACAACTTTCCCTCTTATTGCATGAGTGTTATACCTTAGTGGACGCCTACGTATGGAAGCAGTTTCAAGATAAACAGAAAAAGTATGAAAAATGTTACATGAATTTTGAAATTAGCAAAACACCTAAGCGGTTCCCTGCCATCAGAAGTATACAATCCCTTATGTATAGGTGGAAACTTGATGCATTCAAAACAAAATACACCAGGAATGTAGTGTGCCTGTGTGGAAAGAAGATAACACATAGTCATATTCTTTCATGCGTTCGGGTAAAACGACATATACCTACGTTATCAACGAAGACAGTTTCTGACATATTTGCCTCACCATCCTTAACGTATGAATTTTTTGTTAGCCTGTCAAAAATTCCGATAGTGAAATATCTTTAACGCGCCGTTACTTCTCATGTTCAGTGTTATGGTTAGCTAATTTTACTGTTTCAATCGTTAATTATGATAACGTCATTTGTGATTTTTCTTTCTTGCCTTGTTTTTCTGGTTCATTTCTTTTTCCTGAAGATTAACCTTTTGCAAGTTTTTGTGTTTTTTGTTTGTTTTGTTTTTTTGTCTAAAATCACTTTAGTGAATAGACATTAAATCAAAGACCACCACCACACACACACACATACACTCACACACAAACTACACACACACACACACACACACACACACACACAACACAACACACAACACACAGGCAGACACATAAACTACACACACACACACACACACACACACACACACACACACACACACACACACACACAACACACACACACACACATACACACATACACACACACACACACACACACACACACACACACACACACACATACACATACACATTTGGATGGACGATCTATACTAACGAAATGGTAGGAAAGCATTATTGCTGAATACTTTCCATTCAGTTCCAGTCAGCTCAGTTCACCATGTAATACAGCAGGAAAGCAGTCAAAGAATCGAGAGATTAACCAACAATCAGACAACACCACCAGAAAATTGACGGGCCGTACAATTCTCATGGGCTCGACTAGGCTGAGGATCAGGATTGAACCGTTAGACAGGGAGAAAGAGAAAAGAACAGGGATTTTTGTAAGGAGAATTCTCAGGCTAACCCACATAATCATTTTGCACCGATCTGGGAGGGTGGAGATGGAATCACACACACACACGTTTGTGCTCGTGAACGTACAGACACACACACGTCACGCACGCACACACGCACACACACACACACACACAACACACACACACACACAACACATACACACACACAGGTACACACACGTAAACACATATACACACTCACACACACACACACACACACACGCACACACATACATACACACACGCACAAACAAACAAATATGCACACATACACACACAACCAAGAGCACATATACATTTTTAATAGACGTATGCACTCTCAAAGTACAACACATGCACATAAGAGCGCTCAAACACGTACACATATGCACGCACAAAATACATACGCAGAGAATCGCTACATCTCTCTCTATCTTTGTCCCTGTTTGTCTGTGTGTCTGTCTCTGTCTCTGTCTATCTGTCTGTCTCTCTCTCTTTCTGTGTGTATGTGTGTATGCGTGTCTGTGATGGCGTATATATAAAAATGTTATCATATCATACGCGCACAACCAAGGTTTTTTTTTATATATTTTCTTGTTATGTTTCATATCATACTTTGCATCATTGATATAGTTATCGTTGACTTATTTCTTTATGCATGACAGTTTACTATACTGTAAAGTGCAACGTGTTTGGAATTTGCTTCCCGGAATGTGACGCTACATTACACAACTTTTTTATTATTGTTGTTATTAATGTTGGAAAATAACCTTTTCTTTTGAATGGTTAGAAAATATTCGGGATAGGAAAGAGACGGTGGGGTACTCGAGCTCGTGTCAAACTGAATATGGACACTGGTGTGGATCTTCCTCCTTCATTTTACTCAGAAAGTGAACAGAGCTCCTACTGTGATTAAAAGAAAGAAAGAAAAAAAAAGAAAACAACAAGGAAGGAAAAGAAGATAGAAAAGAAAGAATTAGAAAGGAAGAAAGAAAAGTGAGAAGCTGGAGCTCATGTCAAACTGAATAAGGACATTGGTGTGGATCTTACTCCTTCGTTTTTTAACTGAGAAAGCGAACAGAGCTCTTATTATGATAAAAAAAAATTTAAAAAAAGAAAAAAAGAAAAAAAAACGGAAAGGAAAGAGTATAGAAGAGAAAAGAAACAAAGAAAGTGAAAAAAGTGAGACGCTCGAGCTCATGTCAAATTGAATAAGGACACTGGTGTAGATCTTCCTCCTTCGTTTTACTAAGAAAGCGAACAGAGCTCTTATTATGATTTTCAAAAAAGAAAGAAGAAAAAAAAGAAGGAGAGGGGGGAGGGGGGAGGGGGAAAGAAAGAAGAAAGAAGAGAAAAGAAAGAAAAAAGGCAGAAAAAGTGGGATACTCGAGCTTGTGTCAAATTGAATAAGGACGCAAGTGTGAGTCTTCCTCCTTCATTTTACTCAGAAAGCGAACAGAGCTCTTATTATGATTTTTAAAAAAAAGAAGAAAAAAAAAAAAAAAGAAAAAGGAAAGAAAGAAAATAGAAGAGAAAAGGAAGAAAGAAAGAAAAAAATGAGAAGCTCGAGCTCATGTCAAACTGAATAAGGACAATGATGTGGATCTTCCTCCTTCATTTTACTCAGAAAGCGAACAGACCTCTTATTATGATTAAAAAAATGAACGAAAAAAAAAACAAAAAAAAGAAACGAAAAGAAGAAAGAAGAGAAAAGAACGAACGAAAAAAAAAAAGTGGGACGCTCGAGCTCATAGCAAACTGAATATGGACACTGGTGCGAACCTTCCTCCTTCATTTTACTCAGAAATCAAACAGAGCTCTTATTATGATTTTTTTTTAAAAAAGGAGAAAGAGAAAAAAAAAAAATAAAGAAAAAGAACAGCAGAAAATAAAAGAAAAGAAAGAAAGAAAAAAACCAACAACAACAACAAAAATGGGACGCTAGATCTCATATTAAATTGAATAAGGACACTGGTGTGCATCTTCCCCCTTCATTTTACCCAGAAAGCGAATAGAGCTCTTATTACGAAATATGAAAAAAAAAAAAAAAAAAAAAAAAAAAGAAAAGAAGAAGAAATTGACGATGGACACGATAACTAAAGTGGATAGAACGTCGTACTTTAAATGGAAAGATCCAAGTTCGATAGTGCCTGGGCACCACCTGATGGGTAAAGGGATTAAGATTGTTTCCACTGTGCAGAACTTTTCATGTCAGAGCCCCCCTAGTTCGTGTGTATACGCACACAGAACATCAAATAACACGCGTTAAAGATCCTGCTAGCCATGACAGTGCTCGGAAGCTTATGAAAACACACACACACACATACACACACACAGACACACATGCACACACATACACACATAAACACACACACAATACATATACACACACACATACACACACACCACACGTACGCACACACACACTCACACACACACACACACACACACACACACACACACACACACACACACACCACACTGAAGAAGGAATATGCAGACTATGCAGCAACAAAACACCTGCATAGTGTAGGCCACACAACGTGCATACACACACTTCCAGAAAAAAAAAGTGATCAAAACTCAAAATCATAATAACAATAATAGCAACGAATAAATGAATAAATACATAAATAAATAAACAAATAAATAGATAAATAAATAAATAAAATAAATAAATAATAAATAATAAATAAATAAATAAATTAAATAAAATAAATAAATACATCATCGAAAGGTAGTGAGAATCAAGAAAATCGACATAAAAAAAACAACAACAACAACAAAAAAACCAAAAAACAAACAAAAAAGCTAAGATATCCTTTGTCTTTAACCCTTTGATTCACGCACCCTGTCAACCAGCATCCTGCACTGTCGATCATATTAGCAAAGCAAAAACTTAACCCTTTAAGTCCCTCACCCTATCCACCAGCTTCCTGCAGGGATAGGGTGAGGGAGTCAAAGGGTTAGGGGTCTTTTTGCTTGTGGCGGAGAGGGTGCTTGAGTCAAAGGGGTTAAATCCTCTCCTGCACTTGAGGACGGGCAGGAGGTAAGAGGAGAGGAAGGGTGGGGGGGGGGGGGATATGTCCAACTAGCCGCAGGCTAATGGAATACGCGGGAGCAAACAGATTCAGATCCTCGCCAATCTTCTAACAGCACATAGTCTGCATGTGGTAAATATCTGTGCTGCTAGCAGCTGTCAAGGGCAGTGTGGAATGCTATCACACAAGTCACACACACACACACACACACACACACACACACACACACACACACACACACACACACACACATACACACACATACACACACACACATACACACACACATACACACACACACACACACACACACACACACACACACACACACACACACACACACACACACCCTGCCCCCTATTCCCATATCCCAACCCTCGCTTTTTTGTTAAAATCTGCTCGACAAAAGAAGACAAGTTTCTTTGGTACAGTAAAAACAGTGGTATTGACAAAACGAGAATAATTGTCAAGATTTATATGAAATCCAGAACAAGTGCGACTGCCCGCGTTCAAACAAACAGGAACCAGAAAAACACGAAAATAGAACGCGTATCTAAGCGTGAATGTAAGATCATAAACAAACACCAAATACAAAATTAAGAGAAAAAGACTGGAAACTTCCCTGTTGCTTCGTTCAGTGGGAGAAGAGGATTAATTTAACGAAGCAGCAGGAAAGTTTTTTTCTCCTAATTTTGTATTTGGTGTTTGTTTGTGATCTTACATTCACGCTTGACAAAGGCCAGTTGGCCGAAAATTTGCCCCTGTTTTGTCTTGTATTGAATACGCGTTCTTATTCTATTTTCGTGGGGTTTTTTTGTTTTTTTTTTGTTTTTTTTGTTTTTTTTTTGTTCCTGTCAAGATTTAATCAGACGAGTCGTCTGCTCTGCTCTTCGACCTCCAGCCTCATATTCCCTCCCCAATTCCTTATGTTGTTCGTCACTGCATCTTACATATATATACGAAAACACGCACCAGTTCAATATCTTTGATCTAGCCGCTTGATCTTAGGGATTACGGGCGATAAGGTTATACCCCCTGGCCTCTTGGTTTCCTAACACTTCGAAGATAATATGTAAGCATATCTGGGTACAGAGAAAGAGTGGGGGGTGGGCTGGGGGGGGGGGAAGAAAGAGAGACAAAGAGAGAGAGGGGGAGAGGGGAGGGAACATCCAAAGAAGAAGTATGGGGGTGGGGGTGGGGAGAGAAAGAGAGACAAAGAGAGAGGGGGAGAGAGGGGCGGGAACACCAGAAGAAGAAGAGGAAAGATGGGGGAGGGGGGGAGAGGAGGGTCGGGGAGAGAAAGACAAAGAAACAGAGAAAGGGAGGAGAAAGAAGAATGACAATGCAGCTTTATTTTCCAACGATAAAATTTATTAACTAAAAGCCATTTTTTCGAAGAGAGAGACAGACAAGCAAACAAAGAGAGAGAGAGGGAGAGAAAGAGAGAGAGGGGGGGAGAGAAAGAAAGAAAGAAAGAGAGAGAGAGAGAGCGCTAAAGAGAGAGAGAGAGAGAGAGAGAGAGAGAGAGAGAGAGAGAGAGAGAGAGAGAGAGAGCTGGAAAACAAAAAGAAAACACCAACTAATAACGGAAAATAAAAACATATAACGTATCATCCCAGCGTTCCACCACACCAGTGGTACACCCAGCAAGGCACACAAAAATAGAGGGTTTTCTGCCAGAACGATGTATGTGTTTTCTTTATTACTTTTTTACAACTTTATGACGCCGACAGGTAACCCTCGAAATTTTCGCACTGCGAACACTGCCAACAGTGACTTAGTCAATACTAGTTTATTTACTTATTTACTTGACTGCAAGCATCGTCAGCTATGACGTAGTCATTCTAGCTTACTTACCTACTGACTGTCTATTATGCCATTAATATGTATGGCAGTTTCTTTTATCTTACTGCAAAGGCAGAACCAGATTGAGATAGATGAAATGGGTTTCTAAGAAGAATATTAAGGGTTTCATGAGCAGCAAAGAAAACGAACAAGACAATCTTGAAAAGAGACCAAAGAAAAAAAAAAAAGACATTGATGAAGATAAGGAAAAGAAAGCAACATTTATAGGACATTTTATCATGCAAGACAACTTTGAGCACCTAGTCACAATAGGAAAGCTGGAGGGAAAAACAGCACACGGTAGACCCAGGGAGAAAACGTTGGACGGATTTGCAAAATGGATGAAGACAGAAAGGGTGGTAGATATACTTGCAACGACAAAAGATACAGTCGTACGGAGAGCCATGATCGCCAACACCATGCAGCAAGGCACAAGATGATGATGACGAGTGCCCATATTCTCTTGAATGCACTGGGCAAGTAGTCGTTGGTTGAAGATGGTGTTTGGCCAGAAGATTTGTATAATTCTTCTGAGGTTCTTACGTGAAAAGTTCATAGCAGCAGAAGATGAAAGAAAAAAAAAGGAGGTGCTGCTGACACCGGCTGATAAAGTTAAAAGCAGGAGATATAAAAGAGGTGCTACTTACAACAGCTGTGTGAATGTTACTTTAACTTTTTTACAGATTTTCAGGCGATGCCCATGAGTCACACAAACTCAGAAACATTGACAACTGATCATTGGGGCATCTTCTGGAGTCTGTTTGTAGGTTCACAGTGACGTTCTTGCTCCTTTGTTTCAGCTTTGTTTCAATTTTCGCTGTGCTAATGACACACACACACACACACACACACACACACACACACACACACACACGCACATATATCCATACACAAACGTACACACACACACACTCTCACGCACGCACGCACGCACACACACATTGTAACGCCAATACTCAAGGAAAAACATTTCAATCTGATCATGCCATACACTGTGTAAAACCCTTAGAATTAAAAACTGACAATAGTAGGCAATCCATTTTTTTCTGCATTTTATTATCATCACTTTTGTAGGTGCAAATATTGCAGGATAACAATCACAGCACAATAACATCTGTTTGTTTGTTTGTGTGGTGGGTAGGTGGCATTTTGGTTGGCAGTTTGTTGAATTTTTGTTTTTGCTTTGCTAGCTGTATCCAAACCCTGTATATATCAAAAGCTGATATACAGATGCCATGGTATCACAAGCTGAAAATATTATGCAAGAGTATCAAAACGTATGCAAGAATATCATACAATTTAAAGAACATTTAGGCACACACTTTACAAGATTGTCCTCAGCGCTCATGTATATCAGACAATGTCATCAATAAACAATAAATCTTGCTCTGAATATATGCAATGCACTACTTCTTTAACTTATAAATATAATGTAGTATAACATACTTTGCAACATCTGCTATGAATCTCAAAATATGACACTAGAGAATAAAGAAATCTTTGGATAAGAATTCGATCATTCAAGTCCAATTTTTCCCTATGTGAATGAATTATGACAGATTAATGTTCTCTGTGTCATATATGTACAGTTTCAAGGTATTTACATTATGTGTGATTGTTTGCTGGCATACGAATAAAGATGACATTTGTTTATTCGTTTGTCTCTCTTTCTTTTGTCAATTTGTTGTTATTTTTTCTCTTTTTTTCTTTGTTTTCTTTTCTTTTGTTTTTCTTTTTTTTTTTGCAAAAGAAAAGAAGAAGTTTTCTTTAGTAAAAAGCAAAGAAACGTAAAAAGAGGAATCAGGACAAATGACTGCCAGAGTGATAAAGCTTGCACTGCACACCATTCAGTTTGTGAATGAATAAAAAAAATTTAAAAAAAAAAAAAAAAACCCAGCTGACATAGGGCCCTACTTAACAAAACAGCTGGACTATGCATTTCAGCAAGTCGGGGGGAAAAAGAAAAACAAACAAACAAACAAATATCTGAGGGACTCAGAGAAAACAAGACGCACGAATCATGTCAATATAAACAACAATTGGAGACACAAAATTCAATTTTTCCTCCTGGTTCTGTAGCTAGCGCCACACACTCAGAATCAAAAGACCTGAATTCTGATTCGTGCGATCAAAGTTTATTCCTCCATTCCTGCTCCTATCATTTAGCTTCTATAAGGGCTAAGTGCCAGTAGTTGTGAAGGGAAAGTGGAGCCACACTACTCAGTTTCATTACTGAATTGTGTCCACGAATAGTTGTTCAATTTGAATTTCAAAATACACTGACACCATTTATGTATGCTTGCTGGCTTGACCAGAGGCAGATAGAGAGAGAGTGGCATGCATGTGCACATGAGTGACGTTTGTGCTTGCTCTCTCTCTCTCTCTCTGTCCTCAATCTCATAGTCTCTGTCTGTCTGTCTGTCTGTCTGCTCATAACGCTAATGATTACATTGTACAACATCACTTTTCACAATATCAGCTTTATGAAGCATGTACTCAGTTCTTTGATTGTATTTTACTATCAAAATCCTAAAATAGGCCCAAGTATAATTTTAAAATTAAGTTGACCGGAGGCAGCGTGTAAAAACTGAGTGTTTTCCTGTCTGTTCTCTCAGGTAAGCAAGGATTGAACCAATGTCCACCAAACCATATGTAAGCACTTTATCACCAAGCAAATCTAATCTCATACTCTGGATGGAAAGGATACGATTCTTTTTCTCTTCTTTTTTAAATTTTTTTTTTATCACAACATAATTTTTCTGCATGAAATGTGGATTGCTCTCTCCTGTGTAAGCATGTCCTTATAATATGACGCCACCTTTTTCTTTTCTTTTCTTATCTCTATGCCTCTATGACAGTGAATTTCAAGAAAAAGAAGAAGAAGAAAAAGAAGAAGAATTCTAGTATACAGAACAAAGAGTCTGTATCAAAGAATGTTCATTGCATTCTGCAAAATCATGTCAATACATTAATACAATACAAACACAGTGAAATATATGGATACATACACCAATACAGCATAAACGTGTTTCATCAAAAATAACAACAGATCATAGCATGAAATCAGAAATAGGTGGTAATGATAATTATCTGATAAATAGAATTTTTTAGATACATACTAGCACAAACATACACAAGAAAGCAAACACTGATGCACATAAACACACTCGCGCATACATGTATACACATATATACATTAGAGGTGGAGTGAATTTTCTCATGGAATTTTGCTATGTACAGCTCTGTTTTGCCATGGGATCTTCCATGTGCACTAAGTGCACACATGACTATAGCACCCAGACCACCACTCAAAGTCTAAGAGGAGGGGGGGGGGGGGGGAGGACAAAAATTCTTGTCAGAACAAGACTTTTTTTTTTTTTTATCTAGAATCAAACCTAGATTTCTCACACCACAGATGCTTAACCACTACATCATTTCAAGCACATACTTGAATAAGTGACAAAACTTTCTTTGTCAATATACACATCAGCAGTTTATACTTTGTCATTGTTATTGTTGCTGAAAGCCAAGCCGACTGTGCAGAGCCATATCAGGGCTAAAACCATCTAAAAAGAAAAACAACAACACCATACCTCACATAAGATTATAAAAGAAAAACCTGGGAAAGGAAATGAAGTACACATATAATGCATTCACAAACATAATTTAAGGATATGCCCCTGATGCTGACCACTCCATCCAATTTATCACCAGGGTATTATAAAAAAAAAAACAATACCTGAATACAAATGTAAACATAATTAGGGACACTAAAATGTACATATAAAAGCTGGCCTAAATTACCTAACTTGGCTTCTGCATATCACATTTTCTTAGAACCAAAAATGTATTTAATTCATGTACCCAATTATCAATCCTAAGAGAAAGTATGTAAGACTTTATCAGACACATACAGGTGAATGGACCAGTAAGGCACAAACAGCAAGGCAGAAAAAGATGGGAAGAAATGACAAACAGCTATGGAACATGGCAGAAACAAAGAGAGTGACAGAAAAGAGGAAATATCTGGCACAGAATTTCCAGACAGTGGAGATACTGTTTATACTCAAAGAGCCCTCGGCATCCCCACAAGGGAAGCAGTTTATCACAGTTTGCTATTTGGCAGGACTAGAAAAATGCAGTAAATAATATACTATATTAAACTAACTTAATTCATAATAACTAACTAAACTAACAATGGCAAACAATAACAATGGACTTCATTAAAAAATACCTAGCATTCTTACAAAAGTAACAACGTAGCAATGCTTGAATTCACTGAAAACAATAGTAAACATAGAGAAGACTGGAACGTATGATTCAAAGACATCACATTATTTTGTGTGTGCATGCGCATATGTGTGTGTGTGTGTGTGTGTGTGTGTGTGTGTGTGTGTGTTGGTTCGTTCGTTATTTCTTTTAACGTCTATTCACATACATGCTTTTAGACGGATGTGTGTGTGTATGTGTGTGTGTGTGTGTGTGTGTGTGTGTGTGTGTGTGTGTGTGTCTCCGTGTGGATGAATGTGTGGTGTAAGCATGTATGTGTGCATATGCATGAGAGTGCCTGTGTGTGTGTACACAGTGTGTGTGTGTGTGTGTGTGTGTGTGTGTGTGAGTGAGTGTGTGTTTGTGTGTGTGTGTGAGCATATGTGTGTGTTGTGTGTGTGTGTGTGTGTTTTGGGTTTGTGTGTGTGTGTGTGTGTGTGTGTGTGTGTGTGTGTGTGTGGTGTGTGCATGCGTGTGTGTCTCCGTGTGGATGAATGTGTGGTGTAAGCATGTATGTGTGTATGCATGAGAGTGCCTGTGATGAGTGTGTGTGTGTGTGTATGTGAGTGTGTGTGTGTGTATGTGAGTGTGTGTGTGTGTGTGTGTATGTGAGTGTGTGTGTGTGTGTGTGTGTGTGTGTGTGTGTGTATGTGTATGTGTATGTGTGTGTGTGTGTGCACGTCTGTGTGTGTGCACGTCTGTGTGTTTATGCATGTATGTGTGTGTGAATGTATGCATATGCATGTTTGTGTGAGTGTGTCACTGTGTGTATTTGCCCATGTGAGTGTGAGTGCATGTGAAGAAGTGATGCAGATATATCAATCAGTGCATATCTATGCAAGTACAACACATAACATGCATAGATGAATCAGTAAAAAGTATGATGTCACTAACACCAACAAGCACATGCACACAGACCACATAAACAGACTATCCAACAGCACAATTCTAGACAAGATATACAAGAAATGCCAATTTTGCAATGTTTAAGGATGCATCTAAACTTTCATAAAAAATTTTCCTTTTGCTTTAAACTCACACAAGTCTCAGTGAAGATGCATCCTGTCTTCTTTGCATCCACAAAATAATATGTACTAAAAGTAAAACATATCCTAACAATAACTTGGATTAAAAACATATCCTACCAATAACATGTATCAAAACAATGTCCACATTGCTGAATGTAAGACAGGTCATACTCTGATCAAAATGGAACTGCTTGTATATAATGACATATAGAAACAAACAAAAAATACACACCATCCACACTTATGTGCAGTGTAGGCCATGTTTTTTCCCCCATATATGATTAGATGTCTTTCAGAACATGACTATGACTACAACCAAAAATGTTATATGACTTTTGGAACAAGCAATTTTCAGAACATGACTATGACTACAACCAAAAATGTTATATGACTTTTGGAACAAGCAATTTTCAGAACATGACTATGGCCACAACCAAAAATGTGATATGACTTTTGGAACAAGCAATTTTCAGAACATGACTATGGCCACAACCAAAAATGTTATATGACTTTTGGAACAAGCAATTTTCAGAACATGACTATGACCACAACCAAAAATGTTATATGACTTTTGGAACAAGCAATTTTCAGAACATGACTATGGCCACAACCAAAAATGTTGTATGATTTCTGGAACAAATAACTTTCAGAACATGACTATGATCACAACCAAAAATGTTATATGATTTTTGGAACAAATGATTTTGAGAATATCACTATGCTCACAACCAAAAATGTATGATTTTTGGAACAAACAACTTTTAGAACAGTACTATGATCACAACCAAAAATGTGATATGATTTTGGGAACAAACAACTTTCAGAACATGACTATGGCCACAACCAAAAATATTGTATGAATTTTGGAACAAACAACTTTCAGAACATGACTATGATCACAACCAAAAATGTTATATGATTTGGGAACAAATAACTTTCAGAACATGACTATGGCCACAACCAAAAATGTTATATGATTTTGGGAGCAAGTAATTTTCAGAACATGATTATGGCCACAACCAAACATGTTATTTGATTTTGGGAACAAATAATTTTCAGAACATGACTATGATCACAACCAAAATTTTTGTGTGTGTGATTTTTGGAACAAGGCATTTTCAGAACATGACTAAGGCCACAACCAAAAATGTTGTATGATTTTTGGAACAACTAACTTTCTTTCACAAAGTATCTCACTCAGTTGGCTCTGGGACTACCATCATTAGTAAGCGGCTTAGTAGAATGCATCCTTAGTTTAAGCTGATCAGAACAGCTTTTATTGCTTTTATTCTTTTCTCCCCATTTGTGGCCATGCATGTGTGTGTGTGTGTGTGTGTGTGTGTGTGTGTGTGTGTGTGTGTGTGTGTGTGTGTGTGTGTGTGTGTGTGTGTGCGTGCGTGCGTGCGTGTGTGCGTGTGTGTCTTTTCGGCGCTTGGATTTGATTTTGTCGAGATTTGCGCTATATAAATATTGTAATTATTATGTATGCATGTGCGTACGTATGTATGTATGTATGGATATGTATGTATACGCTTAGATTTATGTATGTATGTATGTATGCATGTATACGCTCAGCTTAGATTTATGTATGTAAGTATGTAAGCATGTATGTATGCATGTATACGCTCATATGTATGTAGGTATGTATGCATGTATACGCTCAGCGCTTAGATTTGATTTTGTCAAGATTTTGCGCTATATAAAATATAAATAAATATATTATTATTATTAACAGCCGCTGTTCAACTCCACCGATGTGACAGAATTGACTCGGTGCAGTGTGTTTGCTCATAGGTGGCTCCATGGCAGCTCGACAGGGTTGGCTCCCATGGTTTTCTTGGTATTGGGACTTTGAATGAACCTGGGGCTGGTGGGGTGTTGAGGAGCCAGAATAATAATAAAAAAACACCCTCTTACTTCTACATATTACCAGTCTGCTTCAGAGACAGGAAAAGACTCTACTCACAATACCACTGTAACTAAAAAATACAATAGCATAGCTGCTTTCATTCAAGTTCTTTTTGTTATGAGCAATTATTTCAATTTCATGTAACACTATAACAAATGTTTGTGTCATCACAATCAGACCATTGCTTGTGAAATGATCCAACTAATGATACATTAAGCCACTAGATGTCTTAGTTCCATGGATCTGTGGAGCTGTGATGGTCTGATTTTACTGATCTTCAGTATGTGTGTTTGTGTGTGTGTGTGTGTGTGTGTGTGTTTGTGTGTGTGTGTGTGTGTGTGTGTGTGTGCATGTGTATGCATGTGCATACTGTGTGTGTGTGTGTGTGTGTGTGTGTGTATGTGTGTGTGTCACTGTGTGTGTGTGTTTTCCTTTCATTTTTGACTTTTTCCATTCAATGCTTGGTCACATCTCGAAGTACCTAGGCTCGTTTTAATCAATTACGATGTTAAATTCATGCAACAATTTTTTCATAATCATGGCAAGTCTAAAAGAAATACCTTTTTTGGTTTGGAATATGAACAGGCAATATTTCCATTTTTGTGTATGCAAAAGTATGCCACTTGAAACCAATGAACTGACAAAGAGAATCATGGCCACAAAGAAAGACATTGACACAAAACCAAACACTTGATAACATTAGAATACAAGAACAGACTGGCGTTTGCTTACAGTGCTAGCCTCGAAAAGGGGTTGTGCTTGTACTTGCAGGTGTTTTCCTTTTGCTGGTGAGCTTTCTCCCCCTATGACATGCGCAGTCTCTG
>JAPXFY010000017.1:14146207-14153707 GCA_030674185.1 Monoplex corrugatus | reverse complement strand
CTAAGAAGAGAGAAACAGAGCTGTATGACAGAGAGAGAGAGAGGGGGGGGGAGGGAAGGGGAGAGAGAGAGGGGAGAGAGAGAGAGAGAGAAAGACAGAGACAGACACAGAGAGAGGAGAGAGAGAGAAAGGGAGGGAGGGAGAGAGAGAGTAAGAGAGAGGAAAGGAGGAGAGAGAGAGGAGAGAGAGGGGGGAGAGAGAGAGACAGAGAGAGAGAGAGGGAGAGGGAGAGGGGGACAGAGAGAGAGGAAAGAGGGGCAGAAAGAAAGGAAGTAGGAGACAGATATCAACAAATGGACAGAGGAACAAGAATAATACTTTTTTAATAGATATGCTTATTTTCAAGAGTAGAGGCACAAGCACAGAGACTTGACGTCCCTCCATTCTCCTGTGGGGCCCAGTTATGACATCCTTCATGACTGTGAGAGCTTACCAGCTGCTGAGGAAGCAGATCTGACATCCTTGAGACCACTGAAGAGCTGTATAGGCCTGTGGATGTGTTACTGAACACGGCCTATTTGATCCTTGAGACTAAACTCCAGGTGTGAGGCCAAATGAGAAGAACATGTGAAATGGGTGACAAGCTCATCTTGCTCAGAGCAATCCAAAGTTCACATGTTACGTCTTTTGTGACAAAACAAGACTTATAATACTTAATACTTAATGCAAATTACAAAACTTTTTGTCAATTGAAATCATAAACTTACTTTTTCTTTTCTGGGGGTTCCTGCAAATCTCTGTGCTTCTCGTGTGAACTGGCACAATCCCCAAAGGTAGTACGGAGTCCATGTGACAGAAGCCAAGCATCCCAGTCCTCTGGGGCTGTGTGGTTCTTGATTACTTCAGCACGACAATCATGAACTGTAATCAATCAAACCAAGCACTCATTATTGGTCGTAAACATTATTGCGTTCAATTCGCCTGCCATGCTGAAAATGCAGGGATCATAGATTCGACCTTGATTCTTTGACTCCAACACCCTGTCCACCAGCATCCTGCATTGACAACCGTACTAGCAAAGCCACAACTTAACACTTTGATTCTCTCACCCTAGCCACCAGCTTCCTGCAGGGAGCTGGTGGATAAGGTGAGGGATTCAAAGGGTGGAGTTTTTGCAGTTGGCAGGTAGGGCGCAGGAGTCAAAGGGTTAAGAAGGGCCACACTTGTTCTCAATGACCCATTAACTGATTTGTTTAGAGAGCCATGCTGATAACGCAAGGGTTGAAGGTTCAATCCTCAGGCAGACCGCAGTTTTTACACTGGGCTGGCTAGCTCTTGTAATACAGTTGTGCGCTCAAGATCTGATGTCTTGAATTCAGTCCCTGCCCATGACCAGGGCTTAAAACAGGAGGAGGAAAAAAACCACTGAAACTAGGGGGGTCCGGGGGCAAATCAGGGGCCATAACTTGCGCGTTGTTGCTATGAATGCTTGCAAGCCGATCACGGATGCCTTGCTCCTTTCGTTTTTCTTTTTATTTATTGTTATTATTATTTTTTTTTTTTTTTTTTTTGACAAACAGAAATCGCGGAATTCCGCCCAGATGCGGAACGTTTTAATCCCTGCATGACATTAAAACTATCCTGTCCACTACCATTTTCAATGCTCTAATCCTTCAGGTAGTGTCAGCTTAGTCAGTTAATATTTAATAGGTCCTGGTACATCCCACCACCTCTCCATTTCTGGACCTTGCCAGCACATAGGGTTTTGCACGGGGTCAGAGAGTCTGCCAGATGGCAGGTTGGGTGGAGCGCATATGGAATTGCCAGAATGTGAAAAATCCCTCTTGAAGGAAGTTTCATCTCAACTCAACCCAGCCTGAACACCAACAGGTCACATGTCAACAAAAGAACAAACACGCACCCCACCAAATATCCCCCCCCCCCCTTCAAAAAAAAAAAAAACAAAAAAAAGACGTAAAATCACTGTGTCTGCTTTCAAAAGGCTAGATCATCTCAGAACAGACAACAAAATCACAAAACCAAAGTATGAAACAAATTAATATGATTAAAGTGTGTATTGCAACAGTATTAACAATAGAAATGTCAAGAAAATCAAAATCTGCACTTTACATAATGTACATGAACAGTTATGATAAGCAATATACCAAGTTCAACTGTTTCAATTTAAATGTGGAAACCTAATTAAGAAAATAAATGAATGATGCACAGCCATCACATTTCCTAAGTTTATACATATTAAAATATCTTAGAGAAACAATTCAAACAATAATTCAATCCTACACACACATCTTTAACACAAAACCAACTAATTACATTTATGTTGGTATAGATACGGGAGAATAGAGATATTAGGTCTATCAATTCAGGAAAGATATCTCTCTAAGCTGCAAGCAATAATTTAAAATTGCAGATATGTACTGAATAAATCAATACAATAGATATAAATATAGTGACAACAATTCTAAGAAAAAAAATTCTCAGATAGAAATTTTTAACTGTGTATAAAAACTAATATACATGTATGTAAATGAAAACATGATGAAAAAAACTAAACAGACAAACACTTGAACATACTCTGTGGAGATTAAACCTCTTGTGAAGGATTTTAATGTCAAGGAAAAATAACTTTAAAACAAGGAACAAAACTCATCTAAAGCTCAAGCCAATCATTTAGACAATAAGTAGGAGGAAAAAAAGAACAACAAACTACCGACGTTCTTATTTGAACTTTCACTAACAGTTCTACACATACTTCCCTGACATGATAATATTTCAATGAGAAAAGCTTATGAACAGTACAATGGGTAACGTACTTCAACCCAAAAGAGAAGCAAGCATAATATGCTGTCTTACAAACAAAAATGAAACCATAAACTTTTTTGAAAGAGTAAACTTAGAAGAAATGAAATAAAATCTAGATGGCCGAGCCATTCTGGCAATATCCTTTTTTATACCAAAATAAAATTGCAGAAATTCTAGATTTTGTACCTCTCAAAATACTGTACCTTTAAAGAACCATCAGGTAAAATAAAAGTTGACATGATGTGAGGATAATGCTAGACTGTAACAGTAGCGAAAAGAGAATTTCAGAGGTTCTGAGGAAGTGCTTTTCACACACCTTCCTCAAAAAATACTGATCTTAAGCACTTTTGTGGTCCATGTGCCTTGATCTTGGCACCATGACTTCCAGACTGATGCATTCATGATTCCTCACTGATCCAAACGGTTAGATCTACCCCAAACCTGGTAAGTAAAATATCCACCAAGAAACAGCTGAGAAAATCTTGCTTACACATTGTTGCTACAGCCATGAAGACAGAACACATACACCTCTCTCTGACTGATATGAAACAATGAAAATGGAAGAAAAGTAAATAAATAAAAAAGAAGAAATATGAAGAAAACAAACAAAAAGAACTCTTAAGCCAAAAAAAAGCAATAGATACTGGATTCCTTTGTAGGGGATACAAAAACTGATATAGCACTTTGAAAAGGTCAGTAGGTTCTTCAAAGAGCTATCTCTCCTTTTTACTCTGTATTCTTATGTTACCATATTTGCTCGAAAGTCCTTTTTTTTTCATTTGTCTGTTTGTAGTTTTAATAGATGAGGCAGTTAACTCTGTGACAAAGAATTTTGTAACAGTCTACATAGTTCTATCTCACAGGATACTTTTGTTTGTTTATTTTATTTCATTTCATTTTATTTTTTCTGGTTTGGTGTTGTTTTTGTTTTTGGATGATTGGGTGGTTGGTTTGTTATTTTCACCTTTTACTAAACTCCCCTTTAGAAAAAGGACAACTGTTTCACATCAAATGGAGAGAAGCATGTATCCATATGTGTGCCTGTCTGTGTCTCTGTGACAGAAACTTATCTGCATAATTTCTTCAGTGTTTCTGTATGGATCTCTTCATCAAAGATGTAGACCTCTGAGATGTAATGAAGGCACACCTTTGGAAGTCATGGCTCCTAAGAGCATGCTCATATGGACCAAGAAGAGCTTAAATTCAGTACTTTGGGGGATGGAGAGAGAACAGTATTTACTCAAAACTTCGGAAAATATTTACTGTTTTCACTGATGGGACAGTCTACCATTATTCCTTGCATCGCATCAAGTTCTGTTTCATCTCATGCTTTTTCAAGGTCACAGTGACTTTGAGAAGTATAAAATCTGGATTTTCTATAACAATTTTTGTGTAAAAAGAAAGATTATCAAAATGGGTTGACCATCTAGTTTGTGTTAGTTTGTTGTTTGTTTGTTTGTTTGCTTGTTTGTTTGTCTTTGTTATTGTTTTTCATCTTGATTTTTTGTTTTCATATCGTCCAAAACACATTGATATACATTCATGTTTCTTGCTGCTCTTCTAGGACTGAAGTACATTACTTCTTTTTATTTTCGTTTAGCATGCAGCCCTTGGGCCTTGGCGGTTATTTCAATTTCTAATCACCAAAACGTTTTTGTCAGTGACTAACATGACATCTCAGCATAAGCATATTTCTATAAAAATGCAGGATGGATGGTACAAAACTTTCTACTTCTAAAAAGAAACAATAAAGGATATGAAACTTAAAGTAGTATGTAAGCTAGTGCTGCGCTGTATTATCAAGTGATCACACAGACTAAAAAGCATAAATTCATTTTTTAACTCACTGTGTCTGTACTTACCGCTAGCAAGAATCTAAATCACTAAATGCAATAAAATATAAACTTGCTTTGTAAACGAAAAAAAACCCCAACTAGCCATAGCATACTAGCCTGCACATGCACACATTCATACACACACACATGCGCATGTGCACACATGCCCATACAAGCTATTCTAGCATGTGGAACACAAACCCCATCCACAAGAAATCAGTGCATCTGAAAACACCAAAAGAATGTACAAATTATGCTGAATCAGTTTTCACACACAGACACACACACACACACACATACATACACACACACACACACACACACACACACACACACACACACAGACACACACACACACACACACATACGCACATGCACGCACACACACACAACACACACACACACACAACACACATTGTATCATTTATAACGAACACATACATGCACACATACACATATATTCACATCTACTTTACTGGACACAGCAATGTAAACTGGAAGGTTCATTTCCAGTTAAATAAGGAGGAAAGTGGCAGAATGGTTTAGATGTTTGCCTGCCAATAACTAAACTTGAGGTTTCTGAGTTTGTTTCCCATTGAGGCATCAAATGTTTTCCCCAATTCAAGAAAATCAAACTGAACATCTAATCTTTCAGAAGGGGATGCAAAACAAGTCAGACCTGTGGGCCTCTGCCCTGCACATGCTACAAGATCCCATGGTAATTGAAAATTGTGAACAGCTGGGCATTCATCCGGCTGCCCTGACATAAAAGATATTGGAGAGACAGGTTTATTTCCCAGGTCCTTTCCCATTTAAGCCTAATTAGCCTTCCTGCCTTTCTGAAGATTTGGGAAAAAAATTGCAACAGTGTGTGAGTGTGTGTGTGTGTGTGTGTGTGTGTGTGTGGTGTGTGTGTGTGTGTGTGTGTGTGTGTGTGTGTGTGTGTGTGTGTGTGTGTGTGTTGTGTGTGCGTGTGTGTGTAACAGACTATGACAACTTGGGTTAAGAGTCATTCGGCAAACAGGTTTGGGTGTATCCTAGCTCAGCATCGTGTGCGTGTGCGTGTGTGTGTGTGTGTGTGCGTGTGTCTGTTTGTGTGTCTGTGTGTGTGTGTGTGTCTGTGTGTGAGTGAGTGAGTGTGTGAGACACAGGGAGAATGATGGCTTGGGTCAAGGGTCATACACCTTATTCCCCTCCAGTCTTTCCCCACTCAACTTGCGTGCACTTTGTGCCGTGAAGGTTTCATCACTGTTGGTGATTGCTTTGGTGAATGATGGGAGTGCACACCTTGATTTGATTTTTGAATCAAGATTTGGTGCCTTGTAAAAATGTCTTCATTATTAATTAAAAAACAAAACAAAACAAAAATGAAGGTGGAGCTTGTCTCATAACCTCAGGTCAAAGGGGACTGAGACTTCAACTTTTGAGGGGGGGGGGGGGGGGGGGCAGCATGATGACGGCAATGTCCATCTAATCTCCCTCACTGTTTTATCTTCTATGACTGAAGAAAGGCACCCATTCACAGCTGGGTAGACAGGAGCCAGAGGAGGTCCTTGTAGTTGTACAAACTTTTGCCTGAGCACTATTTTGTGAATGGCTACCTCCAAATTAGCACTGGGGTATCCATCCCCATCCCAAATGGTCTTAGGTGGTGGATGGTGGATGGACTTCAGATATGGAGGCTTGCAGCAAAATAAGCCAGGCTTGCCTGGATGAATAAGCTATCCTGGGCCAGCTTTTGCACCACATCAACCAGATCCGCATTTTCTTTTAATGTTTGTTAATGTTGTGTGTGTGTGTCATGCCTGTATGTTGGTATACAATGCACATGCACATGTACATGCATATATGCATGTGTGTGTGTGTGTTTGAAAGCATACTGGTCTGTGTGTTGTTTGTGTGTGTGTGTGTGTGTGTGTGTGTGTGTGTGTGTGTGTGTGTATGTGTGGGTATGTGTACATGTGCTCATACACACATACATATTTGATTCTCTCTCTCCTTCTCTCTACATATATATATATATATATATCTGTGTGTGTGTGTGTGTGTGTGTGTGTGTGTGTGCGCGCGCAAGCACGCGCACACAAGCATACATGTCTCCATGTCCTAGATTTTACTTACTTCTTAGAAACACACAAAATGAGCACTCAAGATACTACAGCATACATTCTGTACACACTACACACAATGCACACCTGGTCGATCTTTCCGATCAATGAAGAGTTTTCGCCCAGTTTCATGATAATGTTCCCTCAAAGTGGGTGTGGCGGCGCGGGGTTGGGTGGCAGTATAACCAATGCTGTACAGACGATATTTGGACTGCAGATCCACCATCCTGTCTCACTGCATCAGAAATATGCAAGCTGTGTAATGCATCTGAATAAATGTGTATGTTAAGGTAATAAACATGGTGAGTTTCTTTACGCTTAAGTATATTTATGCTGTTTTCTCTCATGAAATCCACAGTCCTTGGTTCATTTTTTTTTCTTTTCTTTCTGTGAAAAACCAATGTCACATCTTCTGTTTAACGCATCGATCAAAGCGTGTATGCTATGGCACCAAATATGGTGATCTTCTTTATATGTGCTGTTTGTGTTTTAAAAAATCCATATGCTGAAGCTTGTTCACGACAAAAGGTAGTGTTCCTTGTTCAGCTCAAGTGCTATGCCTTTAAAAGTGAATCAGTTTTAAATTCTGCATATATAACACAAATCACACATAAAACTAATTCAACGGCAGGAAAGTTTATATCAATGTTGAATATTCAACAATCATGAACAGAAAGTAGACTACAGTATCATATTGTAGTCTACTTTCTGTTCATGATTGTTGAATATGAATATCTACTCTTCGGTCTTGGTTTTCTTCCTTCCAATTTACCAGCAGCCACGATCAACTTTGA
>JAPXFY010000017.1:13991207-14141207 GCA_030674185.1 Monoplex corrugatus | reverse complement strand
GACTTGCAATTTAAGTTTACATTACATATAACTATTTGAGAACCTTCTTAATTTGATTAATAATACACTATATGATGTTTACATATGTGATGGGTTTAAGACAGATTTACTGGAGTTCACATGAAAGAATCTTTGAACGATTTTATTCAATGCTATGTTCTGGAAATGTCCATCTTAAAATTTCCTTCTGACCGATGTACTACTGTTCCAGTAAGCAGAAAGTCAACTATTAACTATCGTTTACAACTGAGTGCTTCACTAAAAATCTGTGAAAATTAAAGTCCTTTGTGAGCATCAATATAATTTTCTATAATCTTGCTCATATTCATTAAATCTCTGTGGATGCAAATTTATCAAATCAATACTGCTATTCAATCTCTGTAATCTGACTTGACTAAAATGAAATGAACAATGTTGCTGTAAGACAGCATGAACAGGACAAATGTCCTAAGATTAACTGCTCTGTTTTCAAACAGAAAAGATGATGACACACTACAACAGTGTTTGGTAAATTTTTCATGCCCGCCCGCCTTGGCAAAATTCTAAGAATAGAACAAACAACCTCTTTCACAGATTTTCACAGGATAAGTAAATGCAATAATGGGTCACATGCACATGAATGCACACACATAAACAGCAAGTTAGTTAACCATTAAAGGAGAATGTAGATGACTAATTTATAGATGGGATTTTATGTTGAGATGTCTGAGGTTGTTGTCCTTCTACCTCAAATCAACTTAATATTTCAGGCACAGAGTAGATATAGAAATTGCGTTTTTATAAAGATGTCACGCTTTCTCTAGAACTCGTGGCTTTTTGTTATCCATTTCTATCACACTTTTATACTATTATCTTTCCATATCAAAAATACTAAGTCTTTCATCTCTTTCCTTCCTACTGATGTAATTTGATAATTTTTCCCCTCCATTTATGATTTGTTTTGACTTTTGTATGAATTACAGTTCACCTATTTTCATCTGAGCATTAGAGATCACGTTATCTCTCTCCACCAGCCTTGTTTGTTCTCTGTTGCTTCTTTCTTCTCGTGTGCTTCTATGTTAGTATTTAATAATACACATTGTTGTTGGGGTGATTTTGTAATACACACTTTTTTTGATGGTGATATATTACTATGTTGTTGTTGATGGGGATGACATGTATTGTTTTATGTGTATCCGTCTTTATCTTATGCCCTTAAATTGGCCGACTATATATGGACAGTGGTATTTTATCAGATATTTTTTCATGCCTTTCATGACATCACAAGTGTTTTTATTTGTTTTAATTTTTGTTTTGGTTGACTCGACTTCCCCTCCCCTGACCCTTCAGTTGCTTTTTCTTAATGCTCCTTTCACTTCCTTCTTTTCCTTTGATTCAATGTATGTAATTTACTTCTTTTTTTTTATGTGTGCGGTGCGTGTGTGTGTGTAGTGTTTTTTTTGTGTTTTTTAATCAAGAAATAGCCCATGTACCAACACTGAATCAAGGCACATACATTAGTAACTATGCCAATGTCACATCAAAATTTTAATGTTCTACCCAGAGATCAAGGCATTTGGTGGATCTCAACGGCAAACTCAAAATTTTCAGCTGCATGCTTTGCTTATGCTAACTTTCTGTGAAAAATAGTACTGAATGCAGATGCTGTACCAGTAGTAAACATTTTTTTTGAAATGGATCAATCTGTCTGAAATTTTTTTCCCCAAACTTATGAACATGATTAGAGGACAATCTACTTGAAAAACATTCCCAAACTGATGAACGTGTTTAGAACAAAATGCTGCGTTTGAGGATAAAACAAGACTGTACTGTCTGCACCCATTGAGCAGATGATCTCTGAATAAAATGAAAAGTGGACACAGATCTGTCTACTCTGAAAAAGGTCAAATCAGACACTGACTGCCTTAAAATGGTATAAATACATTGACCTCTTCTTCAATTAATCAGTTGGACATTGAGCCTTTCCACTGGACTCTGTTGGTGCCAAACACTTTCTTGACCCACATCACAGAGTTTTAAAGGTGATTTGTCACATATCACTCCTCAGCATCATGAGGTCGATGGTAGCTGTAGCAGCAGATGTTACAACAATCCTCCATTTATTCCAGTCTTGTTTCTGTCTGCTACTTTGTAGACCTTCAAACTGCTGATGGTGGTGGCGATGTTCATGCAGGAGCTAGATGGTCTGTCTGGATTTCTTTTGCCTTCAACTTTTCCTTGCGAAAAATGCTGTCATTAAGTTGTGTTGGTGTTGTGGGATAAATGGCTGGTATATTTCATTTTTCTTTGGTCGACTTCTACCAGCAGTTAACATTGGACTGTCGAGTTTGTTCAATATGCTTTCATTTCTTCTTTTATCGGTCCATTTAACTTGAAGAAGCTGCCTGTACAACCACATCTCTGCTACTTTTATCTTATTTTCATCTGCTTTTCTACAAGTCCAGGCTTCCCAGCCTTATATAACATTACCACCTAAATCAGACAATTTAGAATTTTAGAAGGGTTGTTGGTATGCTTCTGTCTTTCCAAACGTTACTGAGTTCAGTCATTTTCCATTTGCTGATTCCTACTCCTCTTTTGATGTCTTTAATACTTGTGCCACTATGAAGTTTTACTAAGCCTATACATATATTTAAAATTGCTCACATTTTCTAATGCAGTCTTGTTGACATGATCTGATTTGATCTAAGGACTGAAAAACTGTAAAGACTGGGTGGTGGCCTGATTGAACATGTAGTAGTTACGTTGCTTAGTTTGTTTGTTTGCTTTTGTTTAAACATGCAATTATTCATGAATATGTTTTATCAAAACAATAAATGACGCAATGTTGTTAAGTGTCGATATTTGCAAGCTGTATTACAGAAAATTTCAGAATGGGAGAAGACATGAAAGATGAAAGCAGAAACTTTATTGCTAAAAATGTCAAGCCATACCATCAAAATCCCCTTCCTCCTTTTCTTCATACATGAAAAACATGATTTTCACTCATCAGGTAACTGTGATTCTAAAGCTATGTCCATTCAGAAAAATGTAGTGACATATCCTTGTCCTGTATCTCAATACCAAATCTGGTGCAGATACCTCTTCAACGGCTGAAAAATCAATGGTGATCCATTTTCTTGTTTTTCAAGCTTGCGTTACACAAAAAACTGGACCATAAGCATTTAAATATACTTTCGAGGGCCCATGAATCGGTTGGGCTGTTGCACAAACCTTTGACTGATGTGCACATAAACTGACAAATCCTTGCTTTTTGCCCTCCTCCACCCCCATCACTTTTTTTTTTAATGGGATCCAAAATAGGAGAACGGGATACACCCCATTCGTTTTTATTGAATCCCAGACATGTCTGATATATGGCTGAATAAAATCTGTCCAAACACAGTCATGAAACAGATGCAAAATGTTTGTGGACTTTTGACTTGAACAGATAAATCTTAGAGAAGACCTCTCTGACGCAAATGTGCATAATCTAAACCAGTGACAGGTAAGAAGTCTGCAGTAAAAGCTAAAACATTCTGTTCAGACAGACAATAACAGCCTCCTCTGGTTTGTATGAAATGGAACAGTGTGTGTAGATAAAGCATCCACACGGGATGCCAGAAACACAGCTTCAAATCCTGACTGGACACAGATTTTTCTCCCCCTTATCCACTAATCTTGTCGTCTGGATGCCAGTTATTCAGATGAGATAATCACATGAGGCCTTGTGTGCAACATACACTTCACACACGTGAAAAAAATACATAGCAATAAAGGAGCTGTCCCTGGCAAAAGTCTGCAGAAAAATCCACTCTCATAAGTGAACATTATCACTGTTATTATTTTTGTTTAAAGCCCAGCTGACTGATAAAAGCGTATCAGAGCTGCAACAATTTCAAAACATACCAATTACTTCAACAGGAAACAATTAAAGCCCCCAGAAACCAACCACACAAAACACGTGCAGACAGAAAAAAACAGGGGTGGGGTGGGGTGGGTGGGGTGCTGCACTGTACCCCTTACAAAGAGCAGCTCAACTTTCAGTTTTAAATAGTTGTGATAAAAAGAAAGAAATAAATAAATACAAATATTCATCCCTTCCCCATATTTTTTAAAAGCAGATTAAACACAGAAAACTATTGGTAGAGTACCCATTTTATGAAAATAAAACATCACTGTACTTTTGGCGACTTTTTTTTTCTTGCCAAGTCAGTCAGTATGACAAAATAAAAAAAAAATTAAAATATGTATCAAAATTTTTATTTGTATCGTGAAAAAATAATGGACACAAAAAATAAATTAAAAATTTTTATGCTTTAAAAAACAAACACAAAACAGGAAAGAAATTCAGGTCAACAGGAAAGCAAAATGCCAAATAAACAAAAATCTTGACTTACTTTTGAAACTACTGACCTTTTTGGATTTGCATGCAATGCCCCCTAATGTTCGCATTTTTTTTTTTTACTTTTTCACACAATCATGCTGATAAGCATACAGTCATTTGCTTAATTAAAACTATAGACGACAATTTCTTAACACACCAGAACAGCCACAGTCTAGCCATTGCGTTTGCAGGTAAAAGGCACACAAAGCGTTTCACACACAAATCTCCCAAGAGCAAGTGGCATTTTTACACCTACACAGCATGGGTCATCTAGTATTTTCTATACAGTGCATGGTGTAGAACATGTTATCACATCCCATCCCATAATGCTTCTCCTGTTACATGAACCTCTCTTTGAGTTGGCTGATGGCTGAGATACCTGGCTTCAGTTTTGGAAAGACCTGTTCAATTATCATAATTTGTTATTTTGTTCTTCTGACATCATTAACTGTTGGGTTGTTTTTCCGATATTGTCCACATAAAAATTGGTCAAAACAAAATTAAAGTGATCAGAAACATTTTTGTACTGAGATTGTTCCTTTGTAATAAGAAAAAATGTTAATCGAGTCCACAAAATGAAATCACTATTAATTATAAGATAATATACATTTCAAATTCGTTCACACAAGAGCAATATCTATTTCAAATTCATTCACATGAGAGTGATTACACTTCATAGAATACATACATGTAAATAGATCAGCAAAGCAGAAATAACTTGAAGAGATGACAAAGCAAAGGAGGAGCCAGGGAAAAACAAAGAGAGCAACAGCAAAAGGGAAATTTCTAGCACAGAATTTCCAGGTGGTGATAGTAGTTATGCTTTTATATTGATAGAGCTCCCAACATCCCCATGGAGAACCTGGCTGATACAAGTTGTCCTGAACAGGTGTTTCCATTCTAACGTCAAGTAATGCAAAGTGTCATGATCAAAATTTTGTTATTAAAATTTTGTTAATTACAAAGTACGGACCCATACAGATAAAAAACAATTTAGTATGGTGACCCATACAGACAAAAACAATTTAGTATGGTGACCCATACAGACAAAAACAATTTAGTATGGTGACCACAGACAAAAACAATTTTGTATGGAGACCCACACAGACAAAAACAATTTAGTATGGTGACCCATACAGACAAAAATGATTTAGTATGGCGACCCATATAGACAAAAACAATCTAGTCTAAGAGGATCCAGCCAGTGTGCTCAGTTTAATGCCTCTGGACTAAAAACACATCACAATTTATACAACACCATGAGAGAGAAAGAAAAAGAGAGAAAAGAGAATATGAATACAAATGTGTGTAAGGTCTTAGGGAAATGTGAAATGGAATGGTACACAGAACAATTAAACAAGATCGATACACAAAAACATGCTTGCTCTGCAAGACCAAGGTATTTTTAAAGTTCACTTCCTCAATGTCCTCTTGACCATCAAACAAACAATCATTGGAGATGTGATTTTCTCTCTTTTCCATCTTAAGACATGTTAGTATTCATTGCCAAACTGATTTTTCACATGACTTTCATTTCAGATTAGATTTGGCCTCCCTCCCTCATCCTTCCTACTCCTGTCCTAGTCTTGTCAGCTACAACGCAACACAGAGAGAAGAGAGAAGAGAGAGAGAGAGAGAGAGAGAGAGAATATGAATCAGACTGGCACATAACACTGCAGAATGGAAAGCTTCTGACCACTGCAGTGTGTAAAATCTTATTACATCAGTGTCTAGACAAGAACAACTAAACAGTGTCTCAATTATTTCACTGGAAACCTTTTCAGAGAACAAAGAAGTAAACTGACTGCAACGCAGAAAAAAGAGATGAAAGAAAGATGGAGACCATGACAGCCTGACAAAAATGAGGGTGTTCACTGTATACAAATTCTAACATGGGGCTACTAAGAAAAAGATCCTTGGGTACACAACAGCGGTAACGATGTGCACAAGGGACGTGTGAAAATGCATATATACAATGACTGTATTGTTTCCAACTATGAAAGGTAGTAAACATGCAGTGATGCGCATTTTCAACAAAGTTTGCATAGGTCAGCAGCAAAAAGTGTGAATCGAGACAAGTGAGGTCACCTGGTTATCACAAAATATCTGAAAACCATTTTCAAATGAGAAATTATGCTATGTGTTATCGTTTTCTTTTTTACCTAAAATCTTTTCGAACAGAATGGTACATACAAATCAATTCGGTGAAATTCTGACATAACTTTACGATTCCTGCTTAAAAAAAAAAATCTGCAGTCACTAGTTGTTCAAGAAAATTTGTTTTAACAAAAATTCACTGGAATGCACATTCTCTACTTTACAGAAAAAACATGAATCGTACAAAAGTGTGAGTCACCCCCCACCAACCCCCCGTGTAAAAAATAAAAATCAAATCAGCCAACCCACATCAAAACAGAGCCCCCTCCCCCACCCCATTACAATAAAAATGTACACCGGCAAAATAACCACAAATTGAAATATGTACATAATAGTTATACAATAGTTCTTTATGTATCAGTTGCCATGGTGCATGGGTTAGCACAACACACTACCGACTGGAAGGTTGTGGGTTCGAATCACCATCAGCCTGTGGGACTTTTCTGCCCCAAACCGGCTTCAACCCACAGCTATGCTATGGGCTAACTGGGAAGACTGGGACAACACAATCAGATCTCATCCGTATGATCGACTTCAGTGCTCAAATCTCAAGAAATATCTATCTATCAGGCCTTCCTGACACTAGGATATACTAATGATAAGAAATGTAGAGTACAGCCCTGTAATGCAGTCTCAATCCTTGATGAAAATCGACAGCATCATGGTTACCATCCTCAATGTCACCACCACCATAGCATAGTAAAAAAAAAAATGTCGCAGCATTTGTGACCATTACGGTGGCATAAAAAAATTGGTGAAGGGGGAGAATTGAGCACAAAGGAAACTGCCTAAGTGCGATGATCCTTATATAAAAAAAATCTTGCTCAGGAAGAAAAACAAGCATGTTTATTTTCATCACAGTTTCAAAAATATGTGCACGTCTACAATACTGGAATCACCCAATAGAATGATAGGGCCCTCACTTCAGCTTCAGTTATAGCTGCCTTTGCATATGTTGGTGGAGATTTTTTTTATTTCAGTCATTTGGCGACATGTTTCTTCAACAAAGTAAAAGCATTGTTCATCACCATTTGTGTTTGCCTGATTTTTTATTGCTTTTATTTTGTCTGTGGTTGTGACAAAAAGGCGCCAGAAGTGAGACATGGCTTGGGTTGAAACTTGTACAACAGTGTTAACTTAATCAGAATAAGCAACACACAAATGAATTGTATGTGTCTTGCTAGTAAATAAAACATTAATCCCACCCATAATAAGCCATTGCAAAACTTCATGTAATAAGTTGCGTTTGGTGCATCCAAAAATATGGCGATCGTGCGTTTCATTGGTTTCCTCAGATAACGCTTGCATTCCGTTCTACCCACACAACACAGTTGTGCTTGAACTGATTCAAAATTACTCCAAAACGCATCTTTGGGGATCGTTCTTCCTGCTCACCATTCAGCTCATTGAAATATGAAGCTGAATGCCAAGTTTCTCTGAAGGTGCTTACAGCGCGGCACGTTTCGCTTCCTACTGTAATGCACACAACCTATCCTTCTTGCTATCATCAAAGTCAATTATCTTGGCCCCATCCTCTGAATCGTAAGTGTTTGAGAACAAAGAAAATGTGTACATGACAAGCGGCACATGGCCCACGTATGCTCAAACACAAGCTCGACATTGGTTGACTCGTCTCCACCCGACGCTTTGAAACGCACATCACATCTGCTTGATGTTACCACAAGTGTCAGCATCTCCTGTTTGGTGTGTGTGTGGCAAGCAAACTGAGGTAAGGATACAATTTTGTTTTTATTGTTTATTAAAATAGATAAGATTTTCTGGATAAAACTTAGTAGTAAAAGAGTAAATAATGATCGATTCTCTCTAAATGCGAATCAAATGTGGGTGTTTGCGATTGTTTCTGTAGTAACGCACAAACGTTTCAATACGATATCAACTGTGCATGAAAATGTGGAAACTTTAAGTTTACAGTGTACAGGCAAGTCTCTTTTATTTCGCAAAACTCAGCATGCATTCATGATGTTACGTGTACAACGAATCATAGTCGTGGGATTCTGCAGAAACGAAAGCGGTAATTTCTCGATTCTCTTGTAGTGCATGTAACGAATAAACGTTATAACTTATATGGAGCATTTTCGTTGACACTTTTTGTTTATACAAGCTTTATTGCGTGTGTTGTGTCTATTAAAAATATTGTGAGCCCTACTGTTTGTGTTTCGGAAAGGAACACTCTCAGCAAAAAGGAAATTTTGTGGAATAGTTTTAAGTGCTACTGGTTTTAGATTCCATGGCAATGCATGCTTGCTGAATCATTGTTATCAATTACTGTTTCGCAACAAACTGATATTTTTGGACAGAAAGCAAACGATTATGGTATTCCAATTACATGGTCCAGTTAAAGACATACAGCTGTTGAAATCTAGAGAATTTTTAAAAATCGGCACTTTGTGAGGTGAGTTACTGCAGAGACGAAACATTGTTGCAGATTTTGTTTCAAGGTATGTCACAACTTTACCTATTTTGTTCTAGTTGTGCTTCCTCGATTCAGATCTATTGAGATGACAGTTGTGCTTCCTCCTTACGTACATTTTTGATAGGACTTACCTGAAACTGGCTCAGCATACAGATCTACATTGTGCTTTTATGCCTTACTTTTGAGTGGCTATTAAAAGATTACTTGTTAAAATAAGGATTGGATTATACTTCTTGTTTGTGTGCTACAGAGAAACCACTCTCACTCCTTGTCTTGTTATTATCATTACTATTATCATTACAAAAATTAATATCAGTATTATTGTTGCTAGTCATTATTCTACAATGGACTGGTAAGGATACATTGTTTCGAAGGCAGTACCATGGTCATAATTTTGTCCAATAGGACAGTTAGTTAAAAAAAAAACAACCTGCTGTACATAGGCATAAGATCTGATCAATACAATGTCACTTACACTTCTTAATGTTGAAACTTTTAGTTCAGCTTTTCCACATTATCAGAGCCTGGAATTGCTAAGAAAAAAAAAAGAGGAAACTTCTAGGGGGGTCCGGGGCATGCTCCCCCGGAAAATTTTTAAAATCAAGACTAAAATCTGTGCATTCTGAGGCATTCTGGAGACAAATTTAAAGGCATCTAACACACTGAAAATCACAATGAATATCAGATTTTTTTTTAACGCGAAAAATATTTTTTTGCGCGATTTTCGATTTTGATTTCCGCGGAAATCCTCGCTTCAGCGACGAATTCCAGGCTCTGATTATACAATAATCAAAGCATTTATTCAGAGTGCTGTGTGTGTGAGTGTGGTGTGGAGTGAGTGTGAGTGTGTGTGTGTGTGTGTGTGTGTGTGTGTGTGTTGTTGTGTGTGTGTGATTTCCAGGTTCTGAAGTCAGAAGGTGGTGAGACGCTGGTGAAATTTCTGCGAGACAAAAGTGGACACTTCAGCTTTCCAGATATAGATGACATTGCTTGGGTGGCCAATGACAACCTGAGTCTCCTGCAGCCACCGACCATTAACTAACGTGGGCACCATGTTTTTACTGTTTAAAAGCTACACCAATGCAGTGACTTTACAGCTCAAGTTGTGAAAATGTGACCAAAAATGGAACCTCAACATGAACTGATGAACTAGTTCCCCACCCCCCCTCCTGCTTATGACTTTCAGCAATCCCAGAATGGACCAATTCAAAGAATGAATCAGTGAAAGGATGCATCAATTGAATTAGTGCATTTCCACTTGTATGTATCATTGTGTGACATCTAACAGAATTCAATATTCGCTGAAATTGTAAAATCCAGTCAATTTGAATAAATTGCTCAAAATCCAGCTAAGTCATTGCATACAGCATATTGTTAAGTCCTGCAAACAAAAATTAACAATGTTGAAAACAATCTAATGCATCAAGAGAACCTAAATTAGCAATGCCGTGCGAACCGAAACGCGATGTCAAATTTGTGGTACCAAAAACTGGGGAAAACCGGGGCCGGCCGCAAAACTTGGGGGGGTCTTTGGTTCAATCAAGTATTACTGCCTCTTTAATCGGTGTTTCATTCTTATTTTTTGTCTTATGTGAATAAGAAATGAATAAAGATTTGAATGATTGCCTTTTTATATACTTAGAGCGAAAATGGAATTATTTATTTGATGTGAAAGTCGAAAATCCGCGCTTCGGGCGCAATCGCGGCGACGGTATGGTTTAGAATCGAAGTTTGTTCGGGATGCTTCACTATTTCGGTCGGTACGGCTATATTTGTGAACCAATCACATTGTAATTTTGCAGCCAATGAGAATTAATGTAACAGAATGATATATCCCGACGACACCTATGTGTGCCAGTTTCGAACAGAGATCGACGCTTCCAAAGTTAGCTTTTTTTCATCGGAAAGGTTTGCAGGCAAGTCGCCATTTTTGGAACTTGTCGTCGGCGGGATTCGATTTTACATGCTTTTTTCTATATATTAGTGTAATATGAAATCAATTTGATTTAAAATACGGCCGTACGCCAACTTTTTACATGAGGATCTGTACCAGATCAAGTCGGAATGTGCCGACGCCAGTAGCCTGAGTAGGCCTACAACGCGAAACAGAACGCTGTGCAAGTTTCAGCTTGGCAAGTTTTGCGCTGTCATAACTAGATCTAGCAATCAACAGATCAAGTTCTGTTTTATCTGTAACATTGTATTTTTCAAGAAAAGGACTACTGCGTTTGAACTCGATTCGGAGTTGTTAGCCGAAGCTTGGTTTGTCAACCATTTCCTTCCCGAGGTCATGCTAATTCGCATGTCGCTGTGTAGACCTGCTCACCCCATGACGGGCGAGCTTACTACTAAAAATACTATATGATCGACGGGCTTCCCGGGGCCGTGGAAAATGGGTTTGCCCAAACAGAGGGGTAACCCGCCTCCTCCAACTCTCTCTCACTCAAATTTTAAATGAATGAATAAACAGATCTAAATATTTTTTTTTTCAAATCAACAAACAATTCTGTGCAAGTCATTGTACTTTCCTTGACATGAATCTCTCTCTCTCTCTCTCAGAGAACATAAAATGAATAAATAACAAAAAATGAATAAATAAGTAAATAGGCCCCAGTACATTCATATCCAAGTCATTGTTAACAGGCATGATCCTCTCTCTTTCTCTCTCTCTGACAACACACACTAATACACACAGAGATTTAGAATGTCACAAAACAAAATCTTCTGTTCATTGTTATAATATTCTTTATTTAGGTTTTGAAACTGAATAGAAGGCTATGAGTTGTATTATTTGTAAAGTAGGCCATCCATTAGCCTACGTAGTTGTTTCAATTTGTAGTCAGTATCTGGAAAGGATATGCCTATTGTCATTAATTTGTTTTAACGGGAAGATTGCATCTTATTTAGTAGTAGCCTATTATTGATTCGTATTAAAGGGCAAGAGTACACTGGAAACACTTAGCAGGATTGCTCTGCTTTGGTGGATTTTTACCAGTAATATGCTAAAAATCAAAGTCGCGAGTTTGGGCTTAATGTTAAAGTAATATTGATGTGGAGACTATGCATTATGGTTTCCTTTCCTTTCCAGTCTCTCAATGAATAGTATATATTATGCAGAAATTCATATATTTCTCTATTGTAGGAGTTAAGTGACCTGTTCCTGAATGGCGAGTGGTCCCATATCCTTCCAGAAGTTTTCTTTGGACGCTGGCTGTGCTAAGTGTTCGGGGACTTGACTCATCCACAGTCAGTCAGTCAGTTTTCTAAACACTGATGAATAAAATAAAAATCAAATGTAGGCTACTGTGCAAAAATCTTGTCTGATATGTTTTCCTCTGTGTGTGTGTGTTGTATGTGTGTGTGTTTAGTTTTAAGTAGAATATTGATCAGAATGATATTTTTGGATAGCCTGCAGCATAAAAGCATGCAGTAATTTTTAATATTTCAACTATTTAAGTGATTCCAGAAGTCATTGATTCTCAGATTTCCTTTTACATGTACAGAAACTGATGAAATATTACAAATTATTCATAAGACTACTGAAGTAGCGAGTCGTGACTTTTTGGTTTAATTTGCAGTAATAAGACACTTGAACGATGAGCAAAATGATTTTATATCTATCTCATGAAATGATTATATATCCTTGTTTTGTTTCTAGCTTCATTTTTGTCTGTTATTAATACAATATGGGCAATTATTAATGAAAAACAGATAAAACATGCCAAATATCACATGTTTCCTGTAATAAGACAAAAATGGCTCGTCCAGAGTTACGATAATGGTTTCATTCAATTCGCATACAAAAATACATCAACATCAAAATTTTATGACATTTGGTCCTGTCTGTCTCACAATTACAAAATAAATTCATTTCCAGCAAAATCAGCATACCATGCCATTTGATGGGTTTGTTCTGTGACAGCTGGTCCTTCTTTGTCCCACTAAAGCCTGGTACCAAAATTTAAGAAATTTTTGACGCTTCAAATTCGAATATCTCGTGAACTAATAGTCCGATCTGAAAAATTTAAACTGCTTTTTACTCAGAACAACAATATCTTCAAAACCATATAAATCTTTTAACTCAAAACCCAATTTCAATTTTTCATGCGGCATTGCTACCTAAATGTAAAAACAGTGATTTATTCTGATGTTGCTCGATGGAATACAAGAATGGTTTCCCATTTGGATTCCACGTAATGCACACATTTCCCAGTTACATAAATATGCTATGCCCAAATGCTCATCATTGTCATAAAAAGAAAGCTTTTAATATGTTGTCTAAAATAAATCAAGATACCTCCATATCACAGCTCTACCACTGTCAGCGAAAAATTGTCAAGCCGCAATGTTGTGTGGGTTACGGTCTCTACCTATACATAAGTTTATATTCAGGACATGGTTAAGTTTCTGTTCAAGTTTAATACTGGACACATGAGCTTAGTGTCTGTATTGATGGCATCATCCTTTCCATGAAACCTGGTTATTTTATCTAAAAAAGCAGTACCAAGTGGAAACCATGTAATGCACATCACACCAGTCACTTGGTCTACATTTTGCTGATTTTTAGTGAAGTTTGAATGAACTCTGTTTACTTTTTTCCTGTTTATCAAAGGTATGTCTGAACTTTTCAAAAATGTGTTTTGCTTGCTTTTTTAATTACTTTTAATTTTTCACCCTCAAGTCCCAGGTTTTATTCGTTTCTTTTGATTTAACATCTTTTCACTATAAGTGATATTAGACGGTCTTATTCCAGTATCGTAGACGTGCACATATATAAAGCAATGAAAAAAAAAGGGGGGGGGGGGGGGGGCATTAAAGAAGTCATTGTCTCTTTTGTACGAAGAAAGCAGCCCAAGTCTGTGTTCACATAGCGGAGAAGATTCACATTCACAGAACACATCAACTGATTTGGTACTCGACACATTTGGACATCAATGCCGAAACCTTCAGACTACATCACTACAGCTACCACTGATGGAGTGAATAAAGGGAGAGGAGATTTACAGTCACTGTGAATAACAACACATCTAAACTCAAGATATCCAAGCTCAATATTTCTCAATATTGTTTTTGTCAAATCCCATGTGATCAGGAAAACACTACAGTGCGTGTGCGTGTGTGTGTGTGTGAGTGTGTGTGTGCGTGTGTGTAAGCATGTGTGTGTGTGTGTGTGTGTGTAGCGTGGGGTGGTGTGTGTGTGTGTGTGTGTGTGTGTGTGTGTGTGTGTGTAGTGAGAGTGTACACAAGTGTTCATTGTAAGTGTATCCATTCTGTGTGTGTGCAACCTTGCACAAGCATGTCTATGTGTGGATGAGTGGTGCATGCACAGATAAATCTCCAAAAGAGAATGATGAAGAAGCCATGACACAACCCTTGAACACATTCTTGCTGTCATAAAAACTATACCACTTCTATGGATCACCAAACAGCAGTTTCATCATTGATCAAGTCAGTCATTCTGCTGCATGCAATCTGATCACACAGCTCAGGCACATGTCTATGGTAACAACATTCTGCTGGCCATCCACACCTCATACAAATATGGGCTGAGCATGCATGTGTGCTTCCTGTATCTCTCGGACGAGAAGAATTCGTGACACCATCTTGGACAAGACCTCCATACTAAGAGGCACTGTAGAATACCACACAGGACTGTCTGGGACACAGCTACGTTCTGGCACCGGATAGAAAATGTCACTTCTGCTTCTGATGCTCTCAGGGCTGCACACAAATGAGAATGATAATGTGTTTGATATACACACCAAGTGAAAAAAAGTTCCTAGACACTAGTTACTGTAAAACTAAAAAGTGGCAATATGGTTAATGGATGTACCTGCCCAGTTATTGTTATTGTTTTTGTTATCTTCTTTTAAAGCCCAGCTGACTGTGTAGTGCCATATCAGGGCTATAACTGTTTCAAAACATACACAATACTTCATCAGGACCAAAAAAAAAAGGAAAAGACAATTAAAGTACCATATCAATGCATTCATGCATATATCTAAGGAGATGCCCCTGGCGCTGACCACTCCGTCCAATTTATTGCACAAGGGAATTTAGAAAACATATCTGAATACAAATTCAAACTTAGCTAATGACACTAAAACATATAAAAACAGGCCTAAATTACTTAAAATTGCTTCCGCATATCTCACTTCCCCAAAGCCAAAAATGCACTCAACACATGTACCCAATCATCAATCCTAACAGACAGTATGTAAGACTTTACAGAACAGTACAGGTGAACAGGCCAGCAAGGCAGAAAATGATAGGAAGAAATGAATTCAGTCTGAGTAAACTGTTAGATGAAAAATTATCACAGTGAATGTTATACCTTTAAACTTTTGCCTGTACAGACATGTCAGAAAACAATGGAACTCAGCACATCGTTACCAGGAAAACAGCTGTTCAGATGAATGCATCCGTATCTTTTTATGAAAGTTCCACTACTTCAGTGATTACTTCTATGTAAAATCCAAATCTAAATGGATGAACATCTACCTCATCCATTTTCTTTCAATTCAATTAACCTATTATGAATTCGTGGCAACCATTTAAGTTTCTGAACCTAACGGCATTGAAAAACAATCCCATGCTTACCATTTAGACATGAAGAACTCATACAGTTTGACAGGGCATCGGAGTGGATTTTCAACATTTTCTGACACCTCATACACTGGAATGCCCTCCTTGCTGCCTTTCTTGGTTGTGCTGGTCGGTGCTGTCACATCTGAAGAGAGAAAACACACACACAAACACAAAGATTAAGAATAGCCATTTACTGTTTGTCCATATAGACTCTTCGTCAATGTGTAATTTCTCCACCTGATGTGATAAATTCTATTTCAAAGTTCTCAAAGTAATGTGTAGAAATGAAAGGCTGTTCCTGGTCACACCCCGATGTCTTACAAGGTGATGTCCAATTACAATAAACAGATTTTTCAAAGGAAGATATGGGTAAACTACAAGAGGTAATCCCTGAATCTAATATTACAGGCCAGCCACAACGCCATTAAATACCTCACCTTTCTTAGCAGTGTTGACACTGTAGTACCGTAATGATACGATGCGCTGCCCTGCCTTCACTGCTGGTACTCCCTTTCTCCAGTACTTGAGGATGTGGTTGAAAGACAATTTGGCATGGTCCTCAGGAGTCTTCAGCATGAAGCATTTGGTGTGGAAGTAAATGAGGGTGTTGAGCAGTACATAAGGGGAATGGGCGCCCAATTGCTTGCACTCCCACAGGTGCTCTTCTTCAATGCGACACACCATCTGGACCTGTATTTCACACACAACGTTTAACATCTCATATTCTCTGAATGCGATCATTCTGTCTTATGAATTACAACTATGTCTGGGTGTTAAACAAGTAAAATGAGTCCAATGACTTGGCCAGTTTTTATTTTGTGTATCTATCTTTGTCTATATGTCTCTTTAAATGTAAGATGCCTGACCCCCATTTTGTTAGATTTTAACTCAAAGAGGTTGGTTTCCAACCTGCAATACTCTAAGTCGAGTCTAAGGTGGTTTTGAGTTAAAACAAACTCACACAAAGAGAAAATAACAGCACTACAAAAACAACTTTAACAAACAATTCATTTCACTTTCATGCAACTTGTTGCAACCTCTTGCATACATATATGTAACATCATCATCAACTGGGAATCTGAAATACAAATATTTTAACTACAGTGCTGACTATCTACAAATACTGCACATTAAGAGTGTGGCAGACTTAAATGTGACCCTGCACTTACACAAACTCTATGAGCACATACCCAACCATCAAAAACCGTCTTCAAGAAAAATCTGGAATCATAAATACTAAGCACGCAAATTCCAAGTCACACCTTCCCCTAGGTCATGTAAATGGAGATGGAAATGACTAATCTTACATATTACACACAAAATAATTCACTCTTAACTGACAACAACTGACCTGCACTGTTGTATTTTGGCTGACAACTGGACAGAAGCTCAGCTAAACAGACTGTGAATTTCTCATAGTACTGGTCTGCAAAAATGTTGTCGATTCGGCCATTGTCATACAGATGCTGCTGAATTCCTGTGCACAGAATAAGTACTAAATTAGTTTATCAACAGACATCTTGAAGACATGTCAGCAAACCTCTTGATAAAAAAAAAATCAAACACATCAATGCACTTGCACACATATTCTAAGGATGTTGCCTCTGGCATTGCCAACTCCATCCAATTCATCAGCTGGGATTTAAAAAACAACAACAACTGCAAATGTAAACATATCTAAGAACACTGAAACAAAACAAAAAATTCACCTAAATTTACTACTAAACAGGCCTAAATTACCTAAAACTGCTTCTGCACATCACATTTCCTTAGCGCCAAAAATGAGCTTAACACATGTGCTCAATTATCAATCATAAGAGAAAGAATAGAGGGCTTTATGGAAAACATGCTGGTGAATGGGCCACCAAGGTGGAAAATGATTGAAACAGATGACAGAAAGCAACGAAGCAAGGGAGAAACAAAGAGAGTGACAGAAAAGAGGAAATTTCTAGCACAGAATTTCCAGAAGGCAGGGATACTATTTATATTGAAAGAGCCCCCCCCCCCCCCCCCCCCCGTATCCATGGAGAAAGCCAAGCATGACTACAACATAGACAATATGAAAAAGTAGTACGAAACAAACAGTCTTTGGGTTTCATAACTGGACAGTCTGATGCTGTTGGCAAATAATTGAAATGAGTTTACTCAGGCTGATTCCTTTTCCAAAACATCTCGCCTGGGAAAAGAACTGCTAACCTTGATCTAGATGTCAAACGAAAAGTTGCACTTTTCACTTAAGTTTCTGAGACTGTTGCTTGACAAAACCATGCCATCCACTACGTCCTGTAATTTTCATAAATACACGAAAAGCTGGAGACAAAAAATCCATAAAGCAAGATTAAATTTTCTTTCTCCAAGTTACAGCTACTCACCAAGGGTTAAGTAGTAAATACTTTCTGGCGAATACTCCTCCCCATTAGGTTTCTTAACTTCCTTAATGAAAATGCACAATGAAAAGTTCAGTTCATCAGCTGGACACTGCAGAATGTCTGTTCTGAGCAGCTTGAGTCGACCAGGCTTTCCCTTCCAGTTACGTTCAATCTCCATATTCTTCTGCATGACCCAATATTTCCAAGCGTTTACACCATAGGTGAACTTGAGGTGGCAATTGGCATCGTCACGTGGTTTGGGTGGTTCTATCTGATGGATGACTACATGATGTTCTGTCACAGGAGGCTTGAGACGAGCACGTTTAGGAGGTCTGCCAGGTCCACCACTACCTGCGACTCGTCTGGCAATGCTGCGTGTTCTGGGCGGGTCAACTTCTGACACTTCTGACGGAACGAAATTCTGCATCTGTGGTGGTACGTTCTGGACAAAAATGTGTCATGTAGTTTAATGTATTATTACAGAACAATGAGTGATTACAAGTATATGTTAAATAAATCCGAAATCAGGGAACTGTACTCAATGTAAACAATAACAACAAAACACAGCAGCCAAGCCGAGTCTTCTACATGGTAGTAGACAAACCCCACAATGGGTCTAATTGAGCTTACAACAATTCTAGATAATGAGCAATTGCAGGTCTGCGATGCTAGATAAACAGAAAAACTACAAACTGTAGTCATCAGGATTTTGCATCACTTGATTTGTACAGTTTCAATCTTAAACCATTTGACAGATATGTACTATATGCAAATCTCCATTAAGACGGAAAAAGAAAAGAAAAAAACCAAATCGCACACACACAAAAATGTTAGAATCCTCCTACTCCTTCGTTTGTGGCTAACAGAAAAAAATGTTCGGGAGCCCAATATCCTATTTCTGTTACATATACTTTTTCATATTCTTTTCACTTATTTATTTGATGTCCGGCATGGTAGGTCACTTTTTTTCAGCCAGAGATTGATATCTTTTATCTTTGCAGAAACATAACATATTCTTTTTTGAGATGTTTCGTACCTTATTTTCCTTGCTGCAGACTCATACACTGATGTGAATATTTAACACAGCCCTTCCTCCTTGCAACAAATAAGAATGAAATCAATGTGATTTCTTTTTTCTTTTTCAACTGTCAAGTTTTTGTGCATCATACAGAGTCCATTTTATTTCATCTGTCACTCATTTTGCCAAACCATTTTCATCGCCTTCTATACTTTATGCAAGAGCTATGGCGGCCTCCTGATCAAATTCTCATGTCAAGTCTTTTGAATTCAAAAGACATTTCTGATTCAACAATTTAGCAGACATAAAGAAAGCAAAATCCAAAATTGTCACACTTTTGATTTCACATCAAGATAAAGTCTTTATAATAATAATTCCATTTGTATCGTGCAGTCCATGTTTGAGAACATGTGTTGAATTTAGATTTAAAAAAAAAGAAAAAAAAAAAGAGAAAAAAAAAAGAAAAAAAACATGCACACAAAAGTTGAGGATGGGAATGGGTAGTTGCGATGGCAGCACATTAAGTCTTTGACTCCCGCACCCTGTCCACAAGCATCCTCCACTGTCAATCATGCATGCTGGCAAAGCAAAAACTCCCTCATCCAATCCACTAGCTTCCTGAAGGTGGTAGACAGGGTAAGGGAGTTAAAGGGCCAAGTTCTTGCAGTTGGTGGATAGGGTGTGGGGTCAAAATGTTAATGCAGTATATATATATATATATATATACACACCAATATATCAATGCAACATAAACACAGTTCATCACAAATAACAACAAATCCTGGCATAAAATTAGAAATAGGCATTAGTTACACTACCTGATAAATATGTCTTTCAGACATGCATACACATCAGAAAGCAAACGCGCAAATAAATGTACTCCTGCAGACTTATGCATATAGTGTGTACTTTTTCCTCAGAAGACAACTCATGAAAACAACTTGGGTTTGGTGGTTTGATAAAAAGCAGCAATGAGCACTACCACTGAAGCATCGCAAAAGATGGGACAGAAACATCTAGAACAAAAATGGGAGGTGGGAACAAAAAAAACAATAACAAAAACAATGATCGACCCACTCCTATTTCATCAAAATCAACCATGTTGCTTCAACAAAATCAGAATAATCAACCCACTCCTGATTCACCGAAGTCAACCATGCTGCTTCCTTTTGCCGATTTCTCCTCCAATTCTCTATCCCCAAGCCCCATTTTAAAAAAAGGCACAGAGAATAAGAAAAAAAACTATAAAGGTGGGGATTTAGATGAAATGGACATGGCGGCGCACACACATCAGTTTCTTTTTTTTTTTTTTTTTTTTTTAAAGCATTCCAATTTTTCTTGGATGTGTGTAAGCCAACTGCTTTGTCCTCACTGTGTAGGTGCATGTAGTTACACCTTCTGCATACTGTCTTCAGTGGGCATGCATACTGCATGTTTTTCTCTCTCTATAAGCCACATAACACTGACATGATTAGACCTTTAACATGCATATTTTATGTTCCACAAGTGTATGTGTACAAGAAGGGGATTTATCAAAATCAACCATGTTGCTTCAACAAAATCAGAATAATCAACCCACTCCTGATTCACCGAAGTCAACCATGCTGCTTCCTTTTGCTGATTTCCCTCCAATTCTCTATCCCCAAGCCCCCTTTTAAAAAAAGTACAGAGAATAAGAAAAAAAAAACTATAAAAGGTGGGGATTTAGATGAAATTGACATGGAGGTGCACACACATGTTGCTTCAACAAAATCAGAATAATCAACCAACCCATCCTGATTCACCGAAGTATGCAGAAGGTGTAACTACATGTACATGAAGTCTGACATCTTATCCATTTACCTATCACCACTACTGTATATTGCTTGAAATGAACATAGCAGCATTAAAACAACTGTTCCAGTGACAGTTTAGGCACTAACTGGTCTGCACACATGCTACCTGGGAGACCGGAACAATCTTCATTCTTCATCCACCAGGCAGGAGGTGCCCTGACAGAAATGAACCCAGACCCTCCAATTCACTGAGATTAACCCCAGACCTTCAGACTGGAAGTCTGACATCTTATCCATTTAACTATCACCACTACTGTATATTGCTTGAAATGAACATAGCAGCATTAAAACAACTGTTCCAGTGACAGGCATCTGTGTGCGCACACACACTACAAAAAAAAACAAAAAAAAAAAGGAAAGAGGAAAACCAGCACTCAAGAAGTCAAAATAGTACTTTTCTGTAATCATGTAAACTACATGACCCAGTACACTTATGCAGGTAAATACAGTCAATAAAGTTCACTCCAGCACTATTTACTTGCTCTGTTTAGAAGGTAGTCGTACATGTACACAAACAGTAACTGTACTTAACCCTTTGTTCCCACACCCTATCCACCAACTGCAAAAACTTAACCCTTTGATTCCCTCACCCTTTCCACCAGCTTCCTGCAGGAAGCTGGTGGAAAGGGTGAGGGAATCAAAGGGTTAAGTTTTTGCTTTACTAGCATGGTTGGCAATACAGGATACTGGTGGACAGGGTGCAGGAGTCAAAGGGTTAATCTGAAGACAAAAGAAATATAGATACAGATGTAAAATCAACTGCTCCCCTGGTACCTGTTTTGACAGGAACAGCCTCCACAGCAGATTCCAAATCACCAATGGGTTCAGGCAGGACCTCAGCCATTCTCAGTGCCATCGAAATCACATCTTCCTCCCCTCCGTCGTCCTTTTTCATCAGTGTCTTGGTATCATCATCGCCATCATCCTCAGGTGCAGGCCTCTTTCTAGATCCTGTCACTGTTCAATAGAGTTGGAGGGGAAAAACGGTATTTATCTGAAGCTTGTGATGAAACAGTGAGTGACTAAGCAAGCGAGCGCAAGTGTGTGTGTGTGTGTGTGTGTGTGGTGTGTTTGTGTGTGTGTGTGTGTGTGTGTGTGTGTGTGTGTGTGTGTGTGTGTGATATAGTATATGTGTGTGTGTGTGTGTGTGTGTGTGTGTGTGTGTGTGTGTGTGTGTGTGTGTGTGTGTGTGTGTGTGTGTGTTGTGTGTGTATGTGTGTGTGTGTGAGATAGAGAGAAGTAGGGGTAGTTGGAACAGAAGTGTTTTCTTGACTTCAGCAGTTCAGTGTGAAGGGAAAACAGTTTAAAAATATTTAATCCATCCTATCTCAAAAGTATGTTCTGAGAGACAAGTGAAAATAATGTGAGAAAAATTGTCAAATAGTATCTATACCTTCTGAACTATTTTCTTTGATGTATCATCTTATCAAGAGATGCATCAAATTTGCTCTTGTCTCTCGAATTTCCTTACTTGCCAATAGCATGTTCATTCTCTTCCCCTCCCCATCCCATGATCTCGCAAAGACATATGTTGTATTAGTTTCTCTGGTTTCCGTAGTTTATTAGAAGCTTCTAACCCTTTGACCAAAATTGACGAACTGGGTGAAAGGTCAATCATCTGTAAACACTCGATTGCATCGCACCGACTCCCTTCACTGACAGGCCTACTGGAAGCAAGAGTTGCTTTTCCCTAGATAGGCCTACATGTGTAGTCTCATTTTTGCATGAATGTTGGCAGACTTGATCATCCCACACGAAATCAAACAGCAGTTCGTAAAGTTTGAAAAATTGAAATAAATTACAACTGCAGAGGTCAGAATTGTCACTCGCCCAACAGACTAGTAGTTTTTGATTCAGGCATGCCCAACAGGTTTTTTTACTCGCCTCGGGCGACCGGGCAAATGAATTTTGCCAGCCTTGATATCTATGAAGCCTGTTGTTTTCTTTTGTAAGGATGTTCTCCCTAGCTATGAAGCTGGTTGTCTTCTGTCTGTATTTCTCTGTTCTGTCTTCTTTCTCTCATTCATGGCAATCTAGCAAGTGATCATCCACATCTCTCAATGATCAGTGTTCCCCTTAACACACAACTGTGGATCTGTTTTAGCATTAGGCCAGGAATTCACAAGACACAAATTTAAATCGGTACTTTCAAAGAATGCATAAATTTTCATTCCTCAGACATTTTTCAAACACTTGTTCGTATGGTTTTGAAAGTCAGGAAAATCATCAACATATCAACATGACTGACCATAGCACAAGTTTTGCCTACATATACTTCAGCTTCATGAGTTTCTTCACTTGATCATACTGTGGTGTGGCTGCCATCGAATTGCACTTTGCTGAATTTGAAACAAAGAATCATTATCTGTAACTAGTATTAGATGCAACTGTTACAAACGACTCAGTGAATGAGTTACTTTTTTTTTAGTGACTTTATAAAGCCTAGCTGACCATCATATTTTGTCAAAGTACCCTCAAATTTTCATGTGGGATGTCCAAAGGACTATCAGTTTCACTTTCAGAGTACATGTGTCACCTTATGCAAAGTTTTGCAATAACAAGGCAAATATTAGTGTAAAGAAACTGAACATAGGCAAAACAAATAATATTTTTATTCATTTTCCCTCCTGTCTCTATATCTTTTGCTTTGGCTTTGTTCTATGGCTGTTTCACTGAAGTTAGCTTGTTGGTATTTGCTCTAGAATATTAAAAACAAAAACATGCTTAAAAAAAAAAAAAAAGCAGCAGATATATTCAATATCACTTTCACAAAACACACACACACCAGCCAACATCACCCACATGCACATATCAAAAAAAAAAAAGCAGCAACTAAGCAATCAGGGAGGCATCTCTCACCAGCATACACATTATTTACAGTGAATTCACTAACACAAAGACACAGCAAGATGCGATAACTCCTCAGCACACAAACGAGAAGCATGATCAAGACCAAAAAGGAGAAATCTCTCTTCCACACACACATAGACTAGATGCAAGATTTGACAGGTTACAGAAAGTAGCTGGTCTGGGCATTAACTGCTGACCTGCATGCCAGAGGCATAAAGGAAAAATAAACCATACATCAATCAAAGGGTGGGTCTCGGTAGCTCAGTTGGTTTGGCATCAAATTCACATTCTAATGGTTGTGGAATCGAATTCCAGGGTGCACATTAAAACTGGCCTTCTCACTGTCCCATCCTAACATCACTGTCGTTCTGGTGGTGTCAGTATAGGATCAGGTAAGTCCCCCTTCCCCCATTTCCCTGGGATGGTTATCCTCTTTGGCCATATCGCCTGAGATAGGGTGCTGACGTAAAAACTAAACCAAACCAAACCAAACATCAATCAAACCGATTGGCAGCAAAGGACACAGAGACCTATTAAACCATGCATGACTGTTTTGAGGCTCAAAATGGCATCAGAAGCAAAGAAGATCAAGCAAAAATTCCTGTAAGTTTGGCTTTGGATTTTTCCTTGATCTGTACCTAGAAAAACATGACTGCCAACCAGAAAATTTCAGCTATAACTTGGCTTTGGGCTTTCTCCTTGATCTGGACCCAGAAAAATTAGGTTGCCAACTAGGACATTTCAATTATAACTTGGCTTTGGACTTTCTCCTTGTTCTTTACCCAGAAAAATTAGATCGCCAACCAGGAAATTTCAGTTATAACTTGGCTTTGGACTTTCTCCTTGTTCTTTACCCAGAAAAATTAGATCATCAACTAGGACATTTCAGTTATAACTTGATGTCACCCAAGACAACTTAGGTCTATCAGATGATCAAAAAAGCTTAGCCGTGCGAACACAAGCATGCATGCACACACACACACACACAAACTACTGACCGTTGCTTTGTGGAAGAGTTTCGTTCTCTGTTTCACTGTCAGAGCTCTCATTTTCTTTTCCACCACCGGATACAGCTGCAGCCATCATGAGGATTTCTGCTTCCAGGGGGTCTGCTGGGGTCTTTTCATGGATTTCCTGCAGAACATAGTATCTGCAGTCAGTGATAGCTATTTTGTGAATTTAAACGGGGAGGACGCCGACCAACCTGACATAATGCAATCTGTTTATCCTCACTGAGGAGGGAGGTGGATGAAATGTTCAGATGGTCACTGTAAATTTTCAAGGAGTTAAAATAGGAAGTAAACATCTGCATGAACACAACAAGCAAACAGCAACAATATAAACTTGTGTATAACATCAAACAATAACAGCAATACATATATGCACATGAAAGAGAGAGATCTTTAAAAGAAAGAATAGTTTTTTCCTTTACTGTGCACCTCCCCAGAGCACACATATCTACAAAATAATACCTTTTACAAAACAATTTTTTTTACGAAACAAGATATTTACACAACATACACGACTGGAAATTGATGAGCAAAACAAAGCAAGCACTGATGGAAATCATTAAGCAGAAGTAATTCCGCAACACTACAAAAATGCAAAACATGTTTATAAAAAACAACACCCACACACACATATACACTGAGTCCAACTGTTCAGCCAGTGTGGAAAGAATTTCAAATGGCTTTATCACACACATTCTAGACAGAACATCTTCCTATCCAACGACATAACGTAGTTGTTCAAACTGGTTTGAAATCGCTGTAAATCATGTTCTGCATTAACAGGCATGTATCATCTGCTGTTACACATTTTCATTTCATAATGTTACTGAGAAGGATGTCTTTCTATACTAGTATGATACAAAAGTCATCTGTGTATCACATTATTTTAGACTAAATCAGAAAATATACACAAAACATTAAAATCTCATATATTTAGCAACATTTGCTTGTAAAGAGTGAAGCTGTAGCTTTTTATTTGTTTCACACGCAAAATTTCAGGAGAATCCAGATATATACAAGATATGTCAGTTTTAAATTTGGCCCGGAACATGGATCTTCACATTAATTGGGTCTAAATGCATACAAAATACCTTATATATTGAATATAACTAAGCTTGAAACTAGTTTACTTATAGCTTTCTGTCCGTTTTATCCACATGCAAAATTTCAAGGAAATCCATCAAGAAATAAGGGAGTTATGTGCGTTTTATGTTGGTCTGGTATGTGAACTGTGCTTTTTCCATTGTTCACATAAGACATTTTGCCATTTTTGGAGCCATATAACTAGGTAGCGGCAGCCAAAATTTATTTCATGCAATGGGGCTTATTTTCTTTGTTACCTTTAAAGAACTTTTCATAACAAGCAAAATAAAATAAAAAGTAAGTGGATACCATTATTAGTTTTTGAAATATGCCCATTTGAATACAGACGCCAACGCGACACTGGCAAAAACAGCATAATAAGCCATTTTCAAGAACCCCAAATCAGCACTTTTAACAAGCTGACAGCGCTCATCTCATTAAAATGCAAATACTAGAACACACAGAAGCTATGTATGAAATTACAGAGTATATGTTTGTTATTTGTAGAAGTTATTACCTTGCAAAGATTGGGAAAAAAACGAATCGAAAGTATATAAAATTGAATGGAGTGGTAACTTTAGGCTGTCACAGTATATATACAATATGTCAGACTGAAGCCTGGAACTTGGTAATTTCATTTGCTAGTACATGTAGACCATGCCCAATTTTTTCCAGCAGGTTTCAGTCAGATTTCAAGGAAATATCTGAGTTAAAAATTGCGAAAAACACCAATTTGCAAAATGCGGCCCTTCTTAGCTCAAACATAAACAGAAATTACAATAATTTCTAAACGACTCACTGAATTCATTTGAAATCTGGATGCTTCGTAGACTACATGATAGGCTATACTTCTGTCAAATACTAAATCAAAATTTTGAAAACTATGTATATTTAGGATCCATGAAAGCATATAATACACAGTAACTGAGAAAATACGCTAGTCAGCAACAAAACAATTGAAACATCATAACTTTTAAACTACTGAATGGATTTAGTTGAAATTTGGGGAAATGAAATACTATGCACCCAGTAGCATTCTTATCAAGTACTATTCTCATAACTCTCAAAGACATTATAAACAAAGGCATTAGTTTCTTTGGGGAAAAAAAGTCAGCGCAAGTGCTCACCATGAAAGAAAAAGGCATGCATAAGACATTTCGTTAGAACTATTTAAGTTTATACCTTTCTTTCCACATTTAAGACATAAGTATGGGCAAGAACTTTAAAGACAACCCCCCAAAAACAGCAGCTGCCAACTGTTTTCCAGCTTCAGCCAGTTTCACACCCAGGTTGATGTCTGCTGTATCCACATTTAACTGCACTGTTGGATGGATATTATCGGAATCACTTTTTGCAGTGCTACCAGTAGCAGTACCAGTATTAGTAGTAGTACTAGTACTCGTACTGGCAGAGGTCCCTCTTTGAACTTCAAATGGTGATGATGCCAGAAACTTGATGTAGATCTCCCTCCCTTTTGCCTGATGTGCAGAAGGCTGTAGTTTTGAGTTCTTCTGAAGAAACTTGGCAGCTGCATTTGTCATCTGACTCTCAGTCACAAGATTTCCAGTCATATGCTGCCACCACTGGCACAGATGTTCGATCTTCATAGGTCTTCCCTTCCTTTTTTTTTTAAAGTTCAGCAGATCTTTCAGAAGTCCATAACTTGATGGTCGGTGAGATATCACATGCTCATCTGATAAAGGTAATATATCCTGGTGGCGTAAACCTTTTAAAAACTCCCCCAAGTCCTCTACATCCAGTGGTTGTGATAAAGTACTTTTGTCACTTTCACTATTGCTGCAAGGAAGGTCTGCAGATCTGGGTACTTCTTGGCTCTGTTTTGTTCTGGATGACATAGAAACCAGCTGATATCGTAATTTTGAAAAGGCTATGTCGGGAAACAGTCTTTCCTGATGAAAATGAGCTGTCTCATCAAATGTTTTGCCACCCACATCTCTCAATTGAAGCATCTGCATCAGCAGCTTATGTGTTAGTTCAAATTCAGGGAGACTGGGACGTCACCCTCTTCCATCGGCCAGGAATACAGCCTTGAGTTTCTGGTACTGTGCATCCTCCGTGTCTGTCACATAAAATAAATGTTTATCATCTAATTCACCATTTACAATAAGTGTGTGTGTGTGTGTGTGTGTTGTGTGTGTGTGTGTGTGTGTGTGTGTGTGTGTGTGTGTGTGTGTGTGTGTGTGTGTGTGTGTGTGTGTGTGTGTTCATTCTAAATTCTGTTTTGCTCTTAAATGTTTTCTTCTTTTTATTTATTTTATACTTTTTTTTGGGAGGGGAGAGTGGGGAGGGGGGGGTTGATGGGTTGCTTTTTGGTTTGTTTTTTATGGCAAGATGAAAAAAATTATATATTGTAAGCTTGCTTGGACATTTACCATCAATAAAGATCATTTTGACTTGACATGTGGTGTGACATGCATGTATGGTTTTCTTAAAAAATTTTAAAACAAAAGGAAGGAGGATTTGAAGCATAAAATAGAATTAATAATAAAAATAAAATTCATTATCAATCATTAGAGGACAATACCACAATATGAGCAGATCACAAACAGTAAAATTCCATATCAGGTTTGGTTTATTTTCTTTTTTCATCATTATTATTATTAGTGTTTTTTGTTACCACATAAAGAATGTGACAAATCTGATTTTTTTTTAAAAGTACAATAATTTGAATAAGCATCTAATTCGTCCTCCCTCCCAGTTGAGATCTTTTCCTCCACTTCTGAGTACTATTCTGTATACTTTTACAACAACCTTTACGCTACGAACGATTAAATTCTTTAGTAAACTTGTTCCTCGACATTCATCTATTGCTTTGACTTTGAGCTTTAGTTTATACTATCGCCACTGAGCTGGAAACTGTCCCGTGGCATTACCCACCTCGGGCAAAAACGATCTCAGTATGACAATTGTCCGACGTCCTTCAGCTTTGAAAAAAATGTCTTATATGCATAGAGTCTTAATGTTTACCCAACACGTGCATAATTTACTGAAAACAATCCCGAAACTGAGAAAATTGCAATTAATAACGATCAACTGGAGCTTCGCTTCATCACTTCCGGCCACGCTTTCCTAGTGCTTGGTCGACAGTGTTATTCATTGAATTCTAATCTTGTTCATTCAGTCAAATAAAAGTATCAATTGTAAATCTTTCCTCAATCACTAATCTAAAGAATCTGTGAGTAAAAAAGCAACCAACTTACCGATTTTGCCGCCGATATCGTGTGAAAGTGGTCGCCGTCTGAACTCGCGATCGTCGAAAGTGCTGGATCCCCGATGACACATAGGTAAATTTTGAAAGTTTTCACCTGCTTGTTTTGATTGGCTTGCTTGTGAACGACAGAGCTTGAATACATTAACCTACTTTTCCAATTGAAAGAGAATTGATTGTAGATCATTTTGATATGCGACAGATAGCCCTTCCCAGCGATGAATTTCGTTTTATTGACAAAAGTTTGGCACTGAACACAAACTTTTGGATCCTGCATTTTCACATTAAGATTATAAATATTCTGGTTCATATATTTGAAATCCTCGTGTTTTGCTGAAGAAGCTGATACTAAATATAGCTATGTATGACCTCTGTACCCCACAAGCACGGCCGAGAAAGCCCGATGATCGGACAACATTGAATCGGGAGATTCGACGTAATCTTGCCAAATCCGGGAAAGCGGTGAATGACGTTGTCGTTCTTTTTAATTCGCTTATTAAGTACAGACACCGAACACATAAACAGATACACTCATTGAAAAGATGAAAGAATGAATTTTATTTCTGTGTGAACTTGACATCAGTCTGTGCTCTGATGCCTGAGTACGGAGCTGTGGAAAATTACGAAATTCACACTTTTTGGCAGTTGATTGCAGGCTAGGCTGGGGGCTGCCGCTACCTAATATAACTCATGACTTTGTCACTTAACACTGCCATAAAAAAAATCAAGTTTCACATAATGACATTGTATCTGAGAAAAAGTAAACTTAAGTCAATTCTGTCCTCTTATTTTCGTGTTATGGGGGTGTAAAAATGGCCTATGCTATTTCGAACATTGATAAAATGGTATATTTATGAAGTCTGCTGCACTACTGTGTAAATGTATGAACAGATCTGCTTGTATGCTTGCTTTTTTATGTAGTTTATATTGTTAAGAATTAAATTAATTTAAAATCAGGTATGACACTCTGAGGACTTCTGGGAAACTTAGGTTCCAGCAAACTTGCTATATTTCACAATTGGCGAAAATGCAAGTAAACTGGCGTTTTTAAATAGTATTATCTCTGGTTCTAATACCACTAGACTTACTTTTTGGAGAGCGTTGCTTCTTTTTTCTTGTACTTTTCAGAATATAAGTATTAATAACCTCTTGAGAATTATAATTTTTGGCTGCTGGTATCTATATATGAACAAAATGACCAACATCAGCAATTTTAAGGTCTATGAAATGGCACATAAAGGCAAAGACTGGAGTAAATGGAGCAGAGTTGTTGTGACATCTTCTGCAGCAGCTACCGCTTGAAACTGATGGGTGATGGTTGATCTGGGAGATGCCCATTCCTTCTCCACTGTTGCTTTACCTTCCCCCGATTCCTAAAGACACTCAACCCTAGCTTTATCTTCCCAATTCCTAAAGATACTCAACCCTTGCTTTACCTTCCCTATTCCTAAAGACACTTAACCCTAGTTCACCTTCACCTGTTCCTTGACCCATCTGGGGCACCACAGGCAATATCCAGAAAAAGTTTTAAAAAATTCTCCTGATAATGATAGTATGAGTAGAAATTGTAAAAAAAAAAAAACACAAAAAAATAGGAACCCAGTAAAACAAAACAAAACAAAAAACAAAGCAAAACAAACACAAAACTCGTTAACATGTCAAGTCTCACCTTAATCTGTTTTATGATGCCACCAGCTGACTTGCGTGTTGTAGGAATGAAGACAGGCACCGGTATAGGAATAGGGATGAAGACAGGTGTAGGGGAAGGAGCCGAATACAGGGCCATGGGGGTAGGCAGGTACACAGGTACAGGAACAGGGATCAGCACAGGCTTCTGATTCGTTTCGTCTGTAATCAGATATATGCAAACTCTCAACTAGCACTACATTTAGGTATCATAACATTTCTAAGTCTCCAATATTTGAAAATCAACTCTTTCACTCCCCAGTCTGAAGAGGATTATACAGTAAGTGGATACTTGCAGGAAGCTGGTGGATCGGGTGAAGAAGTGAAAACCTTAACATTTTAAGTCATCATCATCATGTGCCCTGCCGCATGGAGTTGGCAATATGTATATTTTATCGCTGCAAGTATATCTCCTAACCTTGTCAGAGTTTTTTTGTCCCAACCCACTCTACAAAACTGTTTAACATTTTCTCCCTGGGTCTACCTAGTGGTCTTTTTCCCTCCAGCTTTCTTGTTATGACAAGATGCTCAAATGTCTTCTCTTGCCTCGTAAAATATCCTATAAATGTTGCTAATCTTTTCCTAATCTTCTTTATTAACATTTAGTTTGTTTTGTTCGCTGTCCATGGACCTTTTAAGATTTTTTTTAGAAACTGCAATTTAGCTGCTTCAATCTTCTGACTTTGCATGCTGACTGTTCATATTTCACATTCATCTAACAGTATTGGTTCTACATAACACTGAACTCTCTTCGGAGTCTTCCTGATGTCAACTGATAGGCATTTGATAAGAATGCTTTTCATTTTCCTGAATTCTATTTTAGCTTGGCCAATTCTGCTGGATATTTCTAACGTGCATCCGCTGTCTGGTGAGATGGTTTCCCAGACATTTAAACTTATCAACTTGTCTCAGTTTTGTGCCGTTTGCTATTATTTTACATGAGGGGATTTCTTGACTTACTGATTTCCACGACTTCAGTCTTCTTACTATTTGTTAAAGTTCTATCCATTTATTTCTTTTTTCTATTTCTATTATGTTCACTTTTCATTTTTTGCAGTTAGAATGGTGTTATCTGCATAATAAAGAGTGCTCATCAATCTTTGTTTATCTCAGAACATTCTTCTAGGTTTCTCATCACAGGTTTTGTTGTAAAGTGAAAACAAATCTGGTGACAGAACACATCCCTGCCTAGCCCCTCTTTTTTGTATTTTGGAAAGAACTTAAATCATTTTCTACTCTCAATGCTGCTGTTTGTTCCCAGTACATATTCCTTATCATTCTTAGATCTTTACCATCATTATTTAGCTTTTCCTGTTGTTGATCAATTCTTTGTGTCTTACCGATCAAAAGCCTTGGTGTAATCAACAAAACAGAACATACATCCTTATTCAATTCAACTGATCTTTCTATGAGAGATCTTAGAATGTACATATAGCTTTAAGTTTAACTAATACTGCTGTGTGGATGCGAAATGGGAACAATCAACAAGCAAAGTCAGAACAAGATTGAGGCAGCTGAAATGTGGTTTCTAAGAAGACTGTCACAGAGTCCCAGGGACAGCAAATAAAAAAAAAAAGAATTTTGAAAAAGGCAAACATAACAAAAACAGTAATGAAGATTATGAAATGACAAGCAACATTTATAGGACATTTTATCTGGCAAGAGAAATAAGAGCATCTAGTCACAACATGAAAGCTGGAGGGAAAAAGCAACAGGCAGACCCCAGAAGAAAATATTGGACCGATTTGCGCAATGGATGAGGAACAGAAATAGTGGGAGATATACTTGCAGCAACTAAAGAGATGCGTATGAAGGGCTCTAATCGTCAATGCCACGTGGCAGGGCACATGATGATGATGATATGGCATTAATACTTCCTTTCCTTCAATGAATCCACATCCTTCTGATATTTCTTATTTGATTCTACTCCGTGTCCTCATCATGATTATTCTTAATAGAATCTTTGTCACATGACATAGAATCTATAGCCCCCATTTTCTTCGAAAGTGCAATGAAAACTGACTTTCACATGTCTTAAGGGATTTTTCTTATATAACAAATTTGTTTAGGAAGACAGTTGCCTTTCAATATTAAATTCATCTAGTGCCTAATCATTTCTATAGTAATATTATCCAGTCCTGGGGCTTTTCCCCGTTTCACCTTTTTCAATGCTGCTCTAACCTCGTCTTTTATTACTGGTAGTCCTAATTCTTTCTAATGACATTTTCGTCCCTACTGTCATCATCAAAAAGTCTTCAATGTACTCTACCCATTTATTTAATATTTTGTCCTTTTCCATAATAATTGTACCATCTTTCTATTTTGACCAACCAGTTGATGTGCATGTCTTTTTCCTATGAGCAATTTTTTCTATATTTCTGTACATAACTTAGTGTCTGTTTTGTGATGGTCATCTAGTTTTTGCACTTTGTTTCTAGCCAAGCTTCCATAGCTTCAATGCACTTATTCCTGATTTCCTTATCTATCTTTCTATATTCTTCCTCTTTTCCTTTTACCTTCTATCAAGCCTAAAATTTTTCCTGGCATCCAATTCTTCTTTGCTTTTCTTTCAACTCCAGGGATTTCTTTACAAGTTCATTTTATCGAATTTTTCAAATTCGTCCCTTGTTCCTCACTGTCCCTAACATTTTCAGAGCACTGTTTTGAACATATAATTACGCTAAAATTTTGCATGAGATGATTCATCTGTCTTAAGAGCCCAAGATTTAGTTTTATGGTCTTTCTGGTTTGTTTTCTTCTCTTTAATTTCTGCCAAAATGTTCCCTTTACAGGATTGTGGTCACTGTTGTAGTTTACACATTTTAAGTATAATAACCAAAAAAATTGCCACTCTAACATTTGAAATAAAGTGGTAATTGGACATGCACTCTTGTCTACATTAAAACACACACATACACACCAAAAAAGCACTCACACTTGAACTCAGAAATTTAATTAGTAACTGGACCTGCCACTCACCATTGCACTTAAATGTAATAACAATTTTTACACTCAACAGTGTCAAAGCAATCTGGTGCAACAATTCCCTAAAACTAAAGTATTTTTGATGATTTTTTAATAAATGCCACAAAATATTATGGCACAGAAACAAGAAACATACATATATACAGACAGAACAGACTCCACTGAATACAGACAGGCTCACCCCAGACAGCCGATTTGTTGTGATGTATTCTGGTAGAGAGGCACATAAGGTATCCAAATCAGCTTTTTCGGTACACAGTGAAATGCCAGTACACAGGTATGCACATTATTTCAAAACATTTTCTTGAATCATGATCCTTCTAGTCCTACTCATTTGAACTTCACACTTTATTAAATGCTACATAAACTTTCAGGGGAGTCCAACACATGAATAAAACGCACACAGTAGGCTGGAATCTGCTATTTATAAATGTTAAACACAACTGAATTTGTCAAATGCCGACATTTGGAAAAGTGTGTAAAGATGTCTTATTAAATACATTCTGTGACACACACAGTTATTTACTTTGCATAATCCACAAAGAAAGAGAAAAAAAATCTGTTTTACTATCTGAGACATCTTATTATATACATTCTGTGACACACACAGTTATCTACTTTGCGTAATCAAGCTCAGTATGGTATAACTCCATGCATGGGTCAATGCACAATGGAATGGAGCACTGCTTGCAGCGAAACATGGTCATCTTCACTTTGTTTTTCAGCTCATCTCTTGTAGCTCCACGTCTTTTCATTTTGGCACGACACACATGGCATCCACTCTGGACCTTTTTCTCATCGGCTATGATGGTCTCTGGAAGTGGCGACCAGTCAGCCGGTTCAGAGTGCACACCTCCTCTTTATCTGACCAAAGTAAAACAGCAAGGTGAAGACACATGGAAACAAAATCTTCCAGCTGCACATTTTCCCCCCTATTATTTATGGATTTTATTGTACAAGCAGACTAGACAGATTATACCATGACCAAGATCAAGAGATGGATTGCTAGGTTTTCCCCTTCACTACACCTGATCAGATCTGTTGACACCAGCCATGTTACCTAGTAGTCTGCAAACTGCAGATAGTTTTCTCTTGTGCTCAGATCTTGATTACACTTCTGTCATGGAGGTTCTGTGAATAGTGGACATCATACAGACATTCCTTTTGTCATACTATTACACAACCACAGTAAAGTTGTGTCAATGGCAACTGGCATGTTGATGCAACTGGCTCTCACTTTCCTTACTAATCTAGTGATCTCAGCAGGGAGGTGATCTGCAAGAGATGGGTTGCAGTAATAGTTGTCCACATAGATAACAGGGGCGTCTCCTTGGATTGTGTGTACGAATGCATTGCTAGGTGTATGTAATTTTATCTTTTTTCCCTGTTGAAGGATTGTGTGTGTTTTGAGACGGTTATAGCCCTGATATGGCTCTATGCAGTCGGCTGGGCTTTAAGCAAAAGTAACAATAATAACAGTGCAGACTTTGGCAGTCACTTCAGAAGGTGGGAATTCTATTTGTATACCCGCTAGGGAAAGCTGGAGGGAAAGAGAGCACCGGGTAGACCCAGGGAGAAGATACTAGACGGACTTGCAGAGTGGCTGGGGACAAGGAGGGTGGAAGAGATGCTTGAGGCAACAAGTGATAGAGACAGATGGAAGTCCATAATTGCCAATGCCATGTGGCAAGGCACCTGATGATGATGATGACATAGATAACATAACCAAAATTTTGAGGTTATCCAATATGCAAACTGTCACTCTGAAAGGCTTATTCCTGATGCTTGGCACATCATTCCCAGGATCCATACATAGCCAGAATTGCTCTCACACAGTTCATACAATTTCATTCCAAACCCAAATCTATTTTGGGAGATTTTAAAAAATTTGTGTATGACAACCCGCTGTATTACATGGTAACATTATACATGCATAAAAAGATCAATATCTCTTCTTTCTAAATATGCAGACTGCTAGCTTACATAGTCTTTCATTTTTTTCTTGGAAGACTACTGAACTATGTACATAAACAGGATAAAAATTTTGGACTAAGACGAAACAGATTCACAAACTCTTCTGTAGTCTGTCATAGTATTCCATAAGCGGGTATCCAGGTAATAGAAACATAAAAGGTCTGTAAGCGTCATTCCTTGATATAAAATATAACAAATGAAAAAAACAACAAATTTTGAAAAAAACATCTAAGAAGGGAATGTCACATTTGTACTGTTGGATTACAACTATAAAATATGAAGTCTATTAAGTTCCATGAATACGTAAAGTTTTTATTAGCTGGAATATTTGCCTTTTTTCACAGATGATACTTTTCTACAGTGTGTCAAACTTTGAAGCATAGGCGGGAGCACAACGCACTTTGCACCCCCCTCATCAAACTGTAGTGACCTTGCAATTGCTCTTCAGTTCCTAAGGTATGGCACCTCTGTGGCTCATCTTAGCACAGCAAACCTTACATGCCAGTTGTGTTTTCCTCTTCTGGCCTTCCTTGTCTTCAGGCCAGTGATTCCCGGGATGAAGGCATGTGATGTCAAACCCAACATCTTCAGTGCCTGTTCCAGATGCCCCTGCAACTGCCCTCTGATGGGAAGTCCTGGCAAAACTGTTTAACAGACCTGACAAATAAGTCAAGCTGCAGGGTCTTCTTCTTGCAGAACTTTTGATATTCATTAAGAGGATGTGGCTCTGGACCATTACAAGGGTGAGCAGATAAGTAATTTTCTTCCACCACCTGATGTTTTTTCAGAGTGGCCGCCGATATGAAATCATCCAATCATTCTTATCTACATCAGCTGCATTTGCTGTGTAATTAAGAACACACACACTGGCTTTATTTTCTTCTGTCCTGTGTGAGATGCATGTCCTTTATCACTGGCAAATGATTTGTTGTATCATGTTCACATCATGCTTGTCTTTCTATCTCAGGTATATGACTTTATTTTTTTGCATAAAGTCAACTTTTCCAGACTGTAGTTGCTCCTGGGCAAACTGCCTGGGAAGTTCAACTCCATTTGGACCGACAATTTTTTATCCATATCAGCCAGTGTTTCTGCCAGCTGTGGGTTACACTAATAACTGCCAACATAGTACATCCTAAGTGCAGACGGGGATCAACAAGCCCTGTGCATACATCATAAGGTGCATCACTCATCCCAGGAGTGTGGGACACTCCCTCCATCTGGACAACACAGCTTGAAGAAGATTCACAGAGTCCCTATAATTTGAAGTCTGTTTCACAGGTTTGTCTCATGTAGGCATGAAATACCGATTGCCCAAGCAACGGCACATGGCCTCATCAATATATAAGTTTTCTGTTGGTGAGTAGAGGGCCTGGAATTTCTGAAAAGCAAATAAAACGAACATTTCTTACGAACTCTTGACTTGAAAGTCATACACTGACAAAATATCATGACAGATTTTACGAAGCAATTGCTGCTTACACATATGCATGCACAGACACACATATATACATGTGCACACACACACACCATAAAAACATACTGCATCAGATTGTTCAGACTATTCTAAACTTCCAAAAGACAGTATGATTATTGTAACTCTGATTTATACATATACACACACACACACACACCTGTGTCCCCCCCCCCAAACACACACCACAATGCATACATCTCCACACACACACATACACCACATGTAATGATGCATATCCCCCCCCACACGTGCGCGCGCGCACTCACACACACACATACACACCCCTCATTCACAGTGAGAGAAGGACGGACAGACTGATGAACATACAGATATTTACCTGAGTAATGAAATCAAAGAATGGCCGCAACTTAAGTAGCGGATCACGTCCCGGCTGGCCTCGTGCAATGTAGTCAGCACTGTTGTTTTGATAACAAAATTGCCAAGATGATTCATACGTGATCTTGTTTCAAGATGCATAAAGCAAAAAGATAGTGTGAAGCACAGGATCTTTTGCTCAGCAGTCCGTGATTTGGGATTTTTTTTACCAGCCCCATGTGAATTAGGAATAGCAATGAAGTATCCCATTACCTCAGTAACAAAATACTTCCAAGTGTTGTAAACAGAACTGGGTTTCAGTTGGCCAGATGCCTTCTTTTGAGCACAAACATCTTATGCATTCCAGTTTGTCTCAGACATGAACAATTTTATCGCATCATCAGTTATATACAGTCTGTACAAGTCTGCTGGAGTGGTGTGTCTGTAAAATTGTCACGTAGCTGTAAGCCTGGTTTATCACAAAATGGAACACCGAGTGGAAAGTTAACTGTGTACCCAACCCAGTCATACATCTAGTCTGGCTCCTCACCATCACAAAACAAAGGCTCATCTACCTCCAATGGCTCTGTACTTTTGGTTTAATCACTCGATTCCCCTAGGTCACTGACTCCATCATTCATGTCGCTGTGTTCATCAGTCGATTCTGTGTCACTAACATCTCCAAAGTCATCATCAGTCATGCAAGGACCGTCTTCAGGGTCTGATACAACAGATTCACTATCAATACCTTCCTTGTAGAAGTCAGCTCAATCTTGAAAATCAATTCAAACACATATTGTACAGAGTATAACAGACGCAACACCATTTTCTTCAGAAATGATCACCCTGTTTCGGTGGCCTCTTATTCATACTAGTCATGGCTTTGTTCACACTCTTGATCATTAAAAGGAAAGGAAACCTGGTTCCAAAAAGATTGAATTATCATCCAGTGTACGATCCCTTGTACAGAAACTATTTCTGCCCCAGTGTCAGTCTGTTTTTGATGATTTTTACTGTCCCAACACTGTGCCTGGATCATAAATATGATCAAGAACAGGTAGAAAACGCTTTTTCCATCACTCTATCTTGGAGAGAGAGGTAGCGTTATCATCTGATCAGAGTAGCCCTCTTCAGTCAAGTTTTCAACAGGTTGGGCGTTTTTTCCCCCCTTCCTATTAGGGAAGGGGGAAAAAAGGAAAGAAAGAGTGGCTTATACATCTTTCATCTTATGAGCTGAAAGGCAGAGTGCTGTTCTTCACAAACACAATCCTAATCGACATAGATTACTTTAGATTTTATTTTGCCCATACCTTTACTTATTTATATTCAATCCACAGATACAAACTTAAGGTTTATGTAATGTTTTAATTCAATGCCTAGTCACTTATTCATTTGCTTGTCTAAACTCAATCATGACCTACGAATTCAAGATTTTCAATACTTTTCATTCAATGCTTAAACATTCTCTATTCATTTACTTGTACATATACACTCAATTTTAAAACCTTTTACATATCTGCGAGTGGTTTTCCAAGCGCAATAAAGTTGCTGCTTCAAAGCACGCAACAGCCCAGAAAACATGTGAGCCAATCTGGGTGATTTTGACATTTTTGCTTCACTGTATTTAGTAACCCTTTATTTATCACCTACTGAAAGTTCAAAGTAACATTTGACCAAGAAATATGTTAAATTCAGAAGCTTCAATGCTGACTCCTTAGGAAAAACTTGGAAAATTTAGCGCCAGTGTTTGACTGCACTTCTCAAATGGCCACTTCTTACATATTCCGTTTCAACAGCTATAACCTGGCCACTATCAGTGTTAGAAATCCGAATTAAACACAATGGAAAGGGGATTTCATATGCTTTTCAGTGAAACCGAAATCTCAATAACCTCCCAAATCGACTTCAGCCCCCTTTTATGAGGACAGGTTACATGTGTCCACTGATAATATCAATCCAACAATCACTATGATCAAATTTCCTCTTGCTTATCATGCATTATCCATCAAGTGCTTCAGGTTTATCATTTTTCTTTATCTGATCCTCCCTTATCCGAAAATGGAACTTACAGACGTGTCACAGGAAAAACTTAAATCTAGGAATTTTCCGAGTGTGATTTGGTATATCTTTTCTCTATGACGAACTGAAATCTCCTTCCTTGTAGGTTTACAAATTGAAATGTGACATTTTCCTTTGTAGGTATTAACCTTCCCTGACAATGTAGGTAGTTTTTCTTTGCTCATGTCAGAGTATGATTTTTTTTTCTTGAGGAAACAATGCAATGTTGAAATTTGGGTAAAATGTCAAACTACTCGGGCAACACAAGCACTTCTTGTCCACATCACCTAAAAATGTTTCACTGTCTGCCATAAGTAACAGACCAGTGTCTGCATTACTGTGCTCAGAATTTCCAATGTTTCTCCTTACCTGTCTGACACTCTTTACTCAGCGAGTGTGGGCGACAAGATACGGCCTTGGTGTGCACGATTGGCTTGCATAGGAGGGACTTGTTCTTCACCACCTTGGGTAATGGAGGCTGAATGATGACCTGATTTTCTTGTGTATTGCCAATCGGACTGGTTGAGCTTGTGGTCTGCATGCATGCACACAAACATACACAAGCATTTCCATTAATCTATATGTTTGATTTTCATAAAACTCTTCTACTGAGGATGTCACTGTTTTCTTAAAACAAAAAAAATGAAGGTCACATACACATGGCTCAGGCAGACTGACAGGGACAGAGGGAGACAACGAGAATGATGTTGACAGGGACAGAAGAAGACAAAGAGAATGACCGTTGTTTATTTTCCAGTGGAAAAGACAATGGCACAATACAACAGGCTTTACTTTTGGGGGGTCAATTTTCCACATCTGCCATTGCTAAAATCTATCTAACAAAGCTAAAATGAAAATAACGAATGATAATAACAATAACCTATATACCTGTAAGACAGTTAATAATAATAATAATGCAACCGACAATAACATATATACCTGTAAGACAGTTAATAATAATAATGCACCCAACTACGAATTTAAAGCGACAAACAGACCCAGATAACCTTTAGGAACACACTGGTAACAGGAATGAAAAGGTAGAGACTTCAACTTTACTCTGACCAGTATTATAAGGACGATGCCCCTCTCCTCTCTCTTCCCTAACTCCAATCAGGGTCAGGAGGCTGTAAGTACAAAGCAACAATTTGGTGGACAGAGGCTTAATACATACAAAGCGTATTCTTGAGCCCAACTGGGACTTATGCTGTCAAAATGGAAGGTGAAAGCTCAACCTCTATGTTAACATTATCATATAGCAATATTTTATCATTAATTACCTTCTTCACTGGACTGGTGCTTCTGGTAACCACTGGACTTGTTGTTGGGGTCCCTTTTTTGGACACTGTTAAGGAAACAACGTCAATATTTGTTTCTAAAAAATCCAAGGTGATAATATCCTAAAACTTATGGTATCTAAGAAAGAAAGAAAATCAATGAAAAAACACAGATTTCTTTTTATTCCTACGTGCACACCCACAAATGCACCCAAGCACACATCAGCTCGCCCGCATGCGCACATATACCCATAACCTATCAAGGCTATACAAATATACTGCACACCACTTTTAATAAACACTTTTCATTTTGATAAGGCAGAAAAGATCTAATGTGGCACTGGAAACACAACACTTTTTAATTTTTATTCCATCCCATATTCTGATAGACTTTAGGGCACCGCTGATGAAAAGGCAATCAGCTCTCTCCACCCTTTTAGGTGTTTGAACTCGCAAAACTGAGCTTTCCACTCTCTGATGTTGCCTTCTGTCTCTTTCTCTATTTGCCTCTCCTTCCTCCTCCTTGAGCTGTGCTTTATAGGATCATGCGCAGTCCTGCTGATTTTGACATAGGCCCATGCAATTTCAGCTTCCTTCCCACTGTGGTAGGGTCTTTATATGGCCTAGTGGCTCGCCTTCTTCGGACTCTTCCTGGCAAATCAGCCTGACGTCTTCACTGGAAATGTGCAGGGTGTTTCCAAACATTTTGTCTCTGTGGCTTGTAACCTGTACCCTTTTCTCAAGATTAGCTGTTGAAATCCTTGGCTTGCAGACATAAGCCACAACTTTCAAATCACATTTTGACATTCCTCTTCTCAAAATCTATTCTTTCTTTACTAAATCATGGGTTTTCTTTTTTATTTGATCACAGATAAGTATTTAAGATACCTGTGCTCATGAGACAGAAATCTTATAACACAACAAAATGAGAATGCAAATCTATGTAACTAATTTTTGTTTAACTGAGAGAGAAAATGGGGGTTGACAGTGGAGACTGAAGAGAGATGGGAGGGGGTGAAGGGAAGGACAGAGAGAATCTAGTTTTAATGAATCAGATTAACTCACCTGGTGGAGTTTGGGGAACTTGCTGATCTTGTGGCGCTAGAGAGATGACATTCGAAATGACAGGTACAGGTGATGATGGTACTGCAAAGGAAGACTCCTGAAAACCTGAATACAATATCAAATATATTTGTGTCAGCTGTTGGCGTTTTACAGTATCAAACTATCGTTTAAACACTGACAAAAACAATATAAACAGCATGAGGGAGGTGGGTTATTTGTGCCCTCATCCAACCTTGAAGGAAACTTATCACTGTGGATGTCACAAAAACTGAGTAGTTTGTGTGGTCTGGAGGCCTTATGCTGTGAGCTGGTAATCCAACAGGTTTTTTTTCTCATGTGGAATTTGTGAGCCGCATGAAAGCGTTACCTGCTGGCATAGGAACAGCTCGTGATAGTAGTTTTTAATGCTGAATGGGCTAAAGTTTATTCTCTGGTGTAGACTCTCTGCAGGCCCTTGCTGAAGGCAAAGATATGAAGAATATTTGCATATTTTGTCTGTTTTTAGAATGGTAAATTTTAGGCCAAATCATTTGGATGCTATCAGTAAAAGTATCTATTTTACATAAAGGATTGAAAGGCACCAGGGTAGGTAAATATTTCCTTTGAGGTGTGGTGAAAATTTTTCTTCCGTTTGTGAAATGGAAACTTGTTTTGTAGCAGGATAGTGCTATGAGGCTGTTTTGGTTCATGATCATTCTTCTTGCATGTCAAGTGACTGGAGTGAGAGTTGAAGAATTGTGGTTGCTAATAATAGCTTGGTAAAATTTTGATGGAAATAGCTGTGTGTATGATTTGAACAAGGCGCAGGATTTGCTCACCTTGGTGTACAAGTCGCTCATTAACTTCTGTGTTGTAAAGGACTGTGTTGTCAAGGATTCTTTTAACCCTTTCGCATTTGCACTGCTAGATTTAAAGCTAGCTGCTAGTATTCGCATTCGAATGTAGCACAGCGTCAGTACAAAGTCTTTCAGTACTGAATGGAAAGTTCCTTGCATCCCAGAATGCTTGTACTATTTTTAGAACATTCAACGCGAGACTGACCAAGATTCTAACCACACACACAATAAGACAGCAAGGCCAGTAATGATGGAAATTCCCCACACATGTACCGGAAAAGGTCGGGCGATCTCAACCGCTATGAACGGATCGGCACATTATTCCGCAGGGCGGTTACCGGCTTTGTGAACAGCTAAGGGTTAAAATTAAGGCTCATAACCAGGCATTTCATCCTGGTTTCATTAATAGTAATAATCCAATTTAAAAAGCTGTCACCCTCATTCTCTAGGAGTCTCTGCTACAATGACGCATGCCCATTTTTGATCTTTATCAAAGCAGTGCATGATACATTCTGCCGCAACACATCTAATTTTTTTTCTCTAAATGATTTGTTTAGATTCTATGAACTGATCCAACTAATGCCAATGTCATGAGTGATGTCTTTACACATTATTTGTCTTCATTCAAAATTTCTCACTTTTTAAAAACCTTTTTTTTTCTCAGCAATTTCAGCTGGCTCCAGGACTATGCTTGCCATTAATGTCATTTCATCCATCTTTATAGACTGACACCCATCCATAAATTGTGAAAGAGCTTGTATCCCATATACACTCTGTCACGTTTTTACATATCTATGCTAAAACTTACCTCATAAAATTTCATTTCAATGTCAGCAAGCTGTTTTCAAACGCTGAAAGTGGATATAGAATAATACCCAGCATGACATTATAACAAATGACATCACAGTATTTGCATATTATTTCATAATCATACGTCACAGAATAACTGGGCTAGGTGTGAATAAAGTTTGAATTCAAAATATTGCCACACACTAAGTTTCGAGCCGTGGCGTAGCTGTAGCAGCGCGAAGCGCAGTGACTTGTGCCCTCCGCTATTAATAGCCCTGTCTTGTTGACGGTGATCTCGCTGTGCTGTGCAAGTGCCGTGATAACTATTAAAAACAAGAAACAGAGGTTTTCCCCTCATATTCTCAAGATCTTTATTTCGATTGGTTTGTAATATATATCATTAAAAAGCTGAGATTTACCCGATAAAATGACATGCAACTCAACAGTTTATATGCAAGTAAGCATCTACAAAACACACAGAAAAGAAAGGGAATAAATGATAGTGCTGACATGTTTTTCGCTCTTCGTGAAATGATCACACTTCCAACGCCTGTAAAATACAAATGCAAGTTTGTAGAATAAAACTAAAGGCACACATTAAAAGAGTGTTCTCTGTAGAGGCAGATGCATTTTTATTTTTAAGTTGTTCAGCTTACCAGCCACATAGGGCGCGTCGTTGTAACACATGTGACGGCCAAATAAATAGGGTTGCCAGTGAAGCATTTGGTCGTTACTCAAGACAGCTAGTTCCGGCAGCTGAATTGTGACCTGAAGTGAATGCTGGTATCATTTCAGTCTTCTGGATAACACCGACAGACTGTAGCAGAATTCCCCTGAGCTTGATACATGTAATTGTGTACAGCGTTCGCATGGACATTTTTTTCTCTTTGAAATACCAGTTTACTGAGATGCCCACTTATTTTACAACAGTTTGTGAACCTTTTCCTCCGAGTCAAGGTTATTCATATTGTAGTTGTTGATTATCTCTATTTTCTTTTAGTTTTGCTGTTCTTGTTTTCTTTCGCGTGCGTGCGTGTGTGTGAAACAAGCGAAATACGCAGTATTTTCCTCTCTCTCACGGCTGTTCCTGAGCAAGATTTTAGTTTGAGAAAGGGTCCGAGCTCTGACGGGCAGAAGCGGCGGAGGGGAGGGGGATAGGAGGGGAGAGATAAACGATAACCAGATGTGGACTCTCAAGTGGCAGCTAGCCAGTTGAGCGCTCTGCACAGAGCAGTGTGTGAGTGCAATGCGCTGAGCTGTCAAGAGGGAACCGTAGGTTTCAGTGATACTGATAGCAAGGACAGTTAACTTTTTGTAGCGTTGCAGTACATGGGTAGGTTGCAAAAACATTAAATTACAAAGTCTGAGTTTCACCAAGAGAAATATGAACAATATATTTATATAACCAAACGCAGGAATGAATCATGTAGAAACTGATAGCAGGCATGTAGAAGTGAATGAGATATAACAACTGTTTTGTTTGCAAAGATCAGATGACTGACAGAAAGAAACCACATATGTTAAATAAATAATCCACTTTAAATGACAAACTGTTCATGCACCTGCATTTTTGCAACATTCATATTTTCAGAGATGTTAGCTGCATGTGTGTGGACCACACCAAACTTACCGAATAAGTGTTTTGTTGTCTGCAAGGATCGTTATCAGCTTGTTTAGTAAGTACCCCATCATTTTGATATGGCACAGGTTTCTCTCACAGTACTAAGGCAGCAGCCTTCTTTCACACATTGCAGAGACTGACCATACAGGTTTACGTAGCCTCAACACTAATTGTCTTTTCATACAGAACCAGCAGACATCCAGTTCTTATTACCACTTCCGTCACAGCTACTCACGCACAACTACTAAAATACGACAAACACACACACTAACAACAACAACAATAACAGAAAAAAAACAACAGTTTAAGTATTAAAAATCTAAATAAAATGACGAAACAGAGTCACAAACACACAGAAAACAAAAGCGAAAAACAAAACAAAACCACAACGAAATATAACAACAACAAAAACAAAAGAGACAACAACAGTAAAAACAACAACTTAAAAATATTTTCACTCACGTACTGTCTCTCGTTTCACATGAAATAAGTCCAGTATAAAAAGGTAGATGAAACACAGCAAAAAACAGACCGCATACAGACACACACACATACAGAAACTATACCAACTGTTTTAACTTCTGATCACAAGTGAGAAATGATGACACTCACTTACTCTCTATAAGTGAAGCACAAACTCAAAACTACACAACTAAACAAATAATTCATAGCTGCACTCTGTCAAATGATAAATAAACAACAAGGATTCCAAAAAAGGAATTGACAGATAATGCAGAATTTCATTCTACATAATGCCAAAGTTGATGATAAAATGGCTTAATCACTGTACAACGCAATATTAATCCTCAGTTCCCTTGCCGCTATACTAAGGAATGCGGAAACACATGGCTACGGGGTAAGGGCGGACATATGATATCTGGCATCTGGTGCCAGGCTGGCCGACCAACTAAAAGATGGAAAAGGGAGCTACTGAAACAGACGTGCTACCTCTGTGCATGCGTGCGTGTGTGCATGGTGTGTAAGTGTAGAGCAGACATGCCTACCAACCATTATGGACCATCCGTACTTATACCGGAAAACCAAACATTTCGAGGGGGTGTTACGGAAATACAAATACTGATATGAACAGCCTGTTTCGAAAAACAGGCAAGCCTCTTATAGATAGGGGGGAACAAAGAAAAAGAGAGAGAGGGGGGGGAGGAGCAAGAGAAAGAGAGGGAGGGGGAGAGATGACAGGATATGAAAGGTGAAACGGGGAGGAGGTGGGACAGTTTGGCAACATAGTCTCTGTAATTTACGAAGAACTGACAGGCAGTATGGATAAGTACTCCTCTATTCTCTGGTTGTCCATCTCTTTGTGTGTGTGTGTGTGTGTGTGTATGTAGAGAGAGAAGAGAGAGAGAGAGAGAGAGAGAGAGAGAGAGAGAGAGAGAGAGAGAGAGAGAGAATCCACCAGGGGTACTTGTAACCTGACAACTTCCTTCATCACTGACATTTGTAGCCGGAGTGTCCTGCTTCTAGAATTGGTATCCATATTGGTCCTTCCTTCTCAACCCCCCCCCCCCCTTTTTTTTTAAAAACTGCGTTGACTTGGTGGTAGAGCAGGCTGCATTTCCTCAATGTATCTGGGTTTAGACTCTAGACCGTAAGGTTACTGATCAAAAGATGCTAAAGTCAACCTTTGGGTTATGGTTTTATTGTGTTTGGGTTAGTCTCTGGTGTGCAGTATGTATTTATCTGCTGTGTTCCTGAAAATTAGCATCTGTTCCTGATTTTCAGTGAGACTTCCTTAAGAAAGCAAAATTTTGGAGTAGGCATGTCTGCTGTAGACACACAAAATTCTACTTGTGCGCATATGTGAGCGTGCACACACATGTACGCATGTGTGTGTGTGGGGTGGGGTATTTTTTAAACTGTGTGTGCATATTGTTTTGAGCTCCCTTTCTTTTCCTGGGGGACAAGGGTATGGCATAGACCTATAGCATCCCACTGTGTAGAAAGTTCAACATGTTTTTGTTTGTTACGTGATTAAGGCTTGCTGTTTTTCTTGGCTCAAACCAGTTACTTTCAACCTGGTTGACTAGAATGGTCAACTTTGTTGTACTTTTTTAAACCTGCCGTTAGTTGACAGTGCGCGCGCACACGCGTGTGTGTGTGCGTGTGTGTTTGTGTGCGTGTGTGCATGCATGTATGTGTGTGTTTGTGTGTCTGTGTGTGTGTGGAGAGAGAGAGAGAGAGAGAGAGAGAGAGAGAGAGAGAGAGAGAGAGAGAGAGAGAGAGAGGTAGGTTGGTGGGGGGATGTCAGTGCAGAAACATGGGTCCGATGTTCTGGAATTTTTATTTTTTAATATCGGTAAACTTAAAGAGTTCTTGCAAACGTGCAGTTTTTTCCTTTTGTTCCTTGCTTCTTCTTTCTTTCCTTCTTTTTTCTTTTTAATTAATGATCGTCTCAGTATCACGATCCCAGTCTTGACTCATGCTCGCACATGAGTCTGAGCCGTTATCAGTGATCTCGATTTATCCACCCCTACTTCCATAAGAAGCCGAACAACATGTCTGGTAAGACAGCCTGATTTAATACATTCAACTCTTCCTCTGTACGCGTTTCTTTCTGCTGTAATAAGTGGTGAACTCTTGTTTTCGTTGTTGGAAGTTGGCTTATTCTCCTCATGGAACAGTGAAGGCGTGATACTTTCAGAAATGTTCTCACCCTTTCTATGTAATCCTGTTATGCATGTACGGCAAGACACCTGTTCGTGTTTGATATCTATATGTAGGGCAGAGAGTCTACTTCTTGGAAAGATTAATAGTTAGAATTTTGCCTTAACAAGGAAACAATATCACCGGAAATGTAGAAACCGTAGTAATCATGGCACATACAGGCAGTCCACACAGTCCCGCTAGCCTACCGATGACTCACACGTCAAAACCAATGACAGGCCGTGTAGTACAGCGGCAGGGAAGGAAAACATGCCTCTCGCGCTGCGGTATCGCGGTACGGTGCCTGAAAACTAATGAAAACTAAGTGATCATCCAGCCGTGGGTTTAAACAGCTGTGCACAATTACTCTTTTATGAGAATCGAGGTATGGATACGACGATCCTTATAAACCTAGAGATCAAATTTCTGACTTATACATGTATCACACACTGTTTATGTTATCATTATGACCCCTGTCTTTCCATTCCCCTGTCCCCCTAAGTATCACCAAAAGAAAGTTTGAGCACCTTTGTTGTAGCAGTGACTTCTTTTGCCAACTGATTAATTTTTGTGTGTACAATGCAGATTTGGGAAATTAGTGTAAAATGAAACATATACACACACACACATATATATCTATATATATCTATATATATCTATATATATATATATTATATACATATATATATACACACACACATATATAGAGAGATGGAGAGAGAGAGAGAGAGAGAGAGAGAGAGAGAGGAGAGAGAGAGAGAGAGAGAGAGAGAGAGAGAGAGAGAGATTCGGAATTTTGATGAATTTAGGCCAACAGCCCCTTCCATGGAGGAAATCTTAAGACACATTTCTATACAACATTACTTAATTAACACACTTCAATGTATGTACATGGTATATTCAAAAGTACTAATGTAGAAAACAACTGTTGTTTCAAGTACGTACATTCAAAATACTTCTTTCTCTTATTTTAAAGGCAGCGGCCAAAAACTTCGCCAGGTTTACTATGGTTCCCGCAGAGTCATCCGTCATTTTTGTAATAAAAAAAATCTAAGTTATCACCTTCAGTGAAATCTAAATAAAGATTGTCTGATCTGGTTGTGCGGAGGGCATTCAAATAGAAAATGTATCTCGTTTTCCTGCACATTTGGACAAACTGGACATGAAGTGTTGACAGTCGTAGGTGCAAAGCGATATCTGTGAACGTTTAACTGGGACACGCCCATCCTAAATTGTGCCATAGCATTCCTAAACACCTCCACATACAGTATTTCAATATACTTTGCTCTTGCAAATAAAGGCTTAAATTTGTCATATAGTGAACAGCGTGCACTGGTATCTAAGTGGTTACGCCAGCTATGATAGAAACTGCTACATAATCTTTCTTTCAGTTTTTTTACAGAATTGTTTTTCGTCGCCACACACCAAAAAGCCATATTTCTTCAAAACCATTTTCACATAAAATGCTTTTTATCTTGGACATCCAAGTTCCATAACCTTTTTCATCCATAGTGAATAACATTTTATATGCTTTTTTTTTTTGAATACCTAGTCTTTGGCTGTTTCAGTAGTCGAAACCAGTATTTAATACATCTAGTAACAGCAGTTATCCAGAGAGGAAAGAGTTCCAATTCTCCGTACACAATATCATTTATCGTTTTGTTTCTTACGTGTACAAATCTCTTGCATGCATATAAATGTACCTGTTCCAGCTGATAGCATCTTTCATAATCCCATAACCCAAATTTCTGCACCATAAAGTAATAATGGAATTAACTGAGCATCAAACATTTTAAAGAAAATGTATGGGGAATTACATTAAATCTTTCTCAGTGTACTTAAAATAGCATTAGTACTTTTCTTACCTTTAACTTTAGCTTCTTCCACTGAGTTACAAAACTTGTCTAGCTGAAACAGTGAGGCCTAAATACCTGTATGAATTCACTACTTCCAAATTACTGCCACTGAAATCCCATTTTTCTTTTGAACCAAGAAAACCACCCTTTCGAAAAACTATTACTTTAGACTTATCTAAATTTACTGTCACTTTGTTTCTTTTTGAAGAATGTTAAGTTGATGTTGAAACCTACCGCGGTTGAAGCCAAAAGAGTAAGATCATATGTAAAAAGCATGAGAAAAATTTCTGTTTCATCTGAAGTGAATGTTACACCATGTTTTCCATTTAAAATAATTACATTTGCAAGTTCATTTATCAGCAGAGAAAACAGGATAAGACTTACAATGCAACCTAGCCTTAGCCTTTGAAGGCATTCAAAGAAATTGGAATATCCATTTTTACTGCGACATAATACACAAGCTTGGACGGTTGCGTACATTGCTCAGATCGTTTTGAATATCTTGCCCTTGATAACCACTCGTCAATAATACAGACCATAAAACGTTTCTATTCACTGTGTCATATGCTTTTTTAAAATCTATAAAGCCAATGTAATCATTTTGTATTTCTGAGTAAATACTTTTCAATTACTGCATGTAAAGTGAACATATGATCTACCGTAGACCGACCCTTCCTGAATCCTGCTTGCGCATCATTTGTGACATTATTTTTTTCTGCCTATACTGTTAATCTATTATTAATATGTGTTAATGATTTACTGAGAATGCTCATAAGAGAAATACCTCTGTAGTTATCAGGGATATTAGTGCTCCCCTTCTTGTGTAGAGGAACAATCACAGCTTCTGTCCATTTCAATGGAAATGCACCTGTATGAAACAAAGCATTGAAGTATTTTTTTTAAATACAGTGTTATTACATGCTCCGCATATTTCAATATTTCCGATATGATGCCATTTAATCCTGCGGCTTTTTCCGTTTTCAAATGTTTAATAGCTTTCATTATTTCTTGTTCACTGATTTCACTGTCAAGTATGTCATCGTTGATATCTTCATCTGTTTCCTCATTTACAAACTCCTCCTCATCGTCAAATCCATCATTGAAAACAGATTTGAAATGATTTATCCATTCTCGTTCTGCAATATTATCGGCAACGATATCACACCGTTCATGTTTACGCATCTGGCTCCAGAAATAGTTTGAGTCATTTATCGAGTCCATCAATGCCTTAAAATCTGCGTCCTTATGCGCACGTTCTTTTTCATCCAACAGGGTCTGACTTTCCTTTCACTTTTGAATAATAAGCATAGTCTACTTTTGATTGTTTAAACTTTCTCAGGCATTTTCTTACCTCTTTTTTCTCCACTAAACACTTGGCATCAAACCATTTTGCCTTGTTTCTTTTGTATGCCCCGCGTGATAGTCTTTTTCATGGGCTCTGCAGCAGCAATAAGAGACTGTGAAAACATTTAATGACTCTTCTAAATCTGTAGCTATTAAATCAGTGGCTTTTACAAGTTGGATCTGAAAAGTCTCCGACATAATATTTTTGTTGAAAAAAGCAACACGATCAGTTGACCAATATAGTTTTTCAATTCTAACAATGGAGAGATTGCAGCTGGGGTAAACATATTCCTTCGGGTTTGAAAATACAATTCCACTGGCATATGATGTGATTCCATTCTGCTACCTACAATCATTTTGTCAGTGTAACCACACAGATCGCTGCTTGATAGGAAATAATCTATAACACTATGACCATGTTCATATAAGTAAGTGAAGCTGCCTGAACAACTATTTAATTCTGGACATACATTTACAATGCTTAAGTCAAAACAAGCACACATTTCAAGAAGCTTTTTTCCAAAATCATTGACTACCACTTCTTGTGATTGTCTACTGATTTCAAACAGTCCATTTGTCAAAAACATCTATAAGATCATTATTGTCAGAGAAATGTTTATTAATTTGATCTGTAAGACAGAAATAGATAAAAAAAAAAAAAAACCAGAAAAAAACCCCAGTCTTGTGAGAAAAAAGAAAACATGACAGGAAAAAAGAGAGAGAGATAAGGACAGAATTCGGAAGAAATACAGGGTGAATGATCTGTAAGGCAGAATTAAACAAAAGTCTTGTGAAAAAAACATAACATGGAGGGAAGAAGGGTTCAGGATATTATTTTCATATAAAGGCTATAACCTAAGAAGGAAAAGAGAGGGGGAGGGAGAGATAGAGAGATAGAGAGAGAGAGAGAGAGAGAGAGAGAGAGAGAGAGAGAGAGAGAGAGAGAGAGAGAGAGAGAGAGAGCAGCCAACTTATATGGTAAAGTTTATATCTCGTGAATTCCCACACCTGGTACCTAGCAGACAGTTTATCAAGGAAGATAGTGCAGACTTAACACATGGCATTGGAATTTCCTGGTCAGGGGGGTCACTTCATTCTGTCGTCAGTCAAAGCATCAAGTGTAAAGCTACACCAACTAAACAGACTCTGTCCCTTAGCTAAAACCTGCTAAACAGTAATGGCAGTTGTTCCCAATACTTTTTACAGTGAAAGCTGCCAGAATTTTTCAAAACTTGAAGGGCACTATATCATATGGCTGGCGTGTCTGTGGGGAACAGACACCTTACTGGCACTGGGAATGCAATGCGTCAGGAGGGAACGTTTCCAGCACCGGCTTTACCATCTAAGTTGACTGCTCTTTCTCTCTCTCACTCTCTCTCTCGTTCACTCGCTGTGTGTGTGTATGTGTGAAAGTGTGAGAGAGAGGGAAAGAGAGAGACAGCCAGAGAGACGTTTCAAAGGTTCCTTTAGACTTCAGTACAGCACAGTACAGTTACAACTGGGACGTGAGCATGCATCTGGGTTATACTTTGTGACCTACGTTGTTCTTGCCATAGCAGTACATATAAGTGTTGGAAGTTCTTATTTGAAAATAGTATGCTCGCAAAGATCATGTTTTGAGCTTTCTGGTAATATCAAATACTTTGCCATCAGTCATTCTTTAGAAGCTGTAAAACAAAATAGGAAAGTATTAAAAATGGTGTGTCAGCAGGGAAGAAAACGAACGCCAACGGCCCGGCGGCTGGGAACTTGCTGGGGTGTACTCTGGTGGTCATGATAGACTTAAGATTTTTCCATAACCCTGATGTCAAAATGGAATGAGGTGATGTCAAAACAGAATGAGGTGATGTCAAAACGGAACGAGGTGATGGAAACCAACTTTTCTTAATACCAACATCATCAAGGCAGTTCCCATTTCATCTCTCTTGCTGCTTTTTCTTCCCCGACTTTGAAGAAAGTCGGATACCTATTCACAGTTGGGTAGACTGGAAGCTGCATATACATGCACTGTTCACATGATTCACAACTGTGCAAACTCATGCAGATAGACTGGATGGCAAGTTGTCTGTCTCTGCACCAGCCAGACATCATCATGTACTCATGTCACATGCAGCAGTGCTAACAATGCATGAACTGATTGTTGCATGTTTGCTGTCCTCCCAGCATCTTATTAGCTCTCCCTGTGATTGCAATTCTTCCACCTTTTCAAAGCAACTTACTGTACCATCCAAAAGAAGGATTGAAATGTCCCTTAAACAAGCATGGGTGATATCATTATCTCAATAACAGAAGTTACTTACTAATTACTTTGAAACTGACAGCATGGTATACATCTATAAATTTCCAAATGTCTAACGCTTACTTCTGTTTGAAGATTTTCCTCGAGTGTTGTGTTTGTGTTTTGGTACTGGCGGGGCAGGGGCAGAGGCAGCAGCAAAAGGAAGTGGTACTGGTGGTTGTGGTGAAGGAGTCTCTTTGGTGAACTGAGACTGGAAAGTCATCACACAGTTGTAGCTACAGAAGTTCCGAACCGAGGCATCACTCATAGTCAAGTGATACTGTGCTGGTGTAGTCCTCATACAACAGTCACACATCACTGCTTGGTTAGATTTGGCCTGCCAACACACATTCTACACATGCAAGATTTCCATGATATTCAGTCATCAAAAGTACTGAAGTTCAAAATAAACATTAGATCTATCATGCCGAGGATAAAAGATAAACTTCTGCTCATCTATTTTCCAAACAGACTGGTATAACTATAACAAGTATAAACCAAGGTTGATGGCAGAGAACAGATATTGCCTTTATATGTATTCATATCATGTATATATGTTACAAACATTATTTCATTAATATGAACCTGTCACTGAAAGTTATGTGATGGAACTGTAATGGTTTGAAGTGGAGTCTATGGTATTTTCTGAACTGAGGATATCATTTGATTCACTGAATACTGGTTAGGTTTGTGTTCTCACAGTGTTGTGTACTCATATACATATATATACAAAAATACATAATTATATTTTCACCCAAATGAGACCTGACCACATCTATCATGGATCCACTTGCTACATATAGAATTTTGATCGACATGGAAATCCCAGTAACCTACAGCTGGAGACATGAATTCTTTGATGGCACCCCATGTATGGAAGGCATGGTGGCCCCACAGAACCGGAATTCCCAAGAGAAACTGATCTCTTGATGGCACCCCTTATATGGAAGAGTATTGGAATGCCCAAGAAAAATCCCTTGATGTGGCCTCTTGCACAGAAGGCATGGTGGTCCCAGAAGAACCAGAATTCTCAAGAGAAACAGATCTTTGATAGCATCCCTTGCATAGAGTGTGTGGCAGTCCCATGAACTTGAATTCAAATCCCTTGATGGACCACCTTACAAGGAAGCTGATGGCCACAGAGAACCTGAATTTCCTGAAAATTAAATCTCATATCCAAGGTGTAATGGCCCCTAGAGAACTGAATTGTTTGATGGCACCCCTTGCATGGAAGGCATGGCAGCCTCAGAGAATTTACATCTGCCAGAGAAACTGTATCCCTTGTGGACACCCCTTGCATGGAAGGTGAGGCTGTCTCAGAGAACCTGAATCCCATACAAAAACTATCTTTTTTCATTTTTTTTTTTCTGGTTAATTTTACTCCATGCAAATGCATAAAACTGAGGAAAATGATCTTAGAAGAAGATGTCCTTGACCAAAAGATATGACAACAACTAGTAAACATTCTCAGAGCAGTTATGGCAAATTTATGCTGCAAAAACTTTGACTCAAGGTTTCAATCTGTGTGATGGCTCCTTAACCTTCAGTTGAAGATTCTTGAAACAACTGTGTGTCACATAAAACACACAACAGATCTTCAGACTCCATTCAATGGCTATTCAGGACTGTTTCCTGCTGTGAGTTATGTTACCAGAAAATAAAACATAAACCTCATGATCGTACACTGCAAGTAAAAACACTGCCTCGATATGCTAACACATTTTAAAATTATTAACACATTTTAAAATTAAAGCACTCTTACAAATTCTGCAACAACCATATTCATAGTGGTCTACTGAAACCTGATTCTGATGGTGTCACACTAAAAATGTCTCAATGGTCAAAATGAAAATAGTACTGCAAATGTGCAAAAGTGAAAGTGGGAAATCAACCTGTATAAGAAAAAGGTATAGCTTAACACCTGACCGAGCAATACAAATGTATGTACATAAATTTCCATTTTAACTAAATTCATCAACAACAAAAATAAAACAAAAACCAAATAAGATTTTACAAAACATGTTTTACCTAACATTAGCACATAAACAAACATATACACACACATCGAAACCAACCTGTAAATTGACGCGGAACAATGACAGACAATTCAAACTGCAAAACAGCTGGTACTTATTGCTGGTGTCCAGACGCTCAATCATATCGAAGTTGTCTCGCTTTGATCCACACCAGCAACAAGTAACTGTCTCCCTATTGTTAATGCGATACTTGGAGACACAGGCATCTGAACAGAAGGTTTTCCTAGACCCCTTGATCACCAAAGTGTGGGGTGAAGACTCCAGGGAATTGCACATGGCACCACAACAGTCGCAGATAGTCATGTGTAGCTTGTTCTTATAGCGGAAGGCAAACAAGCAGGGGTCGCTGCATAGATTGTGAATGACACCACAGTACTTCAAAGTATGTTTCGTCTGTTCGCACTGCAATGGAAATAAAACAATGGCAATGAAGACCGACTCACTATTAATCTGCGATCGGAGACATACGGGACAGCCTCACTTTCTTCCCATACATTACAGTCAAAAGATAATTTTGCAAACAGTATTATGAAAACCCTTTCAGCTGATTTTTCAAGATTTGATTTTTGTCACATGAAGGAAACAAGAGAGGGCGTATCTTCATGTTTGACATTATACTCATTGCCAACAAAGCACTATTCTTTATCCAGAGGTTCAGTTTCTCAGTTAAGAATATTGCCTAAATTTGAAGAAAGCTTAATACTATCAAGCCAAGCTGAACTTGATGTTAACCAACAGTGCTACTGATACAATCAGTATGCATATGATGAGATCAATACTCAAGTAGGTAAGATAGACTTCAAATCAGGTCTGGGTTTGATCCTGCAGGGTAAAAGGTGGAGACTTTTCCAGCCTCCCAGATTAACACATGTGTAGGCCTGCTAATATCTAAACCTTTTTCATAGGTATACGCACACAGAACAATCAAATTATGCATGTTACTGATCCTGTAAGTTATGTCAGTATCTGGTGGTTTACAGAAATATGAAAATACCCAGCATACAAGCCCATCAAAGATGGTGCATGCAACCTGTGCAATATATACCGCCTGCTTTCTATGGGCAAAACGAAGTCTATACACATGTAAGTAAAAAATTGGATAAAAAAAGCAAGTATATGAATTACGTTTCATAGAAGGCATTGGGAAGAAAGGTTAAATAAGAGCTGGAGGTCTAAATTACATAATGTGAAAATTTCTTTTAAATTTTGGATATTTTCAATTCATAACTTGCGACAATGATGTCTTAACTTTACTTTTAAAACACTGTTATTGAGGTAAAGCATTTCTAAGTGTCGATGGACATTCTTCATAACATGTTGGTGACCCTATTACCACAGATATAAGTTCACATGACATTTTTGTTATCAAAATTTACCCAAACCCTAAATCAAGTCCCTCATCCTGTCCCCTTTCATGTCAATATACTGTGACAAGTTACTATGAACCAGAAACTCACCTTCAGACAGACAGAACATTTATTGACACCTCGGGACTGTCCTGGTTCCACCCTTATGACCTCCACGTCTGTGCTCAGATATTCTTCAAACTTTTTCATGCAAGACTGTGTACAGAAGTCTTTGAATGATCCATCGGAGCCGACTGGGGCCGAGAAAGACTGCCGAGCAGTGCTAAGGTCCTTCTGGCAAAAGCTGCATAGTCTGACCTTTTTTTTAAAATCAGCATAGCATTTTTTGCCACAAAATGGCCGGATCTGTGGAGACAACCAAAAAAGTGGTGTATGAATGTGAATGAAAGATTACATAAAAAATATCAGTGGTAAAGGTTGTCCTATAACCTGTTATATCAGGATGGTGCTCATCCCCTTTTCCTTGCTGCTTTCCCCTCCCTAACTAAAACGATGAAAGGCAGGTACCCATTCACATGGGCGTACTGGAGGTTGCGAACACAAAGTTTTGCTCACTTGAGATTTGCACCCATGCAAACCTGTTCCATCAAATTTAAGGTGAGTGCACTTCTGCTGCAACTGTTAAACTTGTCTGGCTTAACTAAGGTGGTTTGTTCATAAATCATAGCTGGCCAAGCAGCCTACATTTTTTTCTTGGATACTCTGAAGCAATAAGAATAAGAGACAAGACTTAAAAAGACAAGAGACAGAGAGAAAAAACACAAGCACGGTATTTCTTAGTAACTAAAATTTTGACAAATAACACTACAGGTACAGCATCGTTTGTTGTTTTCATAAACTTTGTATTATTCTATGCTTTTAAGAGTCATTTAGACCTGACGATCCTCTAGTTTTCTGTTTACATGTGCATGCTGACATTTCTCCGAGAATTTCTTAAATGTGAAAGCATTATTTCAAACTGAAGGCAATGACAAAGAAATGCACCAAATACACACATCCAGTTTTTAACCATTCTGAGTACTGACAAATGCTTGATACTGACAGGATGGTCCTGGCCGTTTTGAATGCGAGAATGTTCAGCTGAAATTGATGACTGATTTGAATACCAATGTTCTTGTTTAAATCCATGCTTATGTGTTGATGCTGGCGAACTGATGCTCAGAAGCCCCTGATGATGCTCTGATGCATCCCAGATTTTCATCCACTTTCTCTTTACCATTTTTGAAAGCAGAAAGTCACTCCTGTTAATTTTCCCTGTACAGAACACAAAATTCACTTGCTGTACTTCTTCATGTCATAACCTTTGAAGTTGAACAGAGAAAGAATGACCTATCTTTCTACAAGTGTTGGTTGTATCAGACACATTAGATCTCCTATAGTGCAATAAAAACAAAACAAAACAAAAACAAAATTCCAATGAAAATAATCACTTGTATCAGCATTCTACATCCTCCAAATATGACAGTATATCGCACAATAAAAACAAAACAAAACAAAAAATACCAAGAATAATCACTTGCATCATAATTCACATCTTCAAAATATGAAAAAGTAAATACTTCTCAAATGCAGAGAAGACAATCTAAATATATACAATGTCTGATATTCAAATCTATGCGTTATGCCATGATAAACAACCTAAAAGCAAGTGAGAAACAACCAGCATCAAACAACAACACATTTCACAATTACCTCATTTCCCAGCTTGATGCAGTTTGTGGATCTGGCAGTCAGAGGGATGAAAGATTTGCATACAGAACATTCCGTGCTAATTCCAAACTGAAACTTGCCCAGACACGCTTCACTGCAGAAGTCCAGTCCCTTCCACATGCAGAACTGACCCTGTTCAAACCCCTGATTCAATTTAGACACTGATTAAATATATGTATAGGCAGAAAATGTGTGTTTAAAAGTGTGTGTGTGCGTGTGTGTGTGTGTGTGTGTGTGCATGCTTTGCATGTATACATTTATGCGTGCTTGCATGCGTGCGTGTGTGTGTGTAGCGTATGCATGAGCTCAAATCTCATGTCTCTCAGCTACCTAAACTCGCCTATTTGTGTTATCCACCCATATCTATTTTAGGTAAAGACAAAATGTTAGTCAAAAATTGAAAAAACAAAAACAAAACAACAACAAAGAAAATAAAAGGAGGGGTGGAGAGGTGAGGAGAAAACAAATCTGGGTAGTCTTTTTCAGGATTCTGAGTACTTTTGGTCATCAGGCCGAGTCAAAAACCCTACCAAAATCTGTTATCGCACAATGTGCTGAATGGACCAGAAGTGAAAATACGGCTATTCAACAAACTTTTATCCAAAATCATCATATGCTGTAGAATAATGTACATGTTGTAAATGAAAGATCTTAAAACAGAGCTAAAAAAAAACCCAAAAGTAAAAACTACTTGTACAGTCAGACTGATAGTGAGTAAAAAACACTATGGACGCAACAGGGAGACTGTATAATGGGAGAATTATTACCAGGGTAAAAGTATCACAACAAAACACGAACCAAAGTGAAAGAAGGAATTCAAACTTATCATGTTCACTTTATACAACATGGGCAACTTGGAATGCAGCTCTTTATCTGAAGCTAAAGCTCATTTCAGTTGCTTCAGTTAATCAATCTACATCATGAGTGGTTTGAAAGGAAGACATTTTTTTTTGTAGGAGAACAACAAACAAACAAAAAAACCAAAATGGTGGGGGGGGGGGGGGGGGGGGGGGGGGGCGCAGTTTAATTTACTGGATAACAACATTTTCTCTTATTGTCTAAAGCTAGCCAACTGCACAGAGCCAAATGAAGGCTTAACCATTTCAAACTGTACACAACTTCTTGATGAAAAAAAAAAAACCCACTCAGAAATGAAAATTAAATACACATGTATATCAATGTATTCCCTTACATAATCTAAGGATATGCCCCTGGAATTGACCACTCCACCCAATTCATTACGAGAGGGTTAAAAAAACAAAGCTGAACACAAATGTAATTATAATATAATTAAAGACACTAGACACATATAAAAACTGACCTAAATTACAAAAAAATCTTCTGCACATTTCTTTAGAAAATTCGAAACAGAAATGCAGTCAATACATGTATCAATTATTAATCAATGAAGTCAATGTATCAACTGCCAATTATCAATCCTAAGATAAAGCATGTTAAGACTTTATCGAACACATTCAGGTGTGTGGACTAGCAAGGCAAAAAATAATAGGAAGAGATGACAGAAAGCAATGGAGCAAGGCCAAAAAAAAAGAATGACACAATAACTCCTAGCACACAACTTCCAGAAGGTGACAATATTAGTTATACAGAAAGAGACCTGAAATCCACATGCGGGATTAACAACAATAATAGTATTAATACTGCACATCAGTTGTGTATCTAATAATACATAAAAATCAAACATCAGTAATGGCATGATCAACAACTGGAGCTTAGGATAGTGAATCATAATTTTATAAATGCTATAGCAATCACTCACTGGAGTTTGGGATGATGAATCATAATCATATAAATGCTAAAGCAATCGCTGTAACATCCAATTAAAATTTTAAAACAACCACTTTGATGTACCATTACAATATCACTGTTCTGCTCTACTTAATTACCTCACTGTTGAGGCTCAATTCACGACAGACCACGCAAGTCTTGGCACCAGCTGGTACTGTCGGTTTTGGCGTGTCAGCTGCTTGTTTTTTGGATCTGCCCCGCCCTCGATTACTTGAAGCTTGACTTGCATTAACAGTTCCATTTGGAGCAGGACCTGCCTCTACAGCTTTCAAGAAAATGGAGGGGTTGTTGCGAAAACGTATGAAACAACTGTCACCACACAGGTGTCTAACGTCACCATTGCGAACAACGTTGTACCTGCACCTGCATTCCTGAAGACAAAAATACCTCATAAAAATAATAAACATCACCATGTAGGCTACATAACTCATTAACTGCCAAACATCTTACTTGTTACAAATTCAGAAAGGTAGGCATCCTCCCCCTTTCAAAAAAAACAACAACAACCCCAAAACAATTGCAACTGAACAATTTTCCACTTACAAAAAGTTATAATCGGAAAAAGTTATAATCGGAGATAAGTCCATTCTGTTCACGGCCTCTGACCTTTTTTAACTTAAGCCTATATTATGTCGTTTTTATAAAGTGCTTACTTTCTGGAACCAGAAAAAACACAAAAGAAGAATAAGAACATGTATATAATACAACAAGACAGGCGCAATTTTTTGGCCAACTGGCCTTTGTCAAGCGTAAGATTACCACACACACACACACACACCAGATACAAAAATTAGGAAGAAAAAGACTGAAACTTCCCTGCTGCTTGATCCAGTGTGAGAAAAGGAAACAAATGACAGAGAAATTCCTTGTATCACACTAGACCAAGCACTGAGCAGCAGGGAAGTTTCAGTCTTTTTCTCTTAATTTTTGTATCTGGTGTTTGTTTGTAATCTTATGCTTGACAAAGGCCAGTTGGCCGAAAATTTGCGCCTGTCTTGTCTTGTTGTATAAAGTATGCGTTCTTATTCTTCTTTCATATTTTTTCTGGTTCCTGTTTGCTTGAAGGCGGGCAGTCACACTTGTTTTGGATTTCGTGCTCACTTTCTGTTAAATGTCACGTTTCTTATATAAAAGTTAATTTCACTTAAAATGGTCCAGTGTGTGCTTAGGATTGGAATGTAAAGGACTTGATGGATTTCTTTTTTAATTTCAATGGAATTTTTCCATGTGAAATGCCAGTTATTTTCCTTAGGGAAAGCATATTGCCACTGAAGTGAAACCCTTTCAATTTTTTCCAGTCCGCTTATTTTTGTTTACCAGTACCTTTGAAAGTGAACTTTTGTACAGACCTTTGCTACACACTATTTTTCAGTTACAACAGGTTCTGTAACATGTACTAAGTGCATGTTGTAATCATCATCTCATTTGAAAGACTAGTACCAGGCCACCACTTTTAAGTCTTATGGAAGTGGAGTGGGGGGTTAGGGGTAAAATCCTTGCCCATATGGCTAGGTCAAATGTTCACAGTGTTTATAATATACACATCATTTCAAAATAACACCATTGCACCAAAAGCTAAACACTGCAAAATGCACAAAAGTACTCTGCTCAGACAATAATGGCATCATTTTTTGTTTTGCACAGCTCTAAACTTTTTGTATCCCAAGAAACAAATTTATATAAAGAACAATTCCTTCACACGTCATACTTTAAGGACCAAGACAAATTGCATATAGGTAAACAAAAACCTGACAAAGCTGTCACTGTCATGATTTGACAAAATATTTCAGGCAATCTGAAAACTGCAATTTGAAATTTTGATGTCATCTTCCTTATTTTGATTCTGATCAAGCCTTCATCATGGTCAACTGGATAAGAACAACATGATGTGAACTTATCTTGCATCATTCAAAAGCATTTTTGTCTGTTTATTAATTTGAATGGATGGTAAAAGCAGCTGCTAAATTCTGAAGGCTTTTTCCCTCATTTTCTGTGAACATACTATTAAGTCTAATTTAATTAAACTTTTTTTAAAGGCCCACAGACACAACATATTTCCATTCAGTTGGGGTACAAAGGATTAAAAAGCCGCATGTTCAGAGAAAATGAAATTTACACGCTTGCAGACGACACTATAAAACAGATTTGTTTGCACCCCTTTCTTGCTGAGATGATAGTAGCAGACTGCTCGGGCTGTTCGTCTGTCTTACTGATTATGTGGTGAACGTTATCTTCTGCATTACTTTCCTGCCAATAACACACAATACATCCAACATATCAGTTACTATAAAAAATCTTTCTCCTCTCCATTACTTTCCTGCAATAACACAATGCATGCAACATATCAGTTACTATAAAAATCTTTCTCCTCAGCATGACTTTCTTACCAATAACACAACATATCCAATCTAACAGTTATCATAAAAATCCTTTTCTGGAGTACACATCTAAATTATACCCTTTTTTATATTGACTATGGCATGTTGGAACCTAGGAAACAGGAGTAGTAAACAGCTGGCACTGCAAGTCGGAAAGGACCATCCATATATATGGTCACTGGCTATGAAATGGCGTCGAACTGGCTGCGCGCACTACTACCAAATTTCGGAGCTAAATTTGCATACTCTATACCTCAAATATAGCCACAAATTTAATGTAATGTCAAAGTGAAATAATGACCTTTGCGCCTGGGTGCATTTTCCCCCACAGCAACTGATAACAGTTCCGAAAATCAATCATTTTGTTTTTTGTTTACACTATCATTGGAGGTAATTTCTGTGACATTTCAGAGAGTGTGCGCAATCGATTGAGCGATACACCGCAACGAGTACAAGAAACTTTAATGTTTGGGACTTGATCAACATTAAAGTCCTCATACTTCTACATCGGCAAATAGTGGGGCAGGAAGTAGAAAATTGCCAAGCAAAATCTGCTTAGAGTACATCACTGTTCGTTGTGAAATTTCCCTTGTGCGTAATGAATCGTCGATTTAGCACTAACTCCGGTAAAACCCATCATCATCATCAGGTGCCCTGCCGCATGGCGTTGGTGACCCAATGGACTTCCAACCATCTCTCTCGCTGCCCCCATCATCTCCCCCACCCTCTTCATCCTCAGCCACCCTGCAAGTCCGTCCAGCATTCTCTCCCTGGGTCTACCCGGTGCTCTCTTTCCCTCCAGCTTTCCCGTTGTGACCAGGTGCTCCAAATCCCCCTTCCTCATAAAATGGCCTATAAATGTTGCTTGTCTTTTCCTAATCTTCCTTATCAGTGATCAACTTGTGTCTGCCTCCATCAAGACTGTCTCATTTGTTTTCTTTGCTGTCCATGGTACTCTCAACATTCTTCTGAGAAACCACATCTCGGCTGCCTCAATCCTGCTCTGGCTTTGCTTGCTGACTGTCCACGCCTCGCATCCGTACAACAGTATTGGTTCTATATAACATTCAAGGACTCTCTTTCTGATGTTAATTGACAGGCATTTGTTGGTAAGAATGCTTGTCATCTTCTTGAATGCTGTTTTGGCTTGGCCGATTCTGCCAGCTATTTCCGATGTGCATCTGCCATCTGATGAAATGACCGTTCCCAGGTTTTGAACTTATTAACCTGTGTCAAGGTTGTGCCATTTGCTGTTATTTTGCAGGAGGGGATTTCATGTTTTTTACTGATCACCATGACTTCAGTCTTCCTGCTGTTTAGTTCCAACCCCTTACATTTGCTTTCTGTTTCTAGTATATTCACAAGGTTTTGTAGGTCCCTTTCATTTTCTGCAATTAGCATGGTGTCATCTGCATACTGAATGATGTTTTATCATTTTCCCTCCAACCTTTAATCCAGGGTCTTCTAGGTTTCTCATGATGTTTTCGCTGTATAGTGAAAACAGATCTGGTGACAAAACACAACCCTGTCTGACTCCTCTTTTGATGTTTTGGAAAGAGCTTATAAAGTTATATTGTTTTCTAGTCTCATTGCAGCTGTTTGTTCCCAGTACATATTCCTGATTATTTGTAGATCTTTTCCATCGACACTGAGTCTCTCCAGTTGTTTGATCAATTCTTCATGTCGTACCCGATCAAAAGCCTTGGTATAGTCAACAAAGCATAAATACAAATCCTTATTCATCTCAACTGACCTCTCTATGATTGATAGTTCTTAGGATGTATATCACTATATGGCATTAATAGTTCCTTTCCCCTCCACAAATCCACACTGTTCTTCTGCTATTTCTCTTTTGATTCTATTCCTTGTCCTCATCATGATTATCAACAGGATTTTTGTTACATGACTCATCAAACTGACTGTGCGATGGAGTTCGCATTCTATAGCCCCTGTCTTCTTTGGAAGTGCAATGAAAATTGATTTTGACATATCTTTGGGGATTTTTCCAGTGTCATAAATTTCATTTAGGAGGACTGTTATTTTTTCTATGCCAAATTCCTCCAGGGCTTCAATCATCTCTGTAGTAATGTTGTCTGGTCCTGGGGCTTTTCCTGGTTTCATCTTTTTCAGTGCTGCTCTGACTTCATCTTTCATTATGGGTGGTCCTTCAAAGTTCTTTTTTATAATGTGTTCTTCGTTTCTGTCATCCTCAAAAAGATCTTTAATGTACTCTCCCCATCTGTCTAATACCTTGTCTTTTTCCATGATAAGCGCGCCATCTTTTGATTTTAAGCAACCAGTTGACGTGCATCTATGTCGGACACTGTCCAGTATCCTTCAACTGCTTTTGATTTGTCTTTGTCCATTATGATGCCTACTCCTCTTTCATACATGTGAATTACCACCAGAGTATATCACTATATTCTCCTGATGTTATCATGCCTGCCCCCTTCCATCTCACTTCCCCTAGTCCTAAAATACTGATGTTAAGCCTTTCCATCTCCATTTTGAATACATGTTGTCTAATTTACCTTTCTGCAACAATGTTCTGATGTTCCATGTTGCTATTTTGGTGTTTCTAAGTTTGACTTTGGGTTTAATTTTGGTCGCAGTAGCTGGCTGACGGTCTGGTGTCACCTGCGCCGCATGACGGTCCCTACCGGACAAAGGTGCTCCACAGGAGCTTCTATTGACGTCGTTAACTTTCTTGTTCCTCTTTTGTTTGTCCATGGTTTTCCTGGAGAAAACTACAATGGTGGTTTCCCCTTGCCTTCCATCATTTTTTTTTTCAGGGTGAACTCCCTTAGCCTTACTCTCTCCTGAGATGTCCACAAGGCAGTGGAGCTATTTACCCATAGCTTGGGGATCTGGTTTGTGGGGACCAGGGCATATCCACACACCGGTGGGCCTGTATGCCGCACGTCTGGGGGCCAGACCTCCTCCGAGTCCTACGAGATTTAGCCTGAGTCCGTGAGGTGCTCAGTTACCGCATGTCGCCACGAAGAGGCACAACGTAGGGCTTGCGGATGGAGAGGCTATGTACTGACAGGAAGAGACTTATGCCTTCTGCTCTTCTTTTTGCATAGCTCTAGCCAGCGGTGTACGCTGTGAAAGTAAGAGGTGACAAGCACGCAGTCACTAGTCACTAGCCGACACACTAAACCCATCACATCTACCCTCAAAGTCAAACAACTTTTCCCATGTTATCACTAGCCGACACACTAAACCCATCACATCTACCCTCAAACAAACTTTTCCCATGTTATGTACAACAAAATCTAGCTAGGATCGCTTGTTTTTTTCTGTTAATATATTGATATGTCCGATGCTGTCCTATTACAGTTGTTATAACCGATAATTAACATCCCTTTAGCCTTACTCTTTGAACTTGCTGACTTAGTTCTTTAGTTTAGTGTTGGTTTTGCCTTGTGTTTGTAGGGACCCATCAGTTTGATTGTTGTGATGGTGATGTACACCTGCGACTTCTTGATTTATTGTTTACTAAGGCAGACAATGTATAGTTATCATTTTTACATACATGAAGTTTATAAAAAGCACTGATTAGTGATACTTGGTCCCTGCATGTGTTGGCCTTATTGTTCATGGGTCAGTGCATAACTTCACAGTAACAAAAATCGTACCAAACCAAACCATGTTTACAAAAGCAATTTGATTTAAGAATAATCTTGAAAAAAGAGTTTGTTGACATGCTGTTGCTCTTGGATGATTTAATTTTAAATAATCATTTTAGGTTTTTTCATGGATTTTGGACAATGTTGTGTACTTTTCATGATGTTCATAACATCACTCAGCATCTGCATGGTCTGGATTTTGTGAAGTTATGAACATATGATACTGATGTTCAATTTTATAATACTAATGTTAACTCTATTAAAATGCCTTGTGCAGGTCAATACTGTTATTTTTGAGAATTTTGAATTGAAATAGTTTATGCCTTAAAATTTGCCAGCAACATATATGATGAACATAATCTCACACAAAAATGCAGTATAATCATTGTTGTGATGTTATGAACAAAGAAAGAAATTTTAGTGGATGCCTTTATCACAAATACATACCTGCTATTGACTATAGTTTTATAGCCTATTGGTACAGTTTTAAGTAAATCTTATCTATACTACACACAGTGGCTTATGCTTTTAAGTCTGCAGTGTTGCAAAAGATGATGTTTTCTGTATGTGAAGTTATGAACATTTTATAGAAGACAATGCTTTTTTTCTGAAATAACTTTTTATCAATCCCACAAATAGGCCTATTCAAAACATGCAGATACAATCCCTGTAGCTTCTTTTTATCTGTTTTTATACAAAAATTCGTCAATATATTTGCAGTTTTTCTGAAGAAAAGGTACATTCTCCCTCAGAATGTTGTGAAATTATGTACTAAAGAGATCTTTACTGAGTTTAGGAAATCACAATTCACTTAATAAAAGAAAGCAATCATCATATGTGATGTTTGGTTCTTATTATTTCAAATGTCAGATGGTTTGATGCCATGTTTTGCTTTTTAGAGGAACGTTTAGTACAATATTAAGTTGTGACTGTGTGAAGTTATGAACTGGTATGCTAAGTTATGAACATTTTATAGAATAGCCAGTTCCCCCCCCCCCCCCTCATTATTAATCCCAAATGTATTCAAAACATGCTGATGCAATCCCCTGAGCTCTTGTATCCTGGTTTTTGTAGAAATGAATGAATACAAGTACTTTTTTTTTTCTGAAGAAAAGGGAGATTCTCTTCAAGAATGTTGTGAAGTTATGTACTATAGAGATCTTTACTGAATTCAGCAAGCCACAATTCACTTAAAAAGAAACTGACTGTCATGTGCAGCATTTTGGTTCTTCTTATTTCAAGTAAAAGATAGTTTGAAGCCAAGGTTTGTTTTTAGAGGATGCTGCAGTACAATATTTGTTGGACTGTTGTGAAGTTATGTACAGATGTCTATTTGGGTGCTGTTCCGGTATGTGTTCATGTAATATTTTCAGTTTCATAGCCTGTTTTTGTGTGTAACATGTCTTTTTAGTTACTCATAAACTAAGCTACGCACAAAAAGTTAAGGATCACTATGAGAAAACAGGTGCGTAATAAATTCAGTTCGCTACTGTTATTTATTTCTCAGTCCAGCCAAATTGTTATGAATTCTTGTTCAGCTGTAAGTGGGCGATGTTGTGTTAGTGCGAAAATTGCACGGGATTCTCTACTACTGAGCTTGGCCGCAAAAAAGCGGAAACTTGCGAAAAAGGACCTTGTTTTGGACCGTTCTGCCTGAACACATTGCACAAGCCAGATGGAAAAACCATTATGCACGTGCAAGCACTGCTGTTTATGTGTGAGATGCTGTCTCTTGCTTGGCTTTATAAGAAGACATTCCACCAGTAGTAGGCCTGATCTGACAATGCCTCCACGACGAAAATTGAGCGAGTTTGAGAGGGGACGAGCTGTTGCATGGTTCCAAGATGGTGTTCCCAAGCGAGAAGTGGCCAGGCGACTTCAGGTGTCCATCTCGTCATTGTCAGACTGATTCAACGCTTCACAGCCACTGGGAGGGTCCATGAAAGACGCAGATCTGGTCGACCGAAGAAGACAAACCCACGTGAAGATCGTCTCATTGAACGACAAGCCCTGCAGACAAGAACAGCCTCTTCCAGCATCATTCGAAGGCAGCTGAGGGTGGCTACTAACATCAACATCAGCCAGCAAACCATACGGAACCGCCTTCATGGGTTTAACCTCCGTTCTCGTCGCCCAGCTGTACGGCCACGCTTAACTCCAGCCCATAGGGCAGCACGCCGCGCCTTCTGCAGACTCACGTGAGGTGGACACGTCAGCAATGGTCCCAGGTCCTGTTCAGTGATGAATCACGCTTCACCATGAACCACAACGACGGCCGACTGAGGGTCTGGAGGCGCCCAGGGCAACGCTTTATTGACACCACTGTCCAAGAAAAGGTGGCCTTTGGTGGAGGTTCTGTAATGGTCTGGGGGGCCTTCAGCCTTCACCACAGAACACCCTTGTATCATGTACAGGGTAACCTGACTGGCCTCCGATACCGGGATGAGATCCTTCAACCGCTGGCTGTGCCTACACTGCAGCAGATGGGACCGACGGCTGTCTACCAGGATGACAACGCTCGCCCCCACAGGGCAAGGGTGGTCAATGACTTCCTGCAGCAGTCTGGAGTCAACAGAATGGAGTGGCCAGCATGCAGTCCCGATCTCAACCCGATTGAGAACCTCTGGGATGAGCTGGATCGCAAAGTGAGGAGCAACCACCCCCCTCCCAGGGATGCCCAACACCTCTACCAGATGCTGCAGGCTGAGTGGCAGGCGCTTCCACAGAGGATCTTCACCAACCTGGTCAACTCGATGAGGACTCGCTGCGTCCAGTGCCAGAACAGCCATGGCGGTTACACGCATTACTGAACTTTTGGGAGCATCAGAATGCCCTGTCTTGTGATTTCAATGACTTTGGGAAATCAAATTTCGATAAGTACCCACTTTGATCAAATGTACACACCAAACGATTGCTCGAAATTGAAGGCAATTGTGTATTATTATCACTAAAGCATGGAATTAAATATTTGCCAAACTTCAACGCATTGGCTTTCTTATTTTGAAAGTTATGAATTTTTGTGCAAGTGATCCGTAACTTTTTGTGCGTAGTGTATTTTGCTCAACAATAAAAATTTTCAGCTTTTGGGATTTTTTAAATGTTGGAAGTGAGTGGACATTCCAGTAACGTACATATAGTAAGCCTTAATATTCATGAAAACATTCACAATTAGGCATTTCCTGAGTGCTTCGCATAATTATTTTGTCAGCTCTCTTTACACTGCTTGTCTTCAAAACATTAGAAGTGTGTTTTATCTTCCATGGTACAGCTTTAAAATTTACACACAAAAGAATTGTTGTGAAGTTATGTACAAAATCTTCTCCTTTTATTTTCTTGTATTTTGGTGTGTTTGATTTTCCTGTCCTGCCTTCAGATGTACGAAATGGACCTGCTGTTAATGTGTTCACATTATTTTGAGCAAAGTATCTGTTTCTTCTCAGGTTCTTTCCTTTACAAGGTTTGTGACATCGTCTGATGTTATGTACAAAGGAACATATTTTCTCTGTTTACAAGAGTGATAAATGTCTGATTCACTTGCAAGTTGGATTATTTGTCATGGTTTTTGTCCTGCTGTTTGGTTTGCACATTATTTTTCCATAGACAGATGTTTCATTTTGTTGCTTGTGTGTCACACTTAATTTTAGACACCATTTCGTAGCCATGACCATATAATGATATAAATACACACACACATAAAGATTTGGCACCACATAAATGTTATTAAGTACTGCTATCATGAAGTTCATTGTTCTATTCATGGTCACCTATTATTGGGTATGACTAGATGACATACATGTATACATAATGAAATAATATAAATCATGTTTCCATGATAACACGTTTATTTTTTTTAACAAAAATTACCAATCGTAATCTGTTAACTGCAAACATAATGGAAATGATTTGAATAAAAATGACTTGCTTTCTAAACTGATAAGCATTGTTACAGTTCTCATAAGAGATCTACAGATTCATAAGTTCAATAATCATGATGAAATAAAATACATTAATTCGAATCAGTAACAAAATGGGAAAAAGAGAACAAAGAGCCTACAAAGTACAATACAAAAGTGAAGCGAAGGGGATTTGCTGAAAATTACCTGTAAGTTTGGAGCCCACTGACACAGGGCTAGAGCTCCAACCTTCCAACTGAATTACATGAGGTCAACCCTATCTTAGGAAAATCTTAAAGTGTTCAGGACTTCCAATCCTAGCAGTTGTGGATGGGTAGCCTACCTGACCTTTTTTCTGGGTTCAGGAAAGTAAACCAGTAAAGAAGAGCACTGTGAAAAGGTAAGCCTGAGGTCTCTACCACTCACAGTCACACCCTTATGTCGTTATGATCTCAACTTTATTACCATCTGAAAAGTCACAAGAAGTCCAAAAGAAACCTCTCTAAGGGTTTCGTCTTAAGAGTTAGACTAGTTAGAGGCTTCATTTTGTTTTACCTGACACAGTCAGCAGACTACACGAATGATTGCTTTCCTGCCTTTGGCAACAGAAGACCAAACCTTGGGGAACCCAGATATCACCTAATTAGATACTTTTCTGTAAAATCAGAAGCATACACATGCTCACTGATAATGGAATGAACAGATAAGTTAGAGTATTTTCATTCTTGCCAACTAGTTGTAAAAAATGGCAATGTCCTTAGTAGCAGATGTTTTTTTGGATTACTCAAAGCAGTAAGTGAATGAGAAATTAAATCTAAAATAAATCTGTATGAAGAGAAAACTTGAGTTAAGTCAGGTAGGGAGGTAAGTAATAGTATGCAAGACGATGACAAAAACCGTGTATAACAGAATATAATAACCCAGAAGATAATGTACCACTTGCCAAATTCCAGCAAGCATGCAGGCTGGCAGTGGACCCACTGACGGTTAACTTGTAGACATCTAACCTCCTGGTCAGTCCAAGTCAGATACAATTGACTGTAAATAAGAGTTTAAGGCACATCTTCGAAACCTAAAAGTTGTTGTCATTCTTATTTTTAGAAAAATTCCAGCCACTTTTCCAGTGAAAAATAGGCCAGTCATGCCCCTGAGCTATCATGAAGGATGACGAAGTCCTTCCAGTTGCTTGCTTTATACACTTTATATTCAGTGTGCACAAACACTAATTAGTTATAATGTGTCATGAGAAAATTTTAACTGGAACCACAGAAGTGCAAAATAATGTGCACTCTTAAAATTAAATGAACAAGCATATACAGCATATGAGAAAATATTGCACTGCTTCATGAACATTTTTTGTTTGAAAAAGTTTGTGACTGGTGCATTCATTCCTGAACAATTCACCGAGGAATGCCATATATAGGCTAAGTACTAGGAGAAAAAAGTCTAGTCTGTTGATTTGCTTGCATACATACATACTATTGGCCTACATATAGGGCCTACTAAGAAAACAAATGACATTCCTGATGTAGGCAGTCACAAGAAGATCATTGATAAAGAAGATTAGGAATAGACAAGCAACATTTGGGACATTTTATGAGGAAAGAGGAATTACACCACCTGGTGACAACAGAAAAAGCTGGAGGGAAAGAGAACACCAGGTACACCCAGGGAGAAAATACTGGATGGACTTGCAGGATGGCTGAGGACAGAGAGGGTGGAAGGTGTACTTGCAGCAACAAGGGATAGATTCATAAAGGTCATGATCACCAACATCATGCGACAGGGCACTTGATGATGATGATGATATACAGACATATGACATATACGCAAACTTTTTTTGTTCCTTTTTAACAAAAACACAGAGTAAAAACATCAGTTAAGAAACTAATCAAATGAAATAAAATCATGGTTCAATGAATATTTTCAAGAGGGTCACTATTACTAGTATTAGTATTACTATACTTTCTATGTTTTTCTTAGAAATAACATTCAATGACAAAACGTGAAAATATCAAATCACCTGTTTCACTTGCTTTTGCTCTGCCATCATATGAAGTTCGTCTGCCCCACCACTGACTGAGGCTATCTGTATCCCCATGTCATTGTTGCTGTTGAACACATCGTTATCTGAAATCTCAGTCTTTAATTTACACACACTATCCTCTACATCATCCAGGATGACAACATCGTCATCATCATACACGTCTCTTCCAGTGTGGGAATCAACTCCACTTAGTGTTGGTGATGCTGCAGTAGCTGTTGTCTGACCAGAACCAATTTCTCCCACTGTTGCTGTTTCGGTGTCCATAACCTCACCAGTATTTCCAGAATGTTGGTTGGCATCCTCTGCAGTTGGGTCTTCAGCACTTTGTTTTTCATCCTGTTCACTTTCTGTTTCATTCAACTGCTGAGTGGATGCAGCTTCAGCACCTTTTCCATCAACAGTGGTGGTATCAGAAGCTTTGCCAGATTCAGCCAAGACCTGATTTTTAACATCACTTGATTCCATTTTCACTTCAGGTGTTCCATCAACAGTGGTGGTATCAGAAGCTTTGCCAGATTCAGCCAAGACCTGATTTTTAACATCACTTGATTCCATTTCCACTTCAGTGAATTCTTCTAATTCAATAATCGTCTTGAGTTCAACACCATGTAATGCTGATTTATACCGACTGTCATCTTGTCCACACGTTTCTGACATGATATCCTCAGCCGACTGTCTGTTTTGAGACATGGAAGTATCACCATTTTCTTGTTCCCTTGTTGGCAGAGAATCTGCTTCAGATTTCTCTTCACCTCCCAGTTCAAAATTAGGCTTTTCTTGTGCAGAAACTGAATCAGATTGATCCTCGGATATGGTACCTTCTAGTTGTGTTCCCACATGAACATTCACCAATTCAGATGAACTCTCAGTTGTTTCATCACCCACTTTATTCTCTCGGTAGCATTTTGATTCTGTCCAGCTTTAAACGACTCATTATCATCGTACAATGATTCATTCTCCAAGTCCTTCACTTGTTCCGTTTGGTCATGTTCAGGTTCATCAACCTCCATGGCTTCTGTAGCACACTGTTGTACAAGTATATTCTCTGCAGATTCTGTAGCGTCTTTCTGTTCTAAATTGTCTGCAGGTTCTGAAGCAATGTCTTGTTCTACACACTGCGTGATGGAGCAAGCAACTGGACCTCAAGGACATTTTGAGGTTCTAGTGGATTATCACTATCAGTGTTAGAGGAAGCAACTGTAATTACACCACCATCTCCTGACTGAACATGAGAAGAAGTATCCTGAAGTGTCTCAGTAACAGGCTGATCCTCAGCATCCATGCTTTCAATGCTTCTTGTCAATAATGCATGGGATTCCATAACGATATTTGAATTGTTTTCATTTTCAATAATGGCAGACTGGTTTTCTGCAGACTGGGACATTTTCATTTTCACTGAAACAGAAGAGACCATATATAACAATGATTATCTCATTTTTCTTAAAAGTATGCCCACTATCACACAATCACTTAACTTCAACTTAAAGCTTTACAATTCGCAGTTTTTCTTCAACGATGAAAATAATTAGTGATCACTCACTGCAGTATAATCCAAAGTCAGATCAGTTAACATTTTTATGCTCTTTTCAACAGCATGAAAATCAAGATTGGAAGCACTAAAAAAATAATAATAATAAAAAATAAAACCTTGATGTTAGTAGGCCTACAATTTTACCTTCAAAAATTATCTTTGAAATGACCAGTTACAATACCTGAAATTCATCAACAATAAATTGAATAATGGAATCATACACAGAAATGTTGATTTAAAATCCCAAAATCAACCATGGACACCCTCAGCACTTAGGTTCCTTGCCAATGAAAAATCCTCTGATGTAATTTGAAAAAACTTTTGTGGCGTAGATTCACCTAATTAGATTGATGGGGTTCATGGTTCATTATGACAGGAAAATACAAGCAACTCTGAAGGTAAGCAAAAAAGTCCTTGCTTTTGGAGAACTCATTAACATTTGTATTTAACAAAGTGTTGGCTATGTGAAATGTGCTGAGCACTATGAAATTGGGATGGATCATGGAGATATATGGGGAGAGTGACCTCACAACAGAACAAAGCACAGATTTATGGAAGGTGTAAAAAAGTGTCAAAAGAAAAATGTAAAAAAATCAAAACATCATGGTAAAAAGTGGAGAGAAGGCACACTACAGAACTTTACTACCATAATGGTAGTGTGCCTGTTGTCTCCACTTTGGTTCTCCTCGGCTTGGGTTTTGTTTGGGATGCAGTAAACTACAGGAGCAAGGCACAAACGTCATCACTAGACTGTTTAGTAGGCCATCAGGAAAGAAACAAAGTTGACTGCAAGTGAAACTCAATTTGCCGGAGATGATTGCAAGTGAAACTCAGTTTCCCAGAGATAGCTGATCTTTCGCATACTTTGCAATATGAGGTGTCAATCGCATCAGGCCATACTCCACAAATGTGCATAAATATGTAGGACAACTGCACAATGCTTCTCAGTTTGCATCCTTAACACGATAAAGACATGCCCATATTTAAGACAGCAATAAATTCATCGAGCTGGAATAGGTTCTTTTAGAATTCACACTTGCACAATGGAAATCTGCCCTATGCATTATGTACTGGTCTATATAAGTAAGCCTACAAGTACAACTGAACTACGCTCGCTGCGTTCATCGAGCTTCACTTTCACTTGTAGAGCGGACATGGCCGCTGCACGAACTAGTTACTGTTGAAACTGGCCAAGACCAGAGTAGTGCATCTGTCTATCAAACACACAGTATGTTTCAATACCATGTTTTTGCCTGTGCTTTACATTAACAACGAATATTTGTAACAAAAAACATCGTAGACCATTATTCGTACCTTCGTGGCCCAAGTTCCGCGTAGCTCTACATTCCCGCAAATAACTTGAGCCTCGGTTTCAAAGTAGGTCACCAACCTACAAACAACGCGAAGAATTAACGTAGATGCGAGATACTGCATAACTCAGTATTTATTCAAATAAGATATCTTTTTGCTGTGTGATATATTTGAGTCGATGAATGCATGTGACAAGCACTATTTTGCTCATCATTTAATGTAAAGTATTGATTTGCACGCCGGAGTGTCCAGACGCCATCTTAACTTGTCTGTCTCACAAGAGAACAGAAGGAAACAGTAAATAATTCAGTTTTAAGACAAGAAAACTGCATCATGTCAAAAGTAGCGATGAAGACGCCGCCTACGAAACTGGACAACAAAGGTGCTGGAGATCACAAAAGAGAATCAAGTGGAAGCAGAAACGATCGGGGTGATAGATCACATCCTCACGGCCGGTCTGATTCAAGTTCCAGGAGCAAGCATTCTGGGGGACATGACAATAGGCCCAACGCGAAAGAAGAGGAATCGTCCAGAGCTCATGATGATGGCGAGAAGAACGATACAAAGGGCACAGAAGAAAAGAAGTTTACTGGTAGATGCAGGCTGTTTGTTGGCAACCTTACTCCAGATGTCTCGGAAGATGATTTCAGAAAGCTGTTTCAGGCTTACGGCGAGGTGTCGGAAGTGTACGTCAACTCAAGTCGTGGGTTTGGTTTTATTCGTCTGGTGAGTCAACTTGTCAGTTTTTGTAGTCTTATTTCTCAGAAGAGGAAAAAGTGCCGATAGCGGTGTGAAAATGGGGTTATTGCACAGCATATGATTTTTTTTTCTTTTCTATTTGAGGCCACGACATTCTCAGTTAGTGTCGCTGTTTTGGGCAAATTGGGGTAGGCCTATACCGCATTGGCGTATCATGGCCGTAGCGTAGGTTTAGCGCACGTATGTGTGTGTGTGTTTTCTGATAAATTGTTTTTGTACAGCAAACTCTCGAAATTCATTTAGACTACCTGCACATCTCATTTTGATTAACTGCACATTGTGACATTAAACATAATTTCTTAACAGACCTATCCTTGAAGAGCTAGTTATGTAGCCTAACTAGTACAGCCAGTGCTGGAGAACGGGCATGCAGTATGGTAAAGGCTGCGTCTTAACTCTGCAACGAATCGGAAGATGCCCAGAAGTCAGCTACAAAACTGGCATCAGTAAAGGTCAAACCCTACTCAGACTCCGAAGCGTTCACTCTCCTGAGCCTTGAAAACTCATACGAGTCATAGTATTCATGAGCAGTATGATAGAAACCTACAAGTTCCTGCATGGCTACTTAACCCTTTCGCTGCCAAAGTGTAAATAAAAAGGTGAATCGCCTGTGCCACTGAGTCTTGACTTGAAATAAAAAATATTCATATCTCTTCATCCAGCCCAGAAAACCCCACAACACTATAAATTTTCTTGTTCAGTATACATAGGCCTACTCTACAACACGCCAGGAGCAGCAGTACTTTCATTTTTACGATTGCCAGTACTTATAGTAATGTCACTTCGACTCTATCTGGGTCAAGTACTTTCATTTTTACGATTGCCATGTGATAGTAATGTCACTTCGACTCTTATCTGGGTCAAATCCGACTTTGGACATAAACTGAAATATCGCCTGCATGTCGCCAAATTATCGTCATTTTCACTCTTGACTGACTGCAAATCAGAATCAGCTCCACAAGTAATATATATGTTGTTTTTCGGGTCTGATCGACACTCGCTTTTTCGACGCTCCATGTTGAAGCGAGTCTGTCCACCATTGTTTACACTCGCAGAATAATAGGGGGTCACATTTTCAACCACACAGGCAGAAAAGACCGTAAAACGTCATACATACATAATTAGCATCTATATTCAGAGGGAATACTGAAGTTTCCATTGATATCTAATATGTCACTGAAAGCGTTGGGGTTTTCTGCATAAAAAGGGAAAAGTCGTACGTTTCTTACTGACCGAATATTCGGTCGGAAGCACTGAACAGGTTAAACTTGAACATCAATGGTCCAAAGATCCACCGATCTGGAACAACTAGACTTTAAAGGGAACTTTCCAAAGTTTCAGAAAAATGGGTTCAAACCCACTATCTGTGGGAATTTCTTTTCCAGCAGTGTCATCAACACCTGGAGCAGCATGCCAGTGTTCTCACAGTGATTATAGGAAAAAGTGTCAAGGGAAAAAGTCAGGGGAAAAGGTCACAGTACTTTAGTATCTCTTCAGCCAAATATTTCGACTACGCCGGTAGACCTCTTCAGCTGTCTGTCTTCACATTGTGCTGAGGGTGTGACCACACTTCGAGCTGTGAGCTGCGCTGTAGCTGCGTGGTGAGAATGAAGACACTGATTACTGTACAGGCAGCCAAACCACAAGTGATCACCGTGTGGATGGTGCTAGCTGCAAGCCACAGAAAAGCCTCTGGGTATTTATCCTCACTCGCAAGTTAAGCTGTGTTTCTGTCAGTGGTTTTTCCAGGCCTGACCGGATGTTTTCAGCCCATATGTTTATGTCACTATGTGTGCTCATGATTTAACCTTTTCATGACATGACGCAAGAATCGTCGCTACGCCTGCCTATGCCGTCTGGACAAGTAGCGAGCCGGCTCGCTACTGCCGAAGGGTCGCTGTGAACATGTAGCGAGAATGTTCGCGATGCCTGTTCTGAAATTAAATGTGTCAGTACGTCACTGGAAGTTCCCTCAAAACATGTCGAAACTACACAATGGAACCCTTATAGTTATACGTCATATGATGCCACTTTTTTGGCTTAAAGGGGGCAATTTCATTGGTTAATTTGTGATGAAAGCAACCAGCCCCAATTCTTTGTCTAGGTGAGTGAAAATATAGAATTGGTACCCCAAAGGTTGTAGAGCAATCAAAAATAAAGATAGAGGTATAGTTTTACTTTTGCCATATTTTGAAAGCTAAAGCAATGTAGTTTAATGGAACATAAATTAAAAAGCTGGGTCTCATTTGGTTTTTTAGTAATTTGCATAATAAATCAAAAATATATCTTGGCGTTGCGTGCATCACAGTGTGACACCACATGGCTCAAAGTTCTGAAATATACAAAAATACAAAATAATTGCTGCATCTTGTGGTTGTTGGACAACAAAGGAACCAAACAAGATAGAAAACACAAATGTAACATTTGATATTGTACAGATATAAGCACTTGAAAAGTGTGACACCGTGAGGTATGCGACGCCACTGTGAAAACATTTAAGATTGATCTCAGTTTGCACTATTTTGTAAGAGTCTGTGCATTATCATTATTTTGCATGATCAACAGCTATTGTGTGCATAAGAACCAGATATATTAAATTAATTTCTAGGCAAAAATCAAAAGTATCATCATGATAATCATGTTTTGTGTCACGTTTTCACATGTGACTCCGCTGACATTACATCTAATAACACTTTTTTATTTTTCATCATGCTGAAATTCTTAAAACAGAGACGATGCCGTTACGTTCATCAACGATCAAGTGTGACACACTGTGCCACACACAATCCGATGAGACAAATAAGCCAGTGTTGGGATTTATCGACTCATTTCACTAAAATTACGCTTTACCACACATTTAAACTCATATATATACACATCAGAAAGAGATTAAAAAAAGGCATCGTGCACTCATCGTGAACACAGTGAAGGGCTGGAAAAGTCTTGAAGCAAGTTGAAGGGTTGACCTGATTTCGCGCGGGGAATTCTCGTTCCGCTCTTACAAGGACACGATGTGTGACACCACACAGATTTTGGTGCTTCTGCTATTTTTAGCAGTATACACTTGTGCACAAGCATCATCACTCGATGTGTACATATGATTAGTCGTTTTAGACGGTCGCTCGACTGGCCAGGCAGCGTTCGTCTGCTACAATCGGACTTCGAAGTCGTGGCGTTCCGTGCATCATAAGTGTGACACCATTCACAAAAAAAATTCTAGAAATTTAATAGTTTGCTTTATTTCTGTTAAATGGTATCGGTTGTAAGGTAATTCATATCTATTTCAAGATGAAAAGTTGAACTTGTGCTTGAGATGAATGGCACTGTGTGTAGCGAACAGGCACTGCACACACCATAGCGTGACTCCGCTTGTGAATACGGAATGGTCATTTTCAGGAGTCTATAATTACGCAACACGCTTTTCAAAATTAATCGCGTTGTCGTCAGTTTAATTGACGTTTTATTGATGATTTAAAACAATCACCACGCAATAAATTGAAACTGTGTGTGTGTTTGACTGCAACATTCGAAGCACATGTTCAGCTGCAACTTTTCAGCAGCCATATTTGTTTGTTTTTCGCACTTAAAGTGCACTTTTCTTAAAAATGAAAATTATTGTGGTGCCATCGCTGCTACCACAGCTTCTCCATTGTTAACTTAGTACATTAGTAGCCTTTATGCTACCTGGGAGTTAATTTCTAAGCTGTAATAGACTTTTAGAGGAAAATGTTCACTACCCCTTTGGGGTACCAATTCTATATTTTCATTCAGGTACCAGCAGCCAAAAATTAAACTTCTGAAAAGGTTATTGACACTTACATTTCTGAAAAGTACAAGAAAAAATAAGCACAATGCAAAAAAAAAAGTAAGTCTGTAGTTGTATTAGGTCCAGAGATAACCCACTTTGAGAACGGCAGTTTACGTTTTCACCAATTGTGAAAGGTAGCAAGTTTGCGGGAACCTAAATTTTCCAGAAGTCCTCAGACAGAGAATGTCATTCCTGATTTTAATTCTTAACAACATAAACTACATAAAAAAAAAAAGCAAGCATACAATTACAAGCAGATCTGTTCATACATTTACACAGCAGTGCTGCAAAATTCATAAATATACCATTTTGTCAATGTTCGAAACTGCATGACAAACCATTTTTGCACCCCCATTACACTAAAATAAGAAGACAGAATTGGCTAGAGTTCACTTTTTCTCAGAAGCAGTGTTATTGTATGAAACTCAAATTTTTTGGGGCAGCGTAAAGTGACAAAGGCATGAGTTAATATTACTTATTAGGTACCAGCAGCCTCTCTTCAGCAATGCGGGAATTGTGTCAGTCAGTGGAAAAATTGCACATGTTTATCAGTCAAATATTCTTGCAGATGAACATGAATGACAAAGTTGTTATCATGAAGATAAAGATTGGTCTTTCTTCTATCGATGTGTGCTGTTTGTTTTTGTTATAAATGCACCCGTACGAAAATCTGCAAGAAAAAAGAACCACGCTGACCGACGAAGTTTCACCGTGTGTCACGTAATGCATGGGTGAAAGTAGTTCCGGAGTGTTCCGGAATTCCGGAATGAACCGATTGACAAAAGTTTTTTCCGGAATGGCAAACTTGACTTCAGGAAAATGCCAATGCAAAAAAAAAAAAAAAAAAAAAAAAAAACCGAGAGAGAGAGAGAGAGTCTTTCACACTGTCAGCTCGGCTTATGTGCATAATTCAATTATCTATATTATTTTTCCATTAGTCTTCGTTTGTATCGAACGGCGATTCTTCACTGGTGCTTGGCAACACAGAAAGGGTTTAAAGTTACTTCCCTTCCTTTTCATTCTTGCTCATGCGCATTCCGAGTCTAAACCGGGGGGGGGAAAAAAAGTTTGCGAGCGAAGATTTGTTTCGACAGCAAATTTGGGCCTAACACATGCGATAGCAACAATGAAGGACGTGCCTGTTAATGCAGATGTTTCTGCAATAGACAAATCAGTAAAAAACAAGTGGCGATGGCTCTGGCTAGAAGAAGAAGAAGATGGCGATTGTTTCGAAGTGTTTCCATTGCTTCAGGAATGGACGCAGGTTTTCAGGAATGGGAACATTTAGAGGACATGGAAATTTAAGGTTTCAGGATTGGGAGATTTTTTCACTTTCACCCATGGTAATGGCAACTGGCTCACGGCAGTGCTTGATGATTGTAGCAATGCCGCATGAAAAATTGAAATTGGGTTTTGAGTTAGAAGATTTATATGGTTTTGAAGATATTGTTGTTCTGAGTAAAAAGCAGTTTGAATTTTTCAAATCGGACAAATAGTTCATGAGATATTCCAATTTGAAGCGTCAAAAATTTCTTAAATTTTGGTAGCACCTTTTAGTGGGACAAAGAAGGACCAGTTGTCACAGAACAAACCCATCAAATGGCATGGTATGCTGATTTTGCTGAAAATGACATTCATTTTGTAATTGTGAGAGATAGACAGGATCAAAAGTCACGAAATTTTGGTCGTTGATGTATTTTGGTGTGCCGAATTGAATGAAACCATAATCGGAACTCTGTGACGAGCCATTTTTGTCTTATCACAGGAAACATGTGGTATTTGGCATGTTTTATCAGTTTTTCATTAGTAATTGCCCGTATTGTATTAATAACAGACAAAAATGAAGCAAGAAACAAAAGGATATATATAATCAATTCATGAAAGAGATATAGAATCATTTTGCTCATCGTTTAAGTGTCTTATTACTGCAAATTACACAGAAGACTTCACGATTCACTACTTCAGCAGTTTCATGCACATTGTTTAATATTTCATCAATTTCTGCACTTATAAAGGGAAAATGAGAATCAAGAATAGCTGGAATCATGGAAATAATTAAAATATCGGAAATTACTGACGTCTTTTTGCTGCAATCTACCCAAAAATATCATCAGACCAAAATTCTACTCAGAACGAAAAACATCACAATAAAACACCACAGACAAAGCTCTGTACATTGTATTTGATATTTATTTTACACATCATTGACTAGAAAATTAAGCAGATTGTGGATGAGTTGACTAGATTGTGGATGCATCAGGTCTCCCCATGCTCGAAGCAAGGCCAGCGTCTAAGGAATATCTCATGAAGGATGAGGGACCACTGGCTATTCAGGCACAGGTTACCTTAACTACTGCAACAGAAAATAATACCAATTTCATGTATTTATTATGTACTGGCAGATTAGATAGGAAAATAAACTACACGCATATTCTTAAAATAAACTACACGCATATTCTTCATATTACTTTCACTTAAGCAGTAAGCCAGAACTCGTGACTGAATTTTAGTGTGTTACTTATAAAAAAAATCCACCATAGCTGAGCAACCATTTTAAGTATTTCCAGTGCTCACGTGTTGAAAACACACTTCATGTTAGTCATCACAAATCATGTAAGTCATATGATAAACTGCAGTAAAACCTGTAGTTCATCAGTTTTCCTTACCCCCCCATACCCACCCTTTCAATCTGAAAAGCCGAAATAATTTTGAACAAAACATGCTTGAAACATTATGCACCCAGGTATGTACACAGACGGACACAACTGCATGTAAATAAAACAAACATGTGCATGTAAAGAAATGCAAACAGGCACAAATGCATGCACATGAAACAATCATACAGAAATGCAAAGAAAATGTTTGTATTCTGTAGTGGACATGGCTACGGTTTGTCAGGCACAATTTGTATGCATGTCCATGTAGCAATGCCGTGCGAACCGAAACGCGACGTCAAATTTGTGGTACCAAAAACTGGGCAAAAACGGGGGCCGGCCGCAAAACTGGGGGTGTCTTCAGTTCAATCAAGTATTACTGCCTCTTTAAGCGGTGTTTCATCCTTATTTTTTTTCTTATATGAATCAGAAATGAATAAAGATTTGAATGATTGCCATTTTATGTACTTACAGCGAAAATGGAATTAGTTATTTGATGAGAAAGTCGAAAATCCGCGTTTCGGGCGTAATCGCGGATATGGTATGCGTTTAGAATCGAAGTTTGTTTGGTGTGCTTCACTATTTCGGTCGGTACGGCTATATTTGTGAACCAATCACATTGTAATTTTGCAGCCAATGAGAATCAATGTAACAAAATGATATATCCCGACGAGAGCTATGTGTGCCAGTTTCGAACCGAGATCGACGCTTCCAAAGTTTTGCTTTTTTTCATCGGAAAAGTTTGCAGGCAAGTCGCCATTTTTGGAACTTCTCGTCGGCGGGATTCGATTTTGCATACTTTTTTCTATATGCAGGTGTAATATGAAATCAATTTGAAGTAAAATACGGCCGTACGGCAACTTTTTACATGAGGATCTGTTCCAGATCAGTAGCAAAACAACGTCGGAATGTGCCGACGCCATAGGCCTACTACCGGCGCAACAGAACGCTGTACAAGTTTCAGCTCGGCAAGTTTTACGTTGTCGGACAAAGACTAGATCTAGCAATCAACAGATCAAGTTCTGTTTTATCTGTGACACTGTATTTTTGAAGAAAAGGACAACTGCGTTTGAACTCGATTCGGAGTTGTTTTTTAGCCGAAGCTAGATTCGTCAACCATTTCCTCCCCGAGATCATGCTATTTGTATGTCGCAGTGTAGATCTGCTCACCCCACGACGGGCGAGCTTACTACTAAAAATACTATGTGCTCGACGTGCTTCGCCGGGCCGTGGAAAATGGGTTTGCCCAAACAGAGGGGTGCGCATACCCGCCTCCTCAACTCTCTCTCTCTCTCTCAAATAAATGAATGAATGAATAAGTCTAAATATTTTTTTTTTCAAATCAACAAACAATTCTGTGCAAGTTATTGTACTTTCCTTGACATGAATCTCTCTCTCTCTCTCTCTCTCTCTCTCTCTCTCTCTCTCTCTCTCTCTCTCTCTCTCTCTCTCTCTTCAGAGAACAAGAAATGAATAAATAAGTAAATAGGCCACAATACATTCATATCCAAGTTAACAGGCATGATCCTCTCTCTCTTTCTCTGTCTCTCTCCATCTCTCTCTCTCTCTCTGACAACACACACTCTCTCTCTCTGACAACACGCACACACACTAACACACACAGAGATTTAGAATGTCACAAAACAAAATCTTCTGTTCATTGTTATAATATTCTTCATTTAGGTTTTGAAACTGAATAGAAGGCTATGAGTTGTATTATTTGTAAAGTAGGCCATCCATTAGCTTATGTAGTTGTTTCAATTTGTAGTCAATATCTGAAGAGGATAGGCCCATTGTCATTAATTTGTTTTAAAGGGAAGATTGCATCTTATTTAATAGTAGCCTGTTGTTATTGATTTGTATTAAAGGGCAAGAGTACACTGGAAATACTTAGCAGGATTGCTCTGCTTTGGTGGATTTTTACAGTAATATGCTAAAAATCAAAGTCGCGAGTTTGGGCTTAATGTTAAAGTAATGTTATTGTGAAGACTATGCATTATGGTTTCCTTTCCTTTCCAATCTCTCAATGAATAGTATATATTATGCAGAAATTCATATATTTCTCTATTGTAGGAGTTAAGTGACCTGTTCCTGAATGGTGAGTGGTCCCATATCCTTCCTGAAGTTTTCTTTGGGCGCTGGCTGTGCTAAGTGTTCGGGGACTTGACTCATCCACAGACAGTTTAGTCTATTTTTTAAAGACTGATGTATAAAATAAAAATCAAATGTAACGTACATAAATCTTGTCTGTTATGTTTTTCTCTGTGTGTGTATATATATGTGTATGTGTGTTATGTGTGTGTGCATGTGTATGTGTGTGTGTTTAGTTTTTAGTAGAATTTTGATCGGATGATATTTTTGGACAGACTGCAGCATAAAAGCATGCAGTAATTTTTAACATTTCAATTATTTAAGTGATTCCAGAAGTCATTGATTCTCAGATGTCCTTTTATATGTACAGAAACTGATGAAATATTAAAAAGTTATTCATAAGACTACTGAAGTAGCGAGTCATGACTTTTTTGGTTTAATTTGCAGTAATAAGACACTTGAACGATGAGCAAAATGATTTTATATCTATCTCTTGAAATGATTGTTTTGTTTCTAGCTTCATTTTTGTCTGTTATTAATACAATATGGGCAATTATTAATGAAACACTGATAAAACATCCAAAATATCACATGTTTCCTGTAATAAGACAAAAATGGCTCGTCACAGAGTTCCAATAATGGTTTTATTCAATTCGGCACGCCAAAATACATCAACGACCAAAATTTCATGACTTTTGATCCGGTCTGTCTCTCACAATTACAAAATAAATGTCATTTCCAGCAAAATCAGCATACCATGCCATTTGATGAGTTTGTTCTGTGACACTTGTCCTTCTTTGTCCCACTAAAACGTGGTACCAAAATTTAAGAAATTTTTGACGCTTCAAATTGGAATATCTCATGAACTATTTGTCCGATTTGAAAAATTTAAACTGCTTTTTACTCAGAATAACAATATCTTCAAAACCATATAAATTTTTAAACTCAAAACCCAATTTCAATTTTTCGTGCGGCATTGCTAGTCCATGTTATTATTTTTTTCTAAAGCCCAGCCAACTGCATACAGCCATAATCATGCGCAGTTGTATTGCATTGTGTAGTAGGTATCATTATGCCCTGTTAGGCAGAAATGCATGTCCATGAAAAGATCATGTGTATATAATTTTATAAATGCCAACAAAATAATTGTACTGCATTCTGTAGAAGACAGTGTTATGGTTTGTCAGGCAAAAATGCATGCATGTGAAAAAATCGCAGTGCCTATGAAAGAAATGCATACAGGCGTAAGCATATGTACATGACACAATCATGTGTACATAAATCAATGCAAACAAAATAATTACACTGCATTCTATAGCAGGTATTATCATGGTCTGTCAGCACAAATGCATGTCCATGAAGTGATCATGTGTAAATAAAGAATGCAAAGAAACTGGTACTGCATTCTGTTGTATCATTATGGTCTGTCAGGCACAAATTATATGCATCATTGCATGTAGGCCTACATGAAATAATCATGTGTTATTGTGTATATAAACTTAAAGAATGCAAGCAAAACAATTACATGCATTCTGTACTATCCATCATTACGGTTTGTCAGGTACAAATGCATGTACCTGAAATAACCACATTATAAAGAAAGCTAACAAAATAATTGTGCTGCATTCTGTAGTGGACATGGTTATGGTTTGTCAGACACAAATGTAATGCACATGAAAATGGTAAATTTATGAATACAAACAAGATACTGTACTTCACTCTGTATTGGATGTTGTTGTGGTTTGTCATTAACCCTTAAAGCGCTACATAAAATAAAGTACTGTTTTAAGAAAGTGTAGTTAAAATCAAGAGACGTTTATCTAAAACTACGTACTCCAGGTTTTGCCTATTTTCTGTACCTATTTTTCACCCTACATATATAAACCTATACATTTTTAGAAAGAGGACAGTCTGGAGATAATGAATAACATAAAATAAATCTGTACCTTGTCAGTTGTGGGAGATATCCTTGCTGGTAATAAGCACAAAATATTTACACAAATTGTCCAAAAACGTTGTCTTGTCTTCAGCACTCTTGAAAACAGTCCAGATGGCAACAAAATCACAAAAAACAGTTATATACAGACACATTGTTCACTCCTCTTAGAGGAAAAACAGGTTTTGCAGATTTTCACCTCCTGGGACGCTTGTGGTAGTCCACAAAACAGGTAGCGCACAGGCCAACGTTGCACTCCGGACACTCGTACACGGAGCGCACACGAGTATCATGTCCAGCAGCACAGTTCCTCCTCTTGCCTTTTGCCAGCTTGACAAGTTGATGTCCTCCATGTGATGGACCAGCCTCAGGATCAGGTGGGGGTGCTGGGGCCACTTGTAATTGGGCATGAGCCCTGGCAGCTATTCGGCCTTAGTCCGCCTGTGACGCACAACCTTGGGGGGATGGTAGTCCCCTGCCAGGCTGTGCACCAGAGATATCATGAACTGAAGCCTGGTTTTCTGTGGGGTGTCAGTGGTGTTGAGCTGGTACAGGATGTAACTGTTACTGCTGCCCTGCCAAATAGCGAAAAGGCCAGCTTTGTTGACCATTTCATCGTCTTCCTCTCAGCCAGGTAGGCGTAGAGTTTGGAGTCGCTCATGTCTACTCCTCCCATGGACTTGTTGTAGAGGCAGACAATGTTGGGTCTTCTCACTCTCTGGCCTCTTCTGTTTTGTACCTCTGTATATCCAGCACGGGCAGCAGTGGACAGAAGCACTGGTCTGCTTGCACCATCTTTGTACATGACACAAAGCAGTGGACCTTTCCTTCGCTCAGCAACCTCTTGGTTCTTGAGTTTTTTCTTCAAACAGGCTTTAGGAAGGCCTTTCCTGTTCACTCTCACAGTTCCTGTTGCTGTAGTCTGCTGAGCATACAGGTCTTGGAACAGAACTGGAGAGGAAAAGTAATTGTCCAATCCTAAGTGGTATCCCTGATTGAAGAAGTTGCACTTGTTCAAGAGGCGCATCACGATGGCATAGGTGACACCCTGCTCAGCTCCAGCATCATCTGGGTTGTGCTTTCCTCTGAAGACTTCAAAGGTGCTGGTGTAGCCATTCTTGCTGTCTGAAAGGCACCACAGCTTGATGCCAAAGCGAGCATGGCGCTTGTTCGGCATGTACATGCGCAGATGTGGAGTTTTCCCCTTGAAGCCAACCATGCTTTTGTCAATCGAAATGTTGACATCAGGGCTGTAATGGTGATGAAAGGCCCACTGCAATGTGTCAATGAGAGGCTGGACCTTGTAGAGCTGGTAATTTGGGTCCTGCCTATCTGGCATGGCTGCATTATCTGCAAAATGCAGGAATTTCAACATAAGTTGAAAGCGGTCCCGCGAGAAATGCTCCAGGAAAAAGGGTGTACTCATGCAAGGGTTTGAGGAGTCCCAGTAAGAATTTAGGTTTGACTTTTTGATCAGTCCCATGTTGAAAACTATTCCCAGAAAAGCCCTAAATTCCTCTACTGTTGTCCTCCCTTGCTTGATCCATAGGTGCACCCTTGATCTGGGTTTTTCTTGCAGGTACTGCTGGTGTGAAGCCACCCACTGGTCAGCATAGCGGTTGGTTTCTGTTACAATTGTATCAAGAAACCTATCAGGAAAAAAATAAGTTTAGATACTCAATGGGACTGGCATCAGGAGCAGGGGCATGTTTTGGGCCATGGTGAGCAGTAAAAGTCACAGGATCAGGGCCAGGATCATCCCCTGTGATGGGCATCCACACACCTCCAACAGCAGGCACGCCCCCTCCAGTGGCTCCAGTCTCACTTTCACTGTCAGTGTCCCCTTCGTCAGTCTCCCACTCTGTAACAATAAAAACGAAACCTAAACTGAATAAATTTTATCTAAATAAAGTCTTAGAATAAACAATAATCAAGCAACAGTGTATCAACCATCGTTACTGTGTACAATGAACAGTAAAACTTGAGGGGTGACACGAACACCCATTGTAAACAGCCACTCAGTTTTCCAAAGCAGACGACACAGCACAATGACATAGCAGAATACTACAACATACATTGACCTACTTTCTCATTAGCGAAGCTGAACAAAGTTTTCACCTACCTGTCAGTGTCGGTAACATACTCTTCAGTTGTCTCACCATCACGCCCACCAACGAACTCTTCAGGGTCGCTTTCAATATCGCTCATTTTTACCAAAAAATTCTGCACCAAACTGCGTACTTTGAATTGACAGCGTCAGTCGAACACACAGGAAGTTGTGGGCAATGGAAACGAGGCTATTCGGAAGGTTTCCGAATATTACCGAGCAAGGTTTTGTTGGTACGGTCAACCAGGCCCCTCGAGTGGCCCATCGCGCGCTACCGGGAAAGCCCCTCGAGTGGCCCATCGCGCTTTACGGGTTAAGACCATGCGGCTTACATTTTCCAAGTTTTTGTATGAGATGAGAATCCCAGTCATTTATGTCTATGACGCTCTTATTGTACAGCAGCCAGAAAACTTTCAAACAGTTGTCACTGATCAAGAAGTCTGCCCACCTGAAATGATCAGAGATAATCATGCCTCTTTGATGTCGGATATTGGCAAGTGTTCTTTGAAAAGTGTTTCAAGGGAATGTCCAGTTTCACAAATTACTAGTTTAATACAGTTTCCTAAAATTAACTTTTCCCTATTTCCATCACTATTTTTCACATAAAATTTTTTTTGAAAACGTCATACTGCTGACAGATGGTGGCATAACTGATTAACTCTCCAGACTGAAACTTCTGCCTCCTGAGGTTGGGATAGGTGGTGAAATCTGAGAAGCAAAGATATACTTCATGTCTACTTCTGTTTGGTCAGCAATACATGGATATTTGAACTGGCCAGCAATAGATGTTGGATGCATGAAATTGACATCAAAGACATTACCATCATGTTCTTTCACTACACAGCCAGGATACCATCCATTGTCATATGCAACAGCGATCCAGTCGTCAAGTTTTGGTGGTTTTACAGGTTTTAACACTGTTCTTTCCTTGTCTGCTGATGAGGTGGCTGAAGCTTTTGCTTTTTGGTTTAGGCATCGTCTTGCACTGGCAACAGCCTTTTTTGCTACAACTTTTGTTGAGGACCCTTTTTTGATTGCCTTTATTTTCTTTCTCTCCACTGCAGAAGCCTGATCTTTCAGATCACTTTCTTGGCTCTTTGTTCTTCTTTGGCTTCATGTTGATGTTTTCTTCTCAGATGTTTTCCACCTTTTCTGGCGGTTTTCATGAGCTTCCTCCTTTCATCAGCACATTGAGACACAAGGAAATCAGAGAGAGATTTTCTGTTCTTTTTCAGCAGGGTCACTGTAGAATGATAATGGAGAGTTGCATGTCGGCGTCTATTCTGACTGGAGTCAAGGCTGCCAAACTGTCTTTCACAAGAGAGATTTGTCATTCTCATGTGCTGAGTCCTCTTCAAGTCTTTTTCAGTGGGGTCTATTCCATATTTCCCCTCTGGCATGAAATCATGCAGCTGATTGTGGATTGTCATCAAGATGCCATCGAGGATACTATTCACTATTCAGCGTGTCCTGAAAGAAAGTTGTATCCTCCACAGCTGCTTGTGTTGACAGATACAGTGCACTGGTCATGTCAGGAGGGAAATCTGGAAAGATGGGACAATTGATGATTTGAAGTGGATTTTTCTTCCACTTTGAAATGAATCTTTCCAGTGGTTGGATGTACTGATAAAGATGGAGATATGGAACATGTTTACTGTTCACAAGATCCCAATATGGTCCTGTGATGTGAACATACATAGTTGCTACAGCATGGAGCATGGCACAAACTCTGGGGTCAGAGAGGTCATCAAAGACAGACTGGACTTTCAGATTAGGTTTTTCCAGTTGTTTGATGAAAGCTGTAATATCATCACGATGGTGGTAAACCTGTGCGCCAACTTCAGACAGAGCATTAAACCTGTTGTCTTGGTAGTTCTGCACCAAACTTTTCTTACCCCTTGTCCTACAGAATGCAAGCCATTTTTCTCTCAGCCCACTCTTTTCATCTCCAACGGGACCCAAAATATCTGCAGCAAAGCGCACACATCTGTTGATGACAAATTCAGAGTCAAACCTGGCATAAGATGAAGCTGTTTCTCTTCCAAGTTTGATGTTTTGCTCCTTGTACAGCTGGTGGTGTTTTGCAAAATTCTTACAACTGTACGAATGGAATCCCAGAAGAGCATGTGCCATGCAGTAGAAGCTGTGGACAATTTCTGGGATAACTCCACTTTCTGTCAAAATTTGGTCTCTCCATTCTTGTAACAGCTGATTTGACTTTTTTTCATTGGCTGCCCTGTCACCCATGAATGCTGAAAGCTTTTCCAAAATGTGGGACAGAAAGATTTCTTTCTTTTGAGGATCAGCTTCTTCAAAAGAATAGACCTCCTGTAGTTCTTTCAGATCTTTTTGGACTGATGTACTTATTTTGTTTGCTGTTTCCCTGGATACATGTTGAAACCCTAGAGGCAATTCATCTCCACTGGCCAGTGACAAAGCTGAAGTCAAAATTTGTTTTTTTTGCCTGGATGTTCCATCCTTGTTCAAACCCCAGCTGCTGGTCTCCTGAAGTTTTTCAGCATACAGCTGTTTCACTAGAAAATGGCCTTCATCTGCTATTTCCACTACACATTGCCTCTTGGGGAGGTCTTCAGCACAGAATTTTATCACAAGTGCAGTAAGAACAGCACCAATGGCAGGCCCAACATTTTCAGCAGCAACCTCCAGACCTACAAGATCAAAAATACACTGTCTCAGTGTCTGATGTTGTCTTTGAAGACACGATTTTCCTTCGGTTCAAATACTTGCCTGTTTTTCTCACATTCAATTTCTTTTTGAAGCATTTGTTTTTCTGCTTGGAGGAGGTTTGTCTCTTTTTTCAATGTCAGAATCTGTCTGTGAAGTTTGCTGATGCTGTCTGAGGCTTTCCTAAATTCATCCTGGAGACGTCTATTTTCCCTTTGGCTTTTCTGAAATCTTTCTTGATGATATTTTTTTTTCTTCCTCTCATAATGTAGAGTATTCTTCCATGCTCTGAGTCTGACTATCCGTACTGCACATTGATCTAGATTCTGCTGCAGTTTAGAGATTTTCTTTTCATAAGCAGCCTCTTGTTTATTCATTTGTTTGTGCTCGGCAGCAAGTTTCTTCTTGGCCTTTTCAAGGTTTTGTCGCTGAGCAGCTAATCGTATTTCCATCTCTTGTTTCTGTTCAGTCACCTCTCGCTGTTGCACTGCCAACTGTTTACTTACCTGATATTTTCGTTTTTTCAAGTTAGAAAGTTGTGCAGTAAGACGGTTTTCTCTCCTCCTACAGTTATGGGGTGCATAGTGTCCACAAAAATACATAATATTTTTCTTCTTCTGCTTCAACCCTGCAATCTTAATTTTTAAAGATCTTACTTTGGATCTAGTCAAGTAGAGCTCAAGATTTTCCTGTTTCTGCACAGATGAAATTGAAATAAGCTCAGAAATTTCATGCAGAACTGGCTTATCCTGTGCTGCTATCTGCTGATGATCAGAGGGCCTGTGGGAAATTGGTTTTGAAAGCTCTTGGAACTGTGGATGTTCTGCAACTCCGGCATCCATCCATACCAAATCCCCACCCTCTTTAGCAGAATTAGGTGCTAATGGGCCAGAATCTGGAAGGTCAGTGCGAAGAGGTAGTGCTGGCTGTGAAACCTTATCTATTGTTTTATGTACAGGAAATTCAAAATACTTATCAAGCAATTCCATTTTCTTCTGGCCACGGAGTTTGCTCTTCTTTTTGCAGAGCTTACATACAGCACTCCTTGTTGCTGCCAGTGTAGCGTTCCTCTTGCACATTGTCAGCAGAAACTTGCATATATCGTCAATTGCCATCCCCTGGCTCCTGGCATAATCTGTCAGCTCTAAAACAGCCCCGTTTTCAATGGCCGTGACTGTAAAGTCTTTACCTGATGCTGAGCTGACAACGTGGCTCTTACGTATGCCTAGTTGTTGACAGTAAGGTCCAGGATACTGAAATTGAAAAGAGTGGCAAGGTCAAACAGAAAACTGCAATGAAACTTGCACTTGTTGAAGTGAAGAATGCTCATTTGAGCGCACCTGTGTGACCAGCCTATGATCATGATGCTGGTGATAGATGCTGCAGGCAAGCCACGTGGTAACAGTTCCGTATGTGGCACATAACCCACTACTTTTCCTATTCACTGGTTACAACCAGGTGTTTCCAAGCATGATCAGCCCCTGCCTCATTGTAGTCAATTTTTTCAAGATGACCACAATATGTGTTACCTCCACAATTCACTGTCATGGAAGTCATCGCCTGATATGCAGTGAAGATACTACAAGGTTAATTCATTTATAAGAACAGCAGTTAAACTAATGAATCAATTTCAGGCGGTACAGGTGGGGGGAAATTTTGGTAATATGACTGTTTTAAATCAAAGGAGTATTCATAATTTGTATTAATTCATATCAGTAAAGTCTCTATACCCAAAATAAATAATAATTTGTAAAACTGTGAAAAAAAGATACGCAAAGTGTTTAAATATTTATGACAGACACACAAATTTCTACAAGCATTTGCTAATTAGAGAATAATATTAATTGACTGAATGATGAATGAGAAATATGCATGTGTTTGTAATTTGAGTGTGACTCACAAAGATACTGCTAAATAAATGCCTGATGTCATTTAAAGTAACAACACTTTACTAGCACTCTGCGTACTAAACTTTAAAAAAATGCTTACCTCCATTTCCAATGCAGAACTGTGCAACTGCAAACTGGCGAGATCTGGATAGAAAATTAGAAAGCTGTTAGAAAATGACCGTGTCAGGTTATGATGGGCTGATATTACCAATACTACTACTTAATAAGATGCAATCTTGCCCTTTAATTAAAACAAATCAATGACAATAGGCTCACACTTTTTTCAAATATTAACTTTGAAATGAAACCTATTATTAATAGGCTACTGGACAACCTACTTTACAAAAATAAAATTAACAGCCTTTAATAATTTTTCAACTTTAAACTTTCAGTAAAGGGCAATACAACAATGAACACAAGATTTTGTTTAGTGACATTCTAAATCTGTGCCTGTCAGTGTGTTGTCAAGAGAGAGAGAGAGAGAGAGAGAATCATGTCTGTTAACAACGACTCGGATATGATTTATTTTGGCCTTTTCATTCATGAGAGAGAGAGAGAGAGAGCTTGCACACCCCTCTGTTTGGGAAAACCCATTTTCCAGACACCGCGAAGCCCGTCGAGCACAGTGTATTTTCAGTAGTAAGCTCACCCATCGTGGGGTGAGCAGATCTACACAGCGACATGCAAATTAGCATGACCTCGAGGGGAGATGGTTGACAAACCTGGCTTCATCTGACAACTCAGAATTGAGTTCAAATGCAGTTGTAATTTGTTGAAAAATACAGTGCTACAGCTAAAACAGAAATCGACTTATTCATTGCTGGTCTCGGTCTGCGAACGCAAACCTTGCTGGGCTGAAACTTGCACAGCGTTCTGTTGTATGTATGAGGCCTACTGCAGTACTGACGTCGGCACATTCCGACGTTGTTTTGCTGATGCGCAAGTACAGAACCTCGTATAAAAAGTTCTTGTATGGCCGTATTTTACATCAAACTGATTTCATATTACACATGTGTATAGAAAAATGCATGTACAATCGAATGCTGCCGACGAGAAGTTTGAGAAATGGCGACTTGCCTGCAAACTTTCCAGATGAAAAGAAGCAAAACTTTCGTAGTGTCGGTCCCAGCTCCAAAATGGCACCCAAGCGTCTCGCCGCGTTTATACAATCTGTTACACTAATTCTCATTGGCTGCAAAATTACAATGTGATTGGTTCACAAATATAGCCGTACGGACCAAAATAGTGAAGCGCCCCGAAAAAAATGCGATTCAGAACGCATACCATATTCGCGAGTGCGCTCGAAACGCGGATTTTCGACTTTCTCACCAAATAACTAATTCAATTTTCACTCAAAGTAAATAAAAAGACACTCATTGGAATCTTTATTCATTTCTTATTCACATTAGGCTAAAAATAAGAACGAAATACCGACTAAAGAGATGATAACACTTGATTCAACTGAAGACCCCCCCGATTTCGCGGCCGGCCCCGGTTTTTGCCATTTTTTGCTACCACAAAATCGACGTCGCGTTTCGGTTTGCATGGCATTGCTAGTGACTGGTTAACGGCAACTTAAAAACAAAATTCCATCGTGTTCATTAAATACTAGCAATATAAACACCTTTGGAAAGCAGTCGCTTCACACAGTTTTACTTCTACTAGTTCCAGGTCGCTTTAAAATAATCCCTTGGCGATAAAACATCAAATCGGAGATCGTACTTTCTATTCTTTGCTTATGCAGGCTATACATGCTGCGGATTTCTTTTAAAATCTTTCTAAATAAAGAGAAACATTAAAAACAATTTACTGAATCAAACTTCTAAGTCAATTTTCATGAAAAATCAGTCAATGTTTACAACGTTTGTCCTTCAGCTCGACAATCACAGGTAGAAATTCGTTGACTGGACTTTCAGCGATCGCTTCAAAGGCCGCCATGATTCGAGGTTCCCATATGCTAAAAAGGCAGATCGCAGGTACTTGCCCTTCGGAGGCTCGCGCACATCCGGTATGGGTCACATCTCACAGTTCCGTATATGGTTAAATTCAGCAAAAAATAAGCTGTTTATGCATCCGCGGACACGATCTAATATATCAAGGAGGTCCTCAGATATTCTTCTTCAAAGTTTGCCAATATTCCGACCTTTAGAAGACTAACAAACTAATAGTAATAATCTTATAAATTAAATATTATACGGGAAAGAAGGACAGGTTTCGACCTGTCAACTGTACTAATTTGCATGAAGGTAGTTCTGTGTGACCCGTATAATTTAAAATCTCATATATTAACATTTGCCTGTAAAGAGTGAAGCTGTAGCTTTTATTTGATTCACATACAAAATTTTAGGAGATTCCATCAAGACATAATGTGAGTTATATCTGTTTTAATTTCGCCCGACACATGGGCCCTCACATTATTTGGGTGCAAATGCATACAAAATATCTTATATCTTGAATATAACTAAGCTTGAAATTTTTTTACTGTTTCTATTTGATTCACATGCAAAATTTCAAGGAAATCCATCAAAAAATAAGCGAAATATATGCGTTTTAATTTGGTCTGGTATATGATATGTGCTTTTTCCATCGTTCAAATGAGATATTTTGCCATTTTTGGAGCCAAAAAATAGGTTTATTGTGTCAGTGACTTAATTTCATCTGATGAATTGAGAGTGTTACATCGTTTCCAACAAAGCAGAACTAGAAAGCAATCGTGTTAAGTTAAAGCAGCATGCCCCTGGACATTGCAAGTCAGATTCGGCCCTGTTCATTTTCAGATTCTACTCAGACTTCACCAAAAAGTGTGTCAGCTGGGGACTGAAATGTTGACAGAGCTGTAGTTAATCATTTTATGCATTTTAGTTTTCATTATGACATTGCAATGGCTGTATGAATACATGGAGTTTGTGGCATGTCATTGGATGTCCCATTTTGGTATTGCCGATTTCAGTCGCACTGTCGTGAGTTCGCAGTAAGTAGCCTTTTTTGTAACTGAGAGCCAGGTTCAACCAGGTAGCCATTACGATTTCAGTTGTTGTTTTTTTTCTTTTTGGTTGTTTTACAGAAATCAGTTTTAACAACATGATCCAACATATCTGCTTGATATTGTGGATAATTTGTCTTCTTTATGACAAGATATTAACCCTTTCGCTGCCACGCCCTTTTTTAGCTCCCAGAACACTATTTGCCGGGCCATTTTACATCATGGAGGGTAATAATTGACCTTTAGCATGCTGTACGCGAACTGTGTCGCCGAACAGATTATTTCCCCTGCATCTGCAGGCGCACTGTGTCGCTGAGCAAAGGGTCTTCAAAATTCCGGTTCATAAACACTATATCCATTACTTATAATAGTAACACTGCTACTTCCATCCGCCATTTGCATTTCCTTCGATTCAGCATGAGGTATTGAATTTTTGAAGTGTCAACATCGATTTTGCGGATTTTCTCAACACCAAAATGGCGGCAGTTGATTTAGAAAAATTATTGTACGAATTCTTCTACGATTCGGACTCGGAAAATGAGTTCCAAGCCGGTATGAACATTCATGGCTGACCGATTTCACCGAAACTTCTGGTCCCAAGGAGATACCTGATGGCATTTCTGAGGGAAAACTTTTTTGTTTGTTTATGACAGATGAAATCATCAATTTGTTTGTGACAGAAATGAATCGATATGCCAGTCAGGTGAAGGAGGAGAAACAGAACTCCACTCACAGTGAATAAAACTGAGTCGGCACGTTTGTGTGTGTGTTGTTTTTTTTTTCAATGTCAAAACATGCATGCAGAACATAATGCATTATATGAAAACATTCCTCATCCATTATTTTGGTAGTATACACAAAATCAAGTCTCTGCATACAATACAAGCAAAGTTATAACAATTCTAAACGAGTAGGTGCTCAAGTTTTTTGCTCCCTGAGAAAGATTGCAGGGACAGAGAAAAGAAGTCATGGAAAAATGTAGTGTGCTAAAGGTTAAAAAAAAAATCTGACACAAAAACTACTCAATAAAAGTCCATAAAACCTATACTTTTCTGAAAGGTAATTGAATCCTCTATACATTGATCACAATTACACATCCATTCAACAGGACAGCTGAAAGTTTATGTCCAATGAAACAGGATTTATTCTTTTTTACACTATGCTAGACATGATATCATACAAATATAAAAAAAGGAAAAACGGTGAATAATAAAACTGAATTATTGTCAGAAAGCAAAAGAATGATAATGAAAAATGTATTTCCTTACCTTCTGTCCAAAAAGAATTTTCCAAAGTTTTTACAATCACCAAATACATGTTCATATCTACACACACATTTTGCGACTCGAAAGAGTTTTCAGTGTCAGTTGTCACTGTTGTTTTTTCTTTTGTTTTTTCTTTTTTTTTTTTTTACAAATTTTGCAATAGCACATCACACAACACAAACACACACACAGATGAAAAATACATACACACACTGTGTCTACATAGGGCATCAGTCGGCAACTAGTAATTTTTCTTGGTGTGGTACGCCACGAAGCAAGGCTGCACACAAAGAGATGGGTTCGAAGGACAATGTCCACAGACAAAGTTGGTTTCTTTCCTGATGCCCCTCTTGCTGCACACCTTGCACCTCCTGCCAGAGGAAAGCTTTCTGACAGTCTTCTCCAGGGTAGTAGAGAAGTTTGTCTAGCATCTCATTGTTGAGGAAGAGCCGGTAGTAATCCACAGGTCTGTCCCCATCAGGCTGAATCTTCAGGCCAGGTTCCCCTGTGAACTGTGGAATATTTGGCTGGGTGTTGTTGGGTGGCATAAGGGGCTGATCTAACACTGCACCTCTCCCTCTCTGCTGAGAAGCTCCCTGTCCCCTGCCTCTGGTCTCACAGCCTCTGGTACCACCTGTGGATATAAAAAAAATCAGGTTCACATCCTTGTGCTTGGAAACAACACACACACTCACACACACACTCACTCACACACACACACACACACACACACACACACACACACACACACACACACACACACACACACACACACACAGTGCACACTCTCTCACACACACACACACACAACTACATTGACACATGCACCACTGCAACACTAGTTCTAACTCGGTCTTGTTTCAAGCCCCACACACACACACACCCCACACACACACACACCACACACACCACCCACACACACACACACACACAACACACACACACACACACACACCACACACACACACACACACACACACACACACACACACAACCTATACACACAGAGACACATGCACACACAGCTACACACACACACATGCACACACATAAGTACAGTGATGCACAAACACACTCAGTGCCATGCCCATTCAGCAAAGTTTTCTCTTTTGCAGTCACTGCTCCGTGATAACACTCCGTTTATCAACACACTTACACAAGACAATAACAATGGGTCATACCTGTACTTCTGCCAACGCCCTGCCCTCGTAGATGACGCGTGCTGGCTTGACCACGAGCAAGCTGCTCCACTGTGTCAGTTCCGGTGCTAGCTGTAGCAGATGACGCTTGTACTACGTGTCCAGTTTCACTCTCCCCTCTCTGAGCCATTGTTCCCCTGACTGGCCTTCACCCTCTTCAAAATCTGGGTCAGTTACAGCCTCCAACTCGGCTCTCTCTCCTCTTGCTGGACTATTCTAGTAATTGCGATGTTGACACACCCCCTCTGCTCCTCTGGAAAGTTGGTTCGACTTCTTCTTCCTCCAGCGAGCCATTTGACATAGCAGTTTCATCATAACAACTAAATTCGTCGTCCTCTGTCAATTGTAGAACTTTCTCATCATCAGTGGTAACAAAGTCACAGTAATCTTTTGCTGTTCGCTTTCGTTTCACCCGCTTCGGCCAGGTTGAGTTTCTTCATCCGCCATGTTGATCAGTGAGTTCGAAAGTTGCAGGGGGTGGTTTAGGAAACAGCCAGACTGACCCCTTTTAATCTCATTGGATCCTTCTCTTTATAAATATTAATAGCAGACACACTAAGCTTTGTGATTGGAGTGAATTGGGAACCGCTGGTCTTAAAATAGAGCTTGGAAAAGTCTTACTATGACGCACACGGAATATCCCGTGACGGGGCCGTCTTAGAGTAGGCTGGAACTTCATGGGATATCCCATGATGGGGTGGTCTAGTGGTTCAAAAGGAATAAGACCAAACAAAAGAATGTCTAGATAGTTTTCCTCAAATCAGACACACAAGGGCACTCAATTATTATGCTTTGTCACTGGTTCAAATATGAAATGCTGCTCTAGGATTTTCATGGAACAGTAGGCAATATCAGTTTAGGCGTAAGCACTTTTGTACCACTACAAACCCTTTTGGCTTTTCCAGGCCCTGCTGTGCGCGCTTACTTTGTGTGTGTGTGTGCCAGTGTGTGTACGTGCATGTGTGTTTACTCTTGGATATGATTAAGTACATTTGTGTCCTTTGTCTCTTGGACAGGGCAAAGTACATGATTAACTTAATAATTATTATAAATAAAATTTGTAATCTGTGTTAACCTCTTTTTCTTTTCTTTATTCTTCCAGGACTATCGTCAAAATGCAGAAGCTGCCAAGGCTGCGCTTGATGGATTGCAGAGAAAGGGAAGAGTTCTACGTGTAAGATTTGCGACACATGGTGCAGCTTTACGGGTGAAGAATCTACACCCGTATGTCTCCAATGAGTTGCTTGAGCAAGCCTTCACACAGTTTGGTGAACTGGAAAGAGCGATAGTCATTGTGGATGATCGCGGCAAACCTACTGGGGAAGGGTTGGTGGAGTTTGTCCGTAAACCTGGAGCACAGCAGGCGCTGCGTCGTATTAATGAAGGAGTCTTTTTGTTTGGCTCGTAAGTATAGATTGTTAGATTTGAGGTTATGTATGCACTGCCATGTCAGCTTTTTTGGGGGGGGGGGGGGGGGGGGGTTATGAGGATGTTTACATTATAGATGCAATCTCAAAACATTTTGTTGTACCTGTATATGAGGAAAGAAAAACATCTCTGACAACTGTACAGTGTTTGCCTTACAATATTTTACTATGTTAGTGCATGTTTGGAAAATATAATTGTGGATAACAGTTGCTAAAATAAACTAAATCTTTAGGGATATTTTTCTCAAATGTTGTTTTTCGCTACAGCTGCCGTCTTGTCCCTTCTGTAACAATGGACACAGTGTAGATATTCTCATGAAATTTGGCATACTTATGTAAAAACATGTGGCGAACACAATGCACTTGGTTAGAACTCTGCAGCTGTAATATGTTTTCCATAACGGTGACTTTTTATACTATCATGGATGTACCATTGGTTAGAACTCTGCAGCTGTAATATTTTTTCCATAACGGTGACTTTTTATACTATCATGGATGTACCATTTCTGAACGTTTCTTGACAAATGAAAAAAAAAAATTTCCTGTTGACTCAGAACATCTGCTTTTGTGTGCATTGTATCAAATGGTGTCAGACCGTGCTAGAGAAGTGATAATCATCATTATGCATTGTATACATTCAGTGCTGAAAAGGGGTAAAATAATGGTATGTATTTTTTAAAGGTAATTAGCATATTATTAGGTAGGTCCAGCCATTTTTGTAATTTGAAAATATATTCAGTATTTTCAAATTTTCTAAAAGGTAACAAAAAAGTTAATATAAATGCAAAATATCTCGCTCATAGCTCTGACGGTTTTTGAGATACTGCTGTCTGAAATACGGTTAAAAATGGGCGTTTTTCGCAGTTTGGTGAATTGGCCATATTTGTACCCACATTTCTTCAGAAGTATGTATCTCGTATGTATAAAAATTCATACAGTTATTGTATTCTATATGTAAATTAAGCCTGATTTTTTTTTTTTAGAACTCTAGAATTATTTTCCTCTGTGCTATTTGTCTTCAAACATGGCAAAAATGCCAATTTGTCCACTTGTCATTCTGTGGCAAACATATGTTAATTGTGGGTAATGGTTCATAACTCAGGGACTAGCCATGCTACATCCAAAATGCAGATATCAAACGATTCAGCACTGAATATGAAAACAAAACTTGTAAAAAAGAAGTGTTCAACCTTATCTTTATGTACATAATTAGATTAAACTAAATAAAATCTGACATTTTCTCATTATTTGGAGGGGAAAATTAAAATGCTTTGACGTCTCCTCAGGGAAATGATTTCCAAATTAAATTCATATCCAGAAGTAATAAATGAGTCCTAATTTCCTATGATCGTTACACATGTTTTGAAATTCACCCTGTCCCACTCCTAGTTGCTATACTATTATTTGTACTGTGATTGGTGAGCAATAAAGAGCACCCCTGTCTTTTGTCTGCCAGTATTGTTTTCTGCATTTTTCAGATGACTGATTTTCTCAAACCTGCATGAAGCTTGAAAATTGTTTGTGTTTGTTCAGCAATATGTTGAAAATTGTTTGTGTTTGTTCTGCAATATGCTTCTCTAAAGCAAAATCCTTCTGCTTTTTCTCTGTGACAGCTAAGGGCTTCTGCTTCTGCGTTCTCTATATTCATTTCTGCTTCCAGCTGAAACTGATACACTTCAGTGATTTGACTATGCTGTAACACTGACACTCAGCCTGGTCAGATATAGGATGATATGACAGTAAAGAATTCAGTAATGGTGGTGATGGTGCTGCTGAATGTATAAATGATGGGACAGGAATGTCAAGTCTTTCTGGATAGTGGGATGGCTGATGAGAGGGAACCTGTTTTGAATTGTTTTTGAATTCATGGGGAGCATCTGTGTAGATTTGTACCATGGTCTCACCATCCTGTTTTCTTTCACTTGATCTGTTTCTTATTTACTTCACCATGCATATTAACATGGGTGAAAGTAGTTCCGGAATTCCGGAATGAACCGATTGACAAAAGTTCTTTTCCGGAATGGCAAACTTGACTTCAGGAAAATGCCAATGCAAAAAAAAAAAAAAAAAAAAAACGAGAGAGAGAGAGAGAGTCTTTCACACTGTCAGCTCGGCTTATCTGCATAATTCAATTATCTATATTATTTTTCCATTAGTCTTCGTTTGTATCGAACGGCGATTCTTCACTGATGCTTGGTAACACAGAAAGGGTTTAAAGTTACTTCCCTTCCTTTTCATTCTTGCTCATGCGCATTCCGAGTCTAAACCGGGGGGAAAAAAAAGTTTGCGAGCGAAGATTTGTATCGACAGCAAATTTGGGCCTAACACATGCGATAGCAACAATGAAGGACGTGCCTGTTAATGCAGATGTTTCTGCAATAGACAAATCAGTAAAAAAACAAGTGGCGATGGCTCTGGCTAGAAGAAGAAGAAGATGGCGATTGTTTCGAAGTGTTTCCATTGCTTCAGGAATGGATGCAGGTTTTCAGGAATGGGAACATTTAGAGGACATGGAAATTTAAGGTTTCAGGATTGGGAGATTTTTTCACTTTCACCCATGATATTAATCAATCTGGCAGCACCAATAAAGTTGAGATGTTCACACAAATATCTGACCCAAAGACACAGTTTTTTTGTTTCCAGTTTTTGCTGGATGTAAAATATACATATTTTCAGGAGTAACCCTACAGGAATGTTGTCAAGGTTCTCCACGCAACATGGTGTGTCTGATAAAAGAAGTGCTTTGGACACCTGGTGCTGTTTAGAAAATGGGCCAATCCATTCAATGTTCTTGTCAATATTGAGAAATTCTTGTAGAAGTAATGATGTTTTGGAAAATCGATGAAAACATGTGCGGACCAGCACTTACAGCAGCTCTACATTACGAGGAGACACAAGTTCTGTCTGGTGTCTGCAGATGTCAGTGAAGAGAGTCTGGACTCAATCTATGTACCCCCTCATGTCTTCAGCATGTAGGCCTAGAGTTGAAGCAATAACTGTTTGTCCACATACATGTTTGGCAAATATGGGCTGACCCTTCCTCTTTGGTCCAATTCTTTTAACAAGCAGTTGGAGCAGGTCATCCTCTGAAATTCACACACACACACACACACACACACACACACACACACACACACACACAGAGTTCAACCAAACCTCTAGCACATAGAAATCTACCAAATTTGAAACGATCACTAGTTAGATCTGACGTGTTGACAAAACATGTGTCAAGACTGTACTTTACCCCTTAGCAGAGCAAAACATTTGTTAATATGCACTGATTGAAATGATAACTATACTGTGTCCTGATGACAACATTCAGATTAAAACATTTTTAATGGGTTTTTTTCTTCCAATTTATTTGTTTATGTATATGTGATCCTGAAAAGAGTTCGAAAAACATTTCTACTTTCGCTTGTATGCAGTTCTCATACTCGAGTTATTGTCCTTGTTGAAGTGTTTTTGCCAAATTTCTAATGCTTATTCATCATATTCTTTATTGAAAAAAATCTTGAACCTTTCAAAGAATTTTTTACAAAAATACCAAGCAATTTTCATTTCTCTGATTGGTATCAGAAAGATACAGATCTATTCTTTTATTTATTTTTCTCTCAATCAAGGGAGATAACAAACTATTCTAGACCAAGCACATGCCTGGTAAGAAAATATATATTAAAATTTGTATTAACTCTTTGAAGACGTAATATAGTTGCCTTGCACAACCACTGTGGACGCGATCAACGGGACCTGCCACAACCCTTGGAGACGCACGATTTGGGGGTTTTTCAAAAAATTCTCAAAAATACAGATTTTACAGCACAAGAACATATTTTATATCAAAATAAAATTCAGTTTACGCTCTTTGAGCTGAAGCTACATACAAGGACAATACATCTATTCTACTTACCTTCCTAGAAGGTGAAATGGGGTAGGGTTTTGACTCTGGGAAAGAAGTTTTTGATTGACAGTAATCCAACACATAAGGTAATCCAGAAATCCAGGTAATCACAAGTCCTTGGTATGACCAGAAGATATAAAAGAAACACAGCTTTGTTTTCACACAGGTGAAGCAGCAAAGTGATTATGACGATCCTTTGAAGAAGAAGAAGAAGGCCTAAATGTCGCCATTTTGGTGCAAGGACGGTCACTCCGGTTGGTTTGGATAAAGGCAAAAACTGTAATTGGGATAAAATCGATGCAAGGGAAATAACAAACACTTAAGAAGATACCAAAGAGTGTTCCTATATGTGTAGTTAGTTCCCCTAGACCAGCGACCGGCTTGCATCTATTTTTAAAAACCGCAGCGGAATATTCGCTATCACGTCTCTAATGGTTTGGCCAGCGGAATATCCGCTGTTGCATCTCCAAAGAGTTAATGATTTATGAAACATCAGTTCCATTGAAAAATAAATAGCAAAAAGATTAGACTAACGGTCGCTTTCATACTTACAAAGATCACGTTCAAGATTTTTTAGATCTATCGAGTCAAAGTCGTTCCTCGGTTCAGAAATTGCGTCGGTTTCGGACGACGACGTTGAACCCGATCCGCTGTGTCGGTACCTTTCGTATTGGCTTTAGGAACTTTTACAAGCGGCAGCCTGAGTTATATTATTTGCACGATCTTAAGAACAATTGAATTCTCTACAAAATGAGTGGTAATACAACACTGCATGTAGAATTGTTGACTTTACAGTGCGTTTTAAAAATACGTTTGTTTTTCGGCACTGAAAAAAACAGTATTCAGTTAAAGGAATTATGACGAAATTTGTTCCACTGGATTCTTCAGGCTGTCCCCTTTAATTTGGTACCAAAATCACCGCTGTGCGTATCGTTTGTAAAAGTTCGGACAGCATTTCCGACAACTGGTGTTGATCGGTCCCGGGAAAACCGCGTGAGGAAACTTTGCACGTCGCCGCCAACGCTGCATTCGGTATGTGTATTTAGATCGCTCAGGGTCAAAGCACATTTCTTTCACACCACAAATAAAGACACAGGTTTCATGCCTAAAGCTCATTTGATGTGTCGATATAACTTTTAATCTTCCAATCGTGAATGGTAGACGAGCTGAAGCAATTTAAAATGGGCAATTTTTACCAGTTCTGCTGCATGTTAGCCATTAGCGTAAGAGTGGCTGGACCTACCTAATATTATCACATCTGTTGGACTTACAGACTTCAAATTTTGCATAGATACCCATACTGATGTACTTAGAAAGTGTACAAAATTTCATGCAGATATCTTTAGTAGTTCTTGAGTAAAAATAATTAATGCAAAATGATGCCGTGGGGTCCCCCTTAATTCTTTCTTTGTTTCCTTGTATGTCTTTGTGATTGTTTCTTAGTACATGATAAACAAAAATTTGTATGTTTCTGAGTAGGCCCTGTATGCCATTTTATTTGATTTTTTTAGTATGCGATAAACAAAAGTGAATCTCGTCTACAAAATTATGGTGATTGGGCATCTCCAGGATGTATGTACTTTAGCATTTAGAAATTTGACCCATCTCAATTTGTGTCTGATTTGCCTTTCACTAGTTCTAGTTGAATATGTTTAACTTAAGTGTTGCATTACTTTTGTGATCCACATAATGTTTGCAGCCGCATTGTTTTTGCCTATGTGAAAAATTACTTTAGGAAAACATGTAACAAACTAGAACCAACAGCTAAACAGGAGGGTGGAAGAAAGGAAAAGGGAAAAAAGCTTCTCTGAAAACTATAGTGCTTTATCGTTTTTTTGAATAAATATGACTTGCAAAGTCAATTTAAAAAATTTGCACCTGTATAGACATTAACTATGGTATGCATGTACACAAACTAATCTGGAGAAAAACTTTCTTACGTACAGATCACATTCTTCAACGTGCAAGAGATCTGTGACAAAATTCACACTACGCTGTTTTTAAGAATGGTATTAGTTGTTAGTTGTATTTCAGTCCAGAAATAGTCCAGCTGGGTTACCGCACGGAAACATAATGATGACATGATGGTAAAATGAAGTGAAACATGCACTGCAGGCAACACTTAGTCACTTGAGAAAAATACTACAGAATACTCCTGAAATTAAAAAATAAAAGAGCTAACCACTCAAAAGCTGGTTTCATGAACTTTCTGTGTAATTGTACCACAATTTTTTAAAATTTTTGACCATACATTCATTGTGAAAATATCAGTGAATATCACTGATATCACCATGAAATTCATACTCGAGCTTTTCTTTGGAAAAAATTTACAGATTCTACAAATTCATTTCTATAGAATTTTGTTTCATAAGGGCCTAACAGACCTGTTTACTGTATGAAATTTTCGTACAATCTCACAAAAGTTAGGGTGGTTGTACGATTGTACGCAAGAAAATATAGAATACAAAATTCAACACATTTATAGTACGAAATCTCAACTGTGTGCCAAATCCACTTGCGGGTCCATCTTTTTCATTCACTGGCCGCCGACCTTGACCGGATGCGTTTAGATGCTTTACCGCCCTTAATGTTCGCGCATGCGCAGGAATGCTTTGACCGTGGTTCCTCTCTGTTGACTTAAGCGGGCAGAAGGTTCTTTGTACGCATCAGCTTAGTTCTAATTCAAGATGGCGAACCGTGAAGGAAAGCGCGCTCATGAAAGTGGCGATGGAGATGAGGAACCAAAGGCAAAAAATGTGAAAAGTTACAGTCAGAGTTTTAAACCGACTTATTCCAAAGAGATTCACTTCGTCACCTCTTCATCAAAAGGCAGGCACTTCGCTTTCTGCACTGTTTGCAGATCAGATTTTTCAATTGGCCACAGTGGCACTTTCGATATCAAACGGCATGCAGAGGGAAAAGGTCACAAAGCCATTGCTGCCTCAGCTGCTTCCTTGTCGATCTTGACCTTTTTCAAGCCGAAGTCCGAAGACACCGACAGCTTAAGATTACAAATCACGAGGGCAGAAGCAAGGATCTGCCATTATGTCATCAAATCAAACTCGCCCTTGGCATCAACAAACAAGTTTACGGCAGCAGTCAAGGAAATGTTTCCTATTTTCACAGGAAAGAAAATGTACTTTTTGATTTGTATGAGCCACAGTTGGTTTCTAGTAGCAGATCTCTTGTATTTACAAATGTGTTTTTCAGCAACAACAATCAGTGCTACTGCTAGTGCCAGTGCTGTGTGATTTGAGTTTCAGTTATAGTAGTAGTTTTTTTGTATGTGTGTTTTTTCTCCCCGTTTCAAGTATACCTTATAATCTAGCTGTGAGCTTGAATGTTAGAGGTAAGTCTTTAATGCAAATTGTTACGATGTTAGAGAAAAAAAGGAATGGACTGATTGTAAAAGTGATGTGGAGATGCATCCTGAGTATGGTTTGCACCAAAGGAGGAGGGCATCGTGACCTCTGAAACACTGGCATAAAGAAAGTAAGAGAGAATGATAGCATTATCTTTTAATGATCAACAATAAACTATATAATGTTAGTTTTAACTAATTCAAAAATGATGAAAAGAAGAAATGATACTGACATGTCTGTTTTGTTTTGTTATATACTGTACACTGCACAGTATAATTTAATAAGTTACTGCATTGTTGTGTTGATTTTACACATTGTTTTCAGATTGTACACATTTTTGAACCCTATTGTACACATAAACAATTTTAGGGGTAAACAGGTCTGGCCTAACTTCTGAATTAATTGATTCTTAATTTTATTACTAGATTTAGTAGTGTTGTTATGAAACCACATGCTAATTGTTTTGTTTTTTTTTAATCACTTTAGTGAGTTTTTTTCATTTTTATTGTTGTTGTGAAGTTCTCATCTGATGAAAGCAAAAATGTTTGATTTTAGGTAATAATGGTTATTTTACATCAACATGACCGGTAAGATTGTTAACACAACTTGAAAAAAATGTGTAGCTATCTTGATTTTGAAGGGATGGGTGTGCAGTCAGAGCAGGGTTTAGTGGTATTGTGTAATATGTATTTTGTAAATTATGTCATAAAAATTCTTAAAACTTGAATTTAATGAAAATTATTAGCAACTTGTGTACTTTTGCAAATTTATCAATCTGAAAAAGTAGCAGGCCAATCTTAGTTTTACCAGTTTTTATCCAGTGTTTGTTTTGAGTCTCAGTGTTGATTTCTTAAAATGTGTATGCGAGGGTACACATGGTATGTTTATGCATGTGAGCACATGCATGATATTTACGGTTTATGAATGTACGCTTGCTGTTTGTATTTGTGTCTATGCCAGCAGATTGCATATTTAATTGTTTCTTTGCTGTGTTTCCAGCGAGCCAAAACCCGTTGAAGTCGAACCATTGGAACAAAGAGATGAAGAAGATGGAATGCCAGAAATTTTCCTTCCAAAGAATGAACAGTACAAAAAGTGAGTAAGAGAGACTATTTTGGAATCGGCCAAGATCTCCTGTTTGTGTCTGGGGTCTGGGCTTGTGTTATTGTCTGATTATATGTGAAACGAAACATTGATAATATCAGAAAAGGTACTCAGCTAATTTACAGCTGCGGATTTTCACACTTGGGTCGGAGTTTCATTCTTCTAATGTGTTAAAAGTTTTCAATATCAGTTTTCAATAAGAAGTTTCAGCTGTTATGGGTGATTTGACTACTGCTTTTTTGCTGAGATCCAACCATTCAAAAGGCTGCTTGTTTTGTAACTTCAAATGTGTATGACCCATTCTAGGATCACAGGCAAAACAAATGAAAATTGGTTTTAAAAAATGTTGGCTATTTTTGTTTTAAAATCATATAAATGGAGATCTATTGATACGGATTATTCATGTTGTTTTTTGTTTTTGTTGTTTTTTTTTTATTTTAAGTTTTACCTTTAGTTGATGCCCTTAGAGACACTGAAATCAGTTAACAATAACCAAGGTCAGTGATGGCGACTGCTGATGGTATTGCTCTTACGCTGAGATTAATAAACTCACTCAGGACGGAGGGTTTTCCCGCTTGCTTTTCCCCACAGACAGCCCATTTTGAAGGGTTAGGAAAAGAAAATCACAAAAAATACAAAACAAAAAAGAACAAAATGAATCTTTCAGATCTGAATAATTACATGCTGGGTTAGTTCATGCCAAAATATTGAAGTTCTTGAATATTTCTTCTTCATGTGCCTTGTTGAAAATACCCCAAATTTTGTGGTCAGGATCACTGTACAGTCACACACTTTGATCAGCTCCATGAACACAGTCAAAGGTGAGGAGGTCTTTGTATGCACAAAATAACATGAATAAAGTAGACTTTGCTCGGGGAAAAAAAAAATTATTTGTGACATTATATAAATAACTGTTACAAATTGTTACACAGGGGAATTTGGAAAAAAAAAAAAAAAAGGAGCACACCAGATGCTTCCCTGTGCACTGTTTTCCTAATAATCAGTGTAGTTCTGCACTGAGTGATAATACAGTTGGAAGCAGGTGATAGTCTTGTAGGGCTGGCATAGTTTGTCACAGAGGGCAACCTCACACTTTTTACACCAGTTCATGGTTTGCTGCAGTTGAACTTCCGGGTGTATCCTGCTGCCAGCACTACACAGATGGCACTTCCAATAGTTCTCCCTGCCGCTGGGGATGGGTGTCAGAGGGCAGGAGAAGTGCTCATTCTGCTTGCCACTCAGTTCTCTTTTGCATATCTGTTTATGACAATAGAATTTACAGGGCTTAAAACGTTCCGCGTCTGGGCGGAATTCCGCGATTTCGGTTTGTAAAAAAAAAAAAAAAAAAAAAGGAGCAAGGCATCCGTGATCGGCTTGCAAGCGTTCATAGCAACGGCGCGCAAGTTATGGCCCCTGATTTTTCTTGGAAGAAGTTTCTGGTCGGACTTCATGGAAAAAACAAAATGTGCTGATTCCACAAGTTGATCTCTGTTATATGAGACAGAACTTTAAAGTGTTTGATGCAATTACTGACTTCGTGTGCTCCAACTTCAAACTTGATATTGTGTGATCATTTAAACCTGAAAAGTGAAACTTATTGAGCAACCCAAGAAGTGAGATTTCATCCAAAGACTACAGTTGGTGAACACCTGTAAAACACTCGAGTTAAAGGGTGAGTGTTCATTTTATTATTATGTTTTTAACCCAGGCAATCCAAATGTCCATGAATTTGCGGATATCCGCGAAAGTGAAAAAAACAACAACAAAAATTTCTTGTAAGTATGGAGAACCGGGACTGGGATCACCGAAACTATTCAAAACAAGCCATAAGCGCATGCGCGGTTTTACCTTTGCAACTGACCGCGAGATTTGTGTGTCACTCTCTGTGTTCCATCGACGCATTAAAATATGAGTATACGTAGGGACTTTGTTCCACTAAATGCTTCCATCGCTGACATCGATGAAGGCCTCAAAAGTCCCTGGAAATGGGACTGGCTGCAGCAAGTGTACGATGGCAATAAGTTCGCTCGTTTCTTCGAGAAACTGAAGATCGCCGGTAAAGCATACTGCAAACTTTGCCGCTCGGAAATCAGTTATAAGTCCGGCGGTAAACGAGCACTGGTTGATCTCCTGAAAGGAAAGCAGCACAACGACAGGCTCAGGACATTAAACGAAAAGTTTGTCAGGCGAGGCAAAAGAGAGTGAGGAAAAGTTGCATGTTTTGTTCATTGTTAACAATGCTTGTGCCCTTTTTTTCTTTTATTAAAATACTTGATTTATTTTATCTTTCACCAGAGGGGGTTAAATTTCCATTTACTACACTAGAATGCTTCAGCTTCGGGGGGGCGTTGCCCCCAGACCCCCACCAGGGGCTCTGTCTCTGGACCCAGCCAGGGGGCCTATGCGGCGCCCTGGACCCCTGGCCACGGCTGTTCTTTCCGTTCCCTTTAGTTGGGAGGAAACTCCCTGTACGCGCAGAGGAATGTGATATCTTGACCCAGCCCGCCGGACTGACGCACAGCACGCTGACCGGTTGTAAGACGGTTGTAAGATTAGCGCGTGCCAGCACCGCACAAGACTGCTGTCGCGCTCTTTCGCGTATCACACAAACACGCGGTATTCCCCACCCAATGCACAGCTGCTTAGCCAGACAAAAAAATCACTTGGTTTACACTTTCGTTGTTTTCTTTTCTTAATGTGCTTACAGTTATACAACGTGTATAGAAATGAATAGAGAAGACATTTCTCAACAAAACAAGACCAAACATGGCCTATAAAAAGTTGCATGCACCTCAAAGAGACTGTGTTGAATGTGACTGTTTGAAGCAGCACTAATCATAAAACATACACAATTAGAAAAACAAGTGAAGTTTTAAACTTCCTTTTCACAAAGATGCAACTTTCCATTCATTCAGTTTGCTCACACAGTGACACACTATCACTCTGCATGCCATTCCACTCACCCAAAGGCAAGAGTTATTCCCACGGTTCCGAGCAGGTCAGCTTTAATTAATCCACTGACAGAGGAAAGATAGAGACACAGATAGGGGCCAGACTGTGCTTGTTCTGTGTTTCACTGTTGTTTGCTTTGGCCTTCCTGATCGTTTTACTGGTTTGCCACCTTTTCTTTGTTCACAAAACTGTGAACACACAGAGCAGTCACTAATCTGAAGTGACTGATCAGATTGAACCACAGGGCTGCCGAGTTTTCTATGTCTCAAAGGGACATAGGTGAATTGTTTGAGCTTTGTTTTTTTCAAATTGATCAGTCTGGAGTGACATTTTTGACAAAATGTTTCTGAATGCCTTCTCTGTCTGACCGAAGGTTTATATTGTGAAATGCCTTTAGTTCAGTGTCTATATTTCTGCAAAATTTTACACTAGTTTCTGCCGTTCTTTTTGAGCGCCCACCACACATTCTATACAATAAATGTAATCTTTTTAAATGCAACTGCTTTGAATGTTCTGTCTCCATACTGTTTTGATTAGACACAACAAATCACATACTAAATTAGTAGCTCACCATGAAACCACCCTAATAAATGATGAAAAAACGCGCACACACAAACCGATTTGTTCTGTTAATCCTTTTGTGTATACTTTAACTAGATAGGTCCGCTTCTGCAGTGGCAGCAGTCAGCATCGGCTTGCTGTGAGCATTTTGAGTGTATTTTTGATCCTCTTTATATTGCTTAAAATGTTGAGTAAATGGTTTAAAAAATATACTGAAATAAAGCTTGTTTTCTGCTCTACAACACTGTGTTGTTTGTTTTACAATAAAATATAAAACTTTGAAGCGCTTCATGGTTAAACAATGCGGGTGCTGTTGTCTTTGCTCCGACCCGAGCCGCCATGACTAACACTGCGTCAGCGCGTTCAAAACGAGTGTGGTCAGAAACACGGCGATCGCTTCGCAGTGTTGCTGTGTCTATTTTTAGAACTAGCGTCCTTGGAAACTCCAATTTCCAGCGATTCCATTGGTCTATTTATTGTGCAGACAGCCTTGTAAGAACCATTTGATATCGCGAGTTGAAAACAAGGAACTTTTCTGAGAGCCGATATCTTCGGAACTGTTTATCAAGATGCTTCAATTTTTATATCAAATTGAAGCTTAGACTTTGAAGTTTTTAATAAGTGCACTGTTGAAATCGCAGACGACTGCACTTTGACGCGCTTTTGTTTGGAACAATGTGAATCGAAGCCGAGTGCCGCTCTCGAGTGCATGATGGCGGCTGCGTCAGGCAGCCTGAGCGAGCGCTGCTCTTCGCCTGGATTATCGTCTTGTGATTCGAGAATTCGCCAATTAGTCGGTAAGTAAATATCATATTTAAATAATTTTATATGTTTACGCTGCCTTTGCAAACTTTTCGCTTTTGTTTCTTGAGAGGAAATGAATGAAATGAATGTTTCTAGGGCACCTGCATACGAGTAGCGCTAAGAAAGCGAACTTTGTGTTGAGTGACTTGAGTTGGCTGGAAAATACTGAAATATCTCAACGTATTTTGTACTGTTGATGAAATGGATTGAAAGAAATGTGTTTCAAAGACTCAATTATTTTTTATATTGGCTCGATGTTTGTTTTTTTATTATGATCTTGAGATTTATTCTTCGGCAATGAGATCGCGAAAGTTGTTATGGAAAGACAACTCTTCACTTCCGGTTTCCTAGATTGTGTAGTTTCGCTTTCTTTAACGTGTTTTCTTCTCGATTCTAAGCGCAAGTTTGATGTTTTTATCAGATGATGACCAGCTGACAGCGTTGCTAGCTCGTTTTGACCAGAAAGGGCCGGGTAGACCACCCAAATTGCCCGAGATCCAGTTCAACAACAGGTTTCTCCTGCAGCTGCTGGTGTTGAAGGAAAAGAACCCAAATCCGGTATCGGAAGGAATTCTTTGTGGCCAAGCATTTAAAGGTAACGGGCAAGCTCCAAGATCTTGTTGACAGTCTCTTGTCTGACCTAGGAGAGCAAGTGAGGTCCCAGGGGGATGTAGAGTTTATGGCGGCCCTCCAGCGACATCGCCAACCAAGACAACAATACGAGTCTGAAGAGGAGGAAGAAGAAGGACAAGATCAGGATGAAGGACAAGATCAGGATGAAGAAGAACAGGATGAAGCACTTGTGGAAGAGCATCAGGACGAAGAAGACGAGGAAGAGCAACAGGATGGCATGGACTTCAAGTTCAATGGGCCTGGACAGACTGTTGCTGCGTTTTACAGTGATGAGCGAGGAGAGCCTTGCTACTACATTGGCCAAGTGCTAAGCATCAAAGACGGAAATACAGCTGCAGTGACTTTCCTCAGTCAGAGAGGTTCTGCAAATGTATTTAAGTGGCCTGAGTCTGGTGACATTGAAAATAACCTGAGCTCACGGTACATTTTTTTCAGTGATTTCCATATGAAATCTGTAGGCCGGACGTGGTGTCTGACCAGCGATGACTGGAAGAAGCTGCAGCTCTCCTGGTCCAAATACACTAGAAAACACTGTTAGTTTTTTTCTGTGGTGTATTTCAAGCTACTGTTAGTTTTTTCTGTGGTGTATTTCAAGCTTGGGGGCTTAGGTGTACTGTATGAGCCATTTGCGAACATTACTTGCCATGATTTCCATATGTAAAAACTGGTTGTGTTTCAGGATAGTTTTGACTACTTTAGAACTTCTTTTGAAGCCTGTGGATGTGAAATTCAAGTTCTACTCTTTATTCTGAGCAAAAGGGTACTTGAAATTAGTCTGTAGCATCAGTAGTTGTTGAGATATGGCTTGTTTACTATTTGGTGTTATTTCTCTCTCATGTCATCTTTTTCCGCCTGCGAGAAATGTGTTTTTCCTCATTTTTGAAGTGATCTGGATGAAAAACTATGGCTTGCCTACCCCTGGAAAAAATTATTCTTACAGTAAGTAGTATATAGTTTTGGTTTTATCATTTTCAGCTGTGTCTGTGTATTCATTCTCCATTTATCAAGCCAGAAAAATGGTGTTTCGTTAAAATCGCTAAATTGTGCCATTTTCTTGCATTTTTAAATGCTCATAACTCTTGAACTATCATTGATAGGAAGATAAAATTTGGCAGAGATATTCAGTGTTGTGTTGTCTTTCAAATGCTATTAAGTTTTTCTCTTTATGTGAACAAACAAAAATTTTGAATTTTTGGGGTGGACCTACCTACTTTAACACACAAAGTTAATATTTTCCGTAAAAAGTAGATAAACCAGGCACCACAACAAATTACTAAGCAAAATAGACTGCACAGAACAAAAGAACAGTCTTTTGTCTAATTGTGTGCACAATTCTTTTGCCCCAACAAAGTTTGAGGCGGACACTGCATGCTTTCGTATTAAGTACATGGACTGTGTTAGTTTAACAGATAACAGAGAAGCGATTCCAGCCTAGCGCCTGCAAGCAGGCACCTGTGCCAGAGATAAGAGCTGGGGAAAGGGAAGGGGGGGGGGAGGTCAGGCGGTGTAAGTGTGAGCTGGCCAGGCCTGCCTAAATGGTGAGAAATGGCAGCATTTGTACAGCCGTGCCCTGGCATTTCTTTTCCTTGAAACACACTGTTGCTTGAATGGATTGCCTGTAACCCCTTCTCCCCTTTTCCCAAATATATCTTCCTGTAATAATTATGTGTTTACAGCAATTTTTATACACTAAATATCTCTTGAAATTATGTCCAGAAAGTGCGAAATGGCATAGATTTACACTTGGTTTTTAAAAAATTTTCCCAGGGGAGCATGCCCCTGGACCCCCCTAGTTTCAGTGGTTTTTTCCTCCTCCTGTTTTAAGCCCTCAATTTAGAAAGTCTTCTGTCACAAACTGTTTGAAGAAATCAATGGAGGCATGGCACTCAATTGGGACATGCAGGCCACAAGAGCCAGAGAACAAAGGCAAAGTGGGGGAAAAACTAAAATCTTCCTGCCAGTCATGCTTAACCTCTTGAGTGCCGTATCCGTAAAACTTACGGAGCTCTCGGAGCCTTCTCTGGTGCCTACATATGTGAAATTTATGGAGGTAGTTTGACGCACGTTTCAGCCTAATGTAAATGGGAGAGAAGCACTGACTGATATTGTCAGTCTCAGAGAGGGTTCATAAAAGTGACTGGCTTCCCTTACATTTCTTAACCCTCGCTTTGCCACCCAACGCTTCACGTAAGTTTCTCCTTTACACGAAAACATAGGCAAGACAACTCAAAACAGCAACGACAGTCGATCGATTGCAAGCAAAGTAGAAAAATACTTAGCTGCTCAGAGCATACGAGGCAAGCTGGAAGATGGCTGCCTTTGGCCAACTACCGCGGCTTTCTCCGTCAGAGGAAAAAACTTTCGTCCTCCTCAGTGAAGGGACGCAGGTCAGCCATCTGCACCACCATCAGCCAGTTGGGTAGTCCTTCCTTTGCGGACGACCCTCTCCTGCGGGATATTGTCCGAGGGGCTTCTCTTCAGGAAGCCTGACCCCCCCCCCCCCCCCCCCCCACTGCACCCCGGCGCGGGATCTCCTCGTCCTCTCCTCCCTGAGACTTCCTTCTTACGAGCCCATCAGGGAGTGTTCTCTCAAGTTCCTCTCGTTCAAGACGGCCTTTCTACTCTCTCTAGCATCGGGGAGGCACTGTAGCGAAGTGCACGCTCTTAGCGGACTCCCCAGGGATGTCGCTTTTGAACCTGATGGCTCAGTGTCTCTCCCAGACCTGCCAACCAGTACGATTTTGGCGTATTATTTTACGATCATAATTAAATAATACTAAATTACGATCGAGTAAAAAATGATACGATGCAAAAAACAAAAAACAAAAAAAAAAAACGATTATAGGTCTAGTAGTGACTTTGAGCCGAGAGCGCCACTGAGAAGACAATCACGATCGGTAAACAAGTGGACTATGGGCGCAGCCATGTTTGTTATTATAAATGAGAATCTCGTCAAACGAGAGTCTCGTACTGGGTCAAACGAAAGTCTCGTACCGACTGTGAGACTTCCGTTTTTGCAAAAAGAAAATGGCGACACGAGGTAGACCGCGTGGTAGTGGCAAAGGAAAACGTGGTGGTGAAGCTGCTTTGGGCACCGGCAGTGAAAGTGTACAGAAAAAGGCAAAAAGAGAACAAAAGTTCATCCAGTCATACTCACAAGAGTACCCATGCATCACTGCATCGAAAGTGGGAAGCACATATGCAAGGTGCAGTGCTTGTGAGTTCGATTTTCTAGTTTCGCATGGCGGGATCGACGATGTAAAAAAGCACGTGACTTCGTTGAGGCACATTGCATCTTCTTTGAAATACTTCTTGAAGAAGTTCCCATGCACTCTGCCACCTAACACAACCCCTGATGAGCTGGAGGGAGAGTTTCTGGAGTACCAGGCAGCAGAACTTCCACCTGTGGTGTTGAACCAGCCATCAGCAGAACTGCAGAAGGAGATTGGTGCCATGAAAGATCACAATGGTGCCACTAGACTGAAACATCTGTCCCAGTTCATGCTGTCAATTCTCCTCATCCCTGTGTCCAACTGTGGGTGTGAGAGAATCTTCAGTCAAGTGCGAAGAAACAAGACTGACTTTCGGGGATCCATAGGGGCAAAGACATTGGATGCTCTCATGGTTCTGAAGTCCAAGAAAGGGGGCCCATGCTACAAAGCAGTGTTCTCTGATGAGCTCTTGAAAAAGTGCAAGTCAGCTACCAAAAGGCAGCACACTGAGCACAGTGCAACAAGCTCTACCGACACAACTCAGTAACTTTCAAAGTGTGCCTTGTTGGCTTCAAATTGTCATTTTGACAATGCAGTTTGTAGCGAAGCAGACATTAGAATTTATGTTTTTTGAGTGAATCATATGTGATTGTGCCTCAGTGGAGACAGACACTGGAACTCATAGTGATCAATATATGTGGAAAACAGACACTTGAACTCAGAATTTGTGATGCATGTGAAAAAAGACATTAGAAGTGATACATGTGAAAATATGTGTTCCTGGAGCCACAAATGACGAGACGAATCTACTTTATAATGAGGTATATAATTCTTTGTATACTTGGAATACTACTGTTTTTGAAAAAATACTATAAAAAATTTATAAAGGTACTATTGCAGGCTTAGAGGGGTTGGCAGGTCTGCTCTCCGCCTACTCCCGGAATTCTTGGCCAAGAGCCAGTCGCCAGGTTCTCCTTCTCCGTCTATCTCCATTCATCCCCTGATGTCTATCCTTGCTCCGGATGACGAAATCTTCTCGCCAGAAGCAGTGCCACCTGTTTCTCTCTTATAACGAAAGTTATAAGAAGGCCATCAGCCGCGCATCCATCTCTCAATGGCTGTGGACAGTCATCAAGGCTGCGTATGCAAGGCCAGGCTCAGATTTGGCTGTCTTCTCCCCGAGGCCCCATGAGATTAGAGCATGGGCCTCGTCGCTGGCGTTCACTCACAATGCCAGCCTCTAGATTCCCATAAATATGGAAGCAACAGTTGTTTTAATGTACATGGTAGCAATGCAACGTTTTTCCCTGGCACATGGAAAACACTGGATGTCAGAAAAACGTCAGCACTCAAGGAGTTAAGAAAGTCGGTGAAATCTTCGTCAGGCATGTGATTCACTGTACATGTCCCACTGACTGCTCTCCTTGCGTGACGTGTACACCCACCTCCCTCTCCCACTTCACTGTCGTCTGAAACTGAGTCACTGACAGTACCTTCTTGCTGGCAGCTTTCATCACTGGAAACACTATCACCATCATCTTCATCATACTCGTCGATGTTGGATCCTTCAGTCTGAAGCACTTCAATCACTTCAGCAGCAGTAAAACGCCGCTGTCGTGATCTACTTTGCTCCAAAACTCCTACTCGCCTGCAATGCCATTTTCGATACGTATGCAGATAGCAAGTCATGTGGGGTGCCGAAGTCAAGCGTTTCCTGAAGAGTGTATTGCTATGGAATCTCACAAAGTAACTTTCCACTTGACCCTTGACACGTGTGCTATGCCCAGTGAAGCTTTGTTTTTGGTTGGCATGCTACATCATGAGGGAAGCGTGGAAAACTTTTAATTATCAAAACTGCTATCGCGTTCTGTCGTCCGAAACTGAGCCTTACGTCACGAACGCTATAGCGTTCTTTCGTACTAAGAGAGTTAAGATTAACTAAGCTTGGATGCTTCAAGTTTGTGTGCTTGCATCACTAGACACTTAATAGCATTTGTTGTTTTGCAGAGAAAGAGAAAAAGATCCCCACTTTGCACCTCACACTTCCTTCGAATATGAATTCGGAATGCGTTGGAAGCAGGTTGGAGAGATGGAGAAGAAGAGGATTGAAAGTGTTAAGAAGGAAATGGAAGAAGCAAGGATTAAGCTGGAGGATGAAATGCAGAACGCTTTGTATGAATACCAAGCTGAGCAGATCAGACAAGGTAAATGTGAATGACTTGTTCACTGTTGCAGCGTATGTTGTTTTAAAAGTAGGCGTATGCCAATTATTGGATTGATGATCATGTTCATAGACGGGAGCACATCCCACACTTATGAATACAGTTAGCATGCAGGTGTGCACACACTCATTCACCACAGACAGACACACACACACACACAGACAGACACACACACACACACACACACACACACACACACACACACACACACACACACACACCTGTTTTCTCCCTCTTCCTTCCTGCATTCTCTTGCTGCTGTTGTGTCTTGGTCAGGAATTGCTCGAATTGTAGACATAATTTCAGCAGTTTGGTTTTCATTGAGTATCTGATTACAGAACAAAGTCTGTTTATTGGAAAATGTGCTTGACAAAATTTCGACATGTCATCTTGTGCTTCACTTGAGTGCCACTGTACACTAACTGTGAAAGATATATAACGGGTTATTGTTTGTGTGAACGTTTGGAAACACAGTTGAACTTTTCAGAATTTTTTTTTTTTTTTAATCTTGCTCTTCTGTACATGTATATGCATATCATGTAGTGTATGGAAAGCAGAAGGGGAAAGGATTTGATGTCTTTTTTAAGAAAATGTAGGTAGTTCATATTGATGCTTTGGCTTGTAAGTTGTTTTTGGATATTAAAAAAATCAGGCGTTAATCAATCCTGTTCACAGTACAGTTTTTTCAGAAGTTTTGTTCTGTTTTTCCCCCCGTTCTGCAGACCTACTCCGTCAGCAGGAGGAACTAAGACGACTTGAAGAACTTCGCAATCAAGATCGCATGCGCAGACAGCAAGAGCTTGAAATGAGGTAAGGCTCATAATCAACTATCTCCAGATTTGACCTGTTTGAAGTTGCACTTATGACTGTCAGTAACAACATCAGTACTAGTATAAACATGAAAATAGAATCAGAGCACGTATTTGATACAACCATCAGAACACGTATTTAATATGACCAGACAAGACAGGTGCAAATTTTCGGCCAACTGGCCTTTGTCAAGTGTAAATTTTTTATGTAAGATCATAAACAATCAAACACCAAATACAAAAATGAGGAGAAAAAGACTGAAACTTCTCTGCTGCTTTGTCCAGTGGAACGAAGCAGCAGGAAAGTTTCAGTCTTTCCCACTGGACGAAGCAGCAGTAGCCACAAGTCTCACCTGGCTGATCGTCTTGTCTGCAGGTTAACAGGTTGGTGGAGCTTTGTTTCAGCTTATGGCACTTGTGACTTTTAGTCTGTTGTGCCCGGTTTGGAACTCACTAAGACACTGCTGCACTCTAGTCAACAGGTGGTGGCTGACCTGGACATTTTGATGTTGAGAGTGCCCGATTATACTCCGGATCTTGCTGTTGTTGGCTCTCCTGATATGCCCCCTTTTGCCAGGTGATCAGTCTGTTCCCATTGACTCCACAGTGGGCGAGAATCCACTACAGCACCACCCTTCTGGGAACTGCAGTTTCTTGTTGTGCTTTGACTGGGGATGGCAGTTTGTTATCCTGATATGCCCGCAGGACCGAGGGCATCAGAAATATAACTAGCTGAAGATCTTTGTCTGAGGCCTGAGCTGTGGAGCAACCTTCAAGAGGGCTTCTGCTTCAGTTCTGTAGTTCATGAGATGCTTTCCTATGGTAACAACATTGCATGCTGTGGTCTCTCCGTCCGGGAATTTGGCCAGGATGCCTGCACCTGTCTGTGTATGCATGAGCCCATGCTTCGTGAGGGTACCTTTCAGTAAACGTGGAAGGATGAGGGTCTGCTTCATTTCGTCACCCTGTCCATCCCTGGGAAATAATATGGACTGTAGTTAGACTTTGACATCAAGCTGTTCTGCTGGGCAGATGGTGCATTTCAATTTGGGCAACAATTTCACCTGTTCCATCCTGTCCCGATTAGAATATCACAAGTTGATCTGGGGCTGTTTATTCAGGCAAGCCTGCCTTTTTTTGCAGCTAACTTCCATACCTGGAGGCCATGTAGCTATTCACCACACTGTTTCGCAAGTGCTTATGCTCAGCATTGTATCTGTTCTGCCATCACAGCACAGACGCATTGGTTTCCAACTGTTTGGATTAAAATTCTACCTGTCAGTGGTCCCCAAAGTGGTCTTGAAGACAATTTCAATCCATTTTGCTGCACTCGAAACGGAATAATGGTCAGTTAGCCCTTTGGCTTCTGCACCCTGTCACCAGCATCCTGCATTGTCAACCATGCTATCAAAGCGAAAACTTAACCCTTTGACTACCTTATTCTATCTACCAATTTCCTGCTTGCAGGAAGTTGGTAAATAGGATGAAGGAGTCAGAGGGTTAGATTTCTGCAGTTAATGGATAGGGTGTGTGATTAAAAGGGTTAAGTGTTTGCTTTGCTGTCATGGCTGACAGTGCAGGATGGAGGTGGATAGGGTGAGGGAGTCGAAGGGTTAACGTGATAAGCAAGGTCAAGACCATTTACAAATAAATAAAACTGACTCGTCTGAATTTTGTTACTTCTAGTTATACAGTCAGTTTCTAGGCCATAAGACTATGCCATAAGGATTTCTCCCTTTTTTCGTCAGTATAAAGGATGAGTAATTCATTTCTTGTCACTGATCAATACTTGGACTATCAATACCAATATGGGTGCTTGCACACTTGAAGTTTTTTCAGCTGGTGGATGGGATGAGGGAGTGAAAGAATGAAGGTATTGGTCAGTTGCTGCGGCACTTCCATGTTAGATAGCAACTTGAAATCAGTTACTTGAAGAAAAAGTTTGCTCTTTATGTTTCTACATCAGCAGTTCACTAATACATTTGTATTGAAAAAAAATTAAACAACTGAGTTTGCTGTTTCGGGGGGGGGGGGGGGGGGGGGGGGTTATTGTGTCTAATGATTCGGTTAAATTGTAGAACCTTTTATTTTAAAAAAAAAAGTTGGTGTGGAACAGTTTGAGAAATAGTCAATTTTAGTTGTCAAAGATTTGTGTTAGTGTTTTGTATGATTACAAGAGTTTTGTATGACTACAGAGCAATGAGTCGACGTGCAGAAGAAGAACGTGAGCGCCAGCAAGAAGAACGTCGTCGGCAAGAAATGATGATGCGCCAGCAAGAAATGCAGCGACGCAGTGGTGGAGGCCACATGGACCGCGGTCGTGAAGAACTAATGGTGTGTAGTTTTATTGCCTATAAGGATTACTTGCACACTGTTTCGAATCACATTTTTATCTACTTTGGGAGCCCAGTTGTGCTGTAAATATTGTTTCCGAGCAGTCTATTCTGTAGCAGTGCATTGTAATTCAAAACTGCTTTACTCAAAATATAATGAATCAACAGGAAATTGTCCTTGTGTAGATGATGAAATTGTTCACATCATGCTGATGCAGTCAGTCAGTAGGTATTCGAAAGTGACTGCATTGTAAATCATAACATTTAAAAAGAACAACCAAAAATTTCTAGTCCATTGCAACCAAATTTATTGAAATTTGTTAATAAGAATAAGTTGGGGGGGGTTTCAGGGATTTGCATACCAGTTCCAGTTTGATAAAACAATTCTTAACTTAAGTGATTTTTACTTTGTGGAACAGCTGTTCCTTGTTAAAAAAAAAAAAAAAAAGAAGAAAAGAAAAAAAAAGAAGAAGAAGATGAAGAAAGAAAAGAATGTTCCATAATCTGATTTCACATCGAATGTGCTCATATTTCTTTCAGAACTAAAAAGGAACACCTCTGCTTTCAGACTGGCATAATGTTACCACCCTACACAAGAATACCTATCAGCCAAGTAGCTGTGTATGATGTATGGTCTTAGGAATGGAAATAGTGTCACGGATAGTATTTGATATATTGTTTTTTCATAAATCTAGTGAATTTGTTTCTTTGTTGTCTGTAATGTACAGTGTGACAAAAATCGTTTGGCAGAAATTTTGCGCGTCTTGTGTCATTAATTTGAGTACAGATTCTCACTTTTTTTGCCAAGTATTCTTGGTTTCTGTTTATAGTTATGTCAGAGTGGTGAGGGTGTATGAAAAGTTTTAGAAAGGTTCTCGTTTATTTGTAGGCATATCTTTGCTGTGATAATTTCGTATCTGAGCATTGCTCAAATGCAGCTGTGTGTTATGAGTTAGGGCTGAACAGATCTGACTGGATTGGCCAGTTTTCAAGTTCAGTCTTACTAAACATGTCTGCTTGGCTATTTTGCTTTTTCAGGCAGTAATTGGGTACCAAATTGCTATAGGCTTTACTCTTGCTTTTCCAGGTAGTAATGGAGTACCATAATGCTTTAGCTCTTGCGTTAACTCTTTTCCCGCCATGGTCACAATCAAATGACTTACCGTACGACCGCCATGGTCGCATTTGTGCGACATGGAGGGGTCATGCTAAACGATAACTTTTCACGCAGGTGCAAAGCTTCTGTCAGCTCCACTGGTGAATGCAGGCGACTGTGCTATTTTTAAACTTTACCCAGCGACCTAATTTTTCAGTAGTTAGGCAGAAGTGTGGCTTTGTTAACTGTCAGAATTTACGTTTTCTCTGAAGCATTTTCTCCAAAATGGATGCAAATCGACATGCATTATCTACAACTCCGAGTAGAATAAGCAGACAGCTGACTTTGTGTGTAGATTTTCCACTGCTTTTCCTCATTTATTATAATGATATCTGGTGCACAACTCGCGAAATAAGGTCAGTAGTACAACTAATAAAAAGTATGAAAAAAATTGTTTCAGGGCTTGAAACATTCCGCGTCTGGGCGGAATTCCGCGATTTCGGTTTGTCCAAAAACAAAAAAAACAACAAAAAACCCCAAAGGAGCAAGGCATCCATGATTGACTTGCAATCGTTCATAGCAATGGCGCGCAAGTTATGGCACCTGATTTCCCCCCGGACCCCCCTAGTTTCTCAATCAAGCACATAAACATAAGCAAGCATTCATATATAAATACAACATCTGCCCTTTACACAGCAAAAAAAAAAGTAACTGAAAATCTTTCATAGTCTGTGAGATATAAGCATTTAAAAATGCATACTGCGCTGCAAAATTGGATGCCCAAAATATACTTGGCACTGAGGAGTGCCATTTTGGGGGAGACTTGGCGGTGAACGAGTCAAAGGAGGTAAGGATATATATCTTGTAGATATATGTCCTAAGCATTATCTGCTTGCATTTGGGTGTTTTGACATCGTGAAAACAATTAGCAAAACGGTACTGTTTTCAGGCCATGCGAGGAGAGGGAGGTGGAAACTTTCCAGGTGGTCCAAGAGACATGGGAGGAATGCGTGGAGGACAGAACCAAATGGATCCTGCCATGCGTGGAGGGAGAGGGGGTGCCCCTCCAATGCAGCCTCCACCTGCTCCACCAGCAGGCATGGGATTAGAGCGAGGGCAGCAGGGCATGGGTATGGAGCGTGGTGGGCCCCAGGGACTAGGGATGGAACGAGGACCCATGGAGCGTGGTGGTCCCATGGAGCGCGGTGGACCTATGGAACGTGGTGGACCCATGGAACGTGGCCCACAGGGCATGGGAATGGAACGAGGACCAGGGATGGAACGAGGACCACAGGGAATGGAACGAGGTCCTCAGGGTATGGAGCGTGGTGGACCTCAGGGGATGGAGAGAGGGCCTCAAGGAATGGAGCGAGGACCTCAAGGAACTGGAATTGAACGTAGTCCGCAAGGTGTTGGATTGGAACGAAGACAGCAGGGTGTAGGAATGGAGAGGGCTGCACAAGGCGTTGGAATGGAGAGGGGCCCACAAGGAAATAGCATGGAGAGAGGGCCACAGAATGCAGCTATGGAGCGGGGACCACAAGCTGCAGCAATGGAGCGGGGCGGTCAACAGGGCTTGGGCAGGGTAAGTTTTGAATTTGCAATTATTTGTATGCATAACTATCTGTATATATCCAGCATTTGCCAGTGACTCATGTTTGGGGACTGTCAGGGTACACGGCGCACAAATTCGAGATGCGCATCTTTCCCTTCTGTCCACTCCCCACACCCTTTTCACCCATCCCGCTGCTATTTAGCGAGGCACGGGCGTGCGTGGTAGTATAGGCCTCCAGATTGACCTAGATTCCAGTGCTCTCGTGCTGATCTGAGTCATTTGCTACATTCAGTCCCTCTAAGACTCTTGGAAGAACGCAGCAGTTACAACACACACTTACACACACACACACAACACACACACACACACACACACACACTTACACGCACACACACACACGATGCATGCAGTATGGAGGAGGGAGGTAGGGAGAGACAGACATGCATCATAAGATATATACTCGCGCGTTTTGCGCACGTACACGCACGCATATGTGTACATACGCGAAAATGGATAAAACAGCTCGCTCGCTCTCTCTCTTTCTCTCTCTCTCTCTCTCTCTCTCTCTCTCTCTCTCTCTCTCTCTCTCTCTCTCCCTCCCTCTCTCTCTCCCTCCCTCCCTCCCTCTCTCTCCACCTCCCTCCCTCCCGCTTCCTCCCTCCCAGTACACCTACACACACACACACACACACACACACATATGTATGTTAGACTCAACTCCAGACAGAGGGAGAGAGACAGAGAACTGGAGAGAGAGAGAATTGTGTCGGAGGCTGTTCTGTATAAGACTGGCTTACACGTATGGTGGGACAACAGCTATCACCCGATTTTAGCCAAATGTAAGCCACAATAAAAGAATGAAAACAAACAGCAAACAGCGATTTTTTTTTCTTAATTTTTGAAAGTTAAATCACTGAAGACCACAAATCTTACCTTGCCAAAATCGAGAAAAATATGTGAAGATTGTAAATTGCACTATACTTACATCACCACTACGAAAATAATCTTACTTTATACTGAACAAAGAGCAATCTGGAGATGTCAGTCGATCATCACATTAGTAATTTCTACAAAAACTAGACAATGTGGTCAATCAAAGTAATAATCACTTCTTCAGAACAATGAATATTCACAGCATTGAATGCACACAGTTAAATGACGAAAAAAAAACCCTGATCATTGCACAAATTCACAATATATACAGAAAACCGCACTCAGCTTCCTTCTTTATCACTAGTGCTGGAGCACAAAGACGCGCTACAGTGATGGACTTTGGTTGACCCTGCCTGACTAAAAATAGCACTCGCAGGCGATGCTGGCTCCCAACTAAAGGGTGTCAGAATGGCTGGGAAAATGCAGCCGTGGGTAATAGTCGGTAGTTACTAATGACCATGTGTAGGACACCATAATGGCACAGAAGATATCCATTTTCTGAACAACTTTCTATATATTGTTTTAGAAAGACAGTAATTAAATAATGAAAGAATATGGTTCGAGGTAAGTCCCTTTTTGAAAAGCGTAATTGGTGAAGGTGATGTCAGCTGTTGTTTTGGTTTATCTGGGAATTTTGTGTATGTGAATTGTGATGGTTGTGTGTTTGTCTTTTCCGTTTTGATTGTTGTTCTGTTTTGTTTTGTGTTTCTCATGTCATTCATTTTTTTTTCCTAACCACAGATATTATTAACCTCTCATGAATTTGTTCTGTACTGTCACAGCTGGTGATGTATCGTCCTAAAAATAGGTAGGACCACCGCCTATTACAGCGTGTGTAACATAGGCTGACAAGCTGCATTTTGGCTACTTTTCACATCGGCCTGGCTGACAATATATTGCACCTACACTTGTAAAAAATATGTCAGTGAATAAAACAATCCTTCTACCTTCTTTCTTGTATGTTTATGCGAGAGAATGTGGACGAGTATTTCCGATGTAAGCTGAAACCGGAGCTTGGGTATCGCGTGCAGCAAACCCCGCGGCCATTTTTTTTTCACACCTCGCGCCGGCTTGTGTTGGGGTACTCCCCTAGAATGCTCACGGATTCTCCGCAAACCGACCAATCAGAACACATGTACTATCGATGGAAAGGTCGAGATTTCCTCTACACGTTGGTGTAAATTTCGTATTTATTTGTTTACAATTTAGAAGATTTCCAAGAGGTTGAAAAATCGCTTCTTTTCAACGTACAGCGAAATTTTACTGCTTCGTTCAATCAGATCAACTTATATATCGACGGAAAGCTTGATTTTTCCTCTTTAAAATGGTATATAACTTGACCCGGAAGTCGTTGCCGCGTTGAGTCCGTGGGGAAGAAAAGGGGAGAACCCCCACACGCGCTCGCTTTGTCACACTGACAACATGGCTGAGCCAGCAGATGCAGCCGGCGTGCATGGCACCTCTCGTGTTTTCGACTCGATTACCCCATTACTGCGTAAATAACGGAAGTCTACCACCTGGAACTGTTGATTAGTTATCATATTTGATTTCCTTTGTGATTACAGTAATGTTTTAGGCAGAAATCATCGCATAATTGTCTCTCAGTTTACGTGTACCCGAACCGGAAGTGGCAAAGTCGATCGAAAGACTGGGAGTACAGTGCTGGCTATGAAATCGCAAAATAACTCGGAATTCGTGCGATATCTTTCTATAGACCCCTATTGTTTTTGAAGAAAGATGCCTTAAGGATCTTACGATTTTTTGGAGAGTCGTTTTATGTAGTTCCTCTATTTTTAAATAGTGTTTTGTTCGACATTTCACTGATCAGGAACGATAACTCGGGAAGGGTAGCAGACGAATTTTTTCAGTTTCGAAGAAACGCATGTTGGTTTTTCAACATGCCTTCACCCTTCTCCTTTTATACACGTGTATATGAAACTTAATCCGTTTTCCGGGAGAATGGTAAGACTGGAGGAAGCGATAAGATTCTACTCCTCAGTGGTTGAGGAGGGAAAGGGATCATGGTGTGCATGCAAGAAACAGCAACTTGAGTTTCAACTTTCATTCTCAACTTTTGTTAGCAGAATGTGGTGTGTGCCCATGGCATGTGCTATAAATATAATCATCATCAGGCAGTTTAGAAACTCTGTACCTTGTAGTTATTTGTTATGAATACATACACTAGATTTCTTCTTCATAATTTTTCAAAGGCATGCCAGGTCAGAGCAGATCAACCACATGCAGTGCTGTGCTGATAACTGAAGTGAGGTAGCTGCTAAAACTGAGTTGCCAGCCAATGCTGACCCCATGCCTGTAGTTGATGCTCCAGATGAGGATGAAGAGGAGGATGCCCTTCCTGTTCCAGAAGAGCTGGAGAACGACACCGAAACTTTTGACTTCCAGTACACTGGCCAAGGACAGTCTGTCGCAGTATTTTACGATGACAGGTTCTATTTAGGACAAATCCTCATGGTCCATCGACCTGACCTCGCAGATGTGACGTTCATGGAACAGCGAGGTGAAGAAAATGTCTTCAAGTGGCCCTCATCTGACACCATCGAACAAGTTGCTGCTTGTTTTGTGTTTTTCTCTGATTTTGACCTTGTCGAGAAACACAGGGTGTGGGCAGTCAGAGAGGCAGAGTGGGCATCCATGAAGAGGAGGTGGAGGCAGTTCCTGCAGCATGCAGAACAGCTCGACGCATAGTTGGGCACCAGTTTGCATCCTGTTCCCCGTGAGCCATCATCCACATTAATTTCTCAGATTTGACTGCTTCAGTATTGACAATATATTGTGAACAACTGTGCCTGACTTAAATCAGCCACCTTTGGACACACCAGACCCAGTCTACCAGCCACTAGAGTGTCATTGTCTTCATTGACTATGATGGACAAACAGCATCATTGTGAGCATGTTCTCTGTATTGACTTTGTAAGGTGTGTTTGACTTTGAGGTGGTCAAGAGATTACTTTTCTGCAGCAGCCAGGATACCAGAAATTAATACATGAAATGTACCACACTTGAAATTACCCAGACAATTTGGTAGTGAGTGTTTGAAGTCTTTTCGCCTTTTCATGGGTATATTTGTCTACATTTTATCCAGTTGATCTTGCATTGGCTTTGACTTTGTGCCTTCCAGCTCCCTTAATTTTCAGTATATTATCTTTTAACAAAGTTACTTAGATAGCTGGATGTCTGCTGAATCCACTGATATAAGTATCATTCCTGTATCTTTATTAGTTCTCAAGATACACTGTTTTGTGTTCGTCATGTGTAAAATCAGTGATCGGACAGCTGCCAAAATGGCTTTTTTCCTCATTTTTAGAGCCTTTAGTCTTCAAAACCAATTATAGGACAGCTCTGGAAAAAATCAGGTGCACTGTGCATGTTATTGGGAGCTTGGAGGTAAATTTGCAGCCTTGGGTGAGCATTAGGTTTGAAGATCTTAGTCCCCAAAAGTCGCTGATTATACATTTGATGAAAAACGCCATTATTTTAGCTATTTCAACAGTGAATATCTCAAAAACTAATAAAGATATTTTTTTGAAATTTTGCATGTGCTTTTGTCTTGTTATTTCCTTTCTAAAAATGTAAATTTTATTATATTTAGTTGAAGTTAAAAATTTGGCTGGTCCTACCTACTAAAAATAAGTTTCTGATACAACTGATTTATATTAACCCAGTATATTAAGACAATTGACATTTTAATAGCACTTATTTTTACCATACCTTACAAGTGCATTAGCTCAGCTGGTGTAGAGACAATACTGACTGCAAAATACTCAACCAGCTGGTCGAGAAATTGGTGAAAAGGCGTCCATCAGCAGGTGCAGCTGTCGAGCTCACACCTTTCCTGATACCCTGTTCTGGCCTGAGTGATGATTGTCCTCTTTGTCTCAGTACTCTGAAATGTCAAGACTTTACTAGGTGCTCTCCACACAGCCATTCTTTGTGTGCCCATTTGTATTTCCTGGTTCACAGTTTTTCTACCCTTTCTCGTTTCTCTGTTTTGATCAAGGTTGTTTACTTCATCCTTTACCTGCAATATGCTTCCCATCTCCGTCTTTGAGCAAATCGCTTCTTTGTACCCCTTTATTTTTGTTGTTGTTGAGATTTTGTTTGTTTGCCCGATTTTCAACTTTGGTTGGCATGCACAAATCTGATCGTTTGATTGTTGGTCTTATTTTGTGTATATACACTTTCTAGCACCTTACTTTGTTTACATACCCTTTCTTGCGCCTCTTCCTTCTTCGCAGGAAGGCTTTTCGCTCTGTTAGGCTATGAACATGAGTAAGTAAGAAAGTATTTTCTTTCTTTCCAGCTTTTGATATGTTTGATTTAATTTTAAAGTTTACCCCCCCCCCCCCCACCCCCCCCCCAAAAAAAAAAAAACAACTCAGAAGAGGGTGACATTAGTATGCATGCTCACATTCAGTGGTGCGTGTATGATCTGAACATTGTAACGGCCTGATTAAATCTGCCTCTGTACGTTGCATGGTTTGGATAACTTTGCCTAGTGCTGTGGATGTTTTTTTCTTTTCTTTTGTATTTTTTATGTGGTTATGTGTCGTTTTTGTGTGCGTCCAGCTATCATTAATACATACATATATATGCATACAAAACCCGAGAAAAAATCACTTGTTGAATGTCGATTTGATGAAAGTGAATGCAGATAGGAAACAAATGGTCTGTGTCTCTTTTACAGATGCCGCAAGGTGCTGGAGGCCAAGGTCAGGGCAGCTTTGGGGGTCAGAGCAGTCTGCCAAATAGTGGCAGTAACCCCAGTGGCAGTGGGAGCCCCAGTATCAACAGCATGGGCAAGATGGGAGGCCAAGGTGGACCAAGTAGTCAGATGGTGAGTCCATTTCTTTCTTCCTGTCTGTCTCTTGTTTCCAATTCCAGAACTTTGAAGAAACATGGACTGAATTATATTGAATTTGTACGGCTTGACACTAATGTCTTTTTCAGAGTATGGCTTGACACTAATGCCTTTTTCAGTGTTATCATTACACGCGACGGTTGTTGAATTCTTCAGATGAAGATGTCTGGCATAGATAAAGACAGCAAGTTGGGTTGCCGAACACTGTCAGGTATCTCCTTGTAGTCACCTTTGATGCTTCAGTGTGTGAGATTGAATACCTCAAAGTATTGAGCATCTTGGGGATCCGTGGGTATAAACCTGGGTTTGACGAGGTGAATACAAGATAAATCTTATTTTGTGTTAGCTGTTTAAGGATTCATCACATGTGGCCCTTTGTGAAGACTCAGCTTCTACTGGAGTTTTGCTAGGAATGTTTGGGGATGGGAATTTTTAATTTCATGATTTACTGTGAGCACGCCACAAACAAACTAAACTGATGAGAAGACTTAGAAAACAGTTTTCTGAGTTCTGGTTGATAACACTTGGATTATACTTGCATGCGTGATGGGTATAATAAGTACCCTGTTCTGAAGTACAATTGGTTCAATTAGTTTAATTTTTTTATGGTTGTTGCATTTTCAGACCTTTCTTACTGGTTAGAAATGCCTTATGTTTGGGCAACGCTTAATTGAAGTGCATAATTTATGCATATTTTTTAAGCATGATAATATGCGCATAAAATCATAAGTTAGGATTTAACTTTGTTGCCGAAGTTCTGTATTTGTCATCAGCAAATGAACTTGGTTCATATTTTTGCAACTTTTCCTCTTCTGTCCTCCCCCACCTCTTCATCGTACATATAGTTGACAGCCAGGTGTGATAGTGTAAGGACTGAAAAAGATCATATGGATGAAAGCACCTGACAGTGTGAGGGCTGAAAAAGGTCTTGCGGATGAAAGCTGTGAAAAAGATACACATACATGTCCCACTTAGAAATTGCCATTTTATTTCATATATATCTGCTTTTGTACATCTTAAACTTCATGCATAACTACTATTTCTAACCTGGGCTATCTCAGCTGGCTCGAATCTCTGTCCTGGTCGACATCCATAAACCTCGTTCTGATTTAGCCAGTCAGTGTACTTACTGCTTGATAAGCCTCTAATCAGTTCCCTGGCCATGCACTTCTTATGTGCAGATGTCTCAGGTGTGACTCAGCTGTCTGAATTGTTCATGCTTTTCTGGGTTTTTGTCAGATTACAAATTTCCTTTTCTGATTTTTATCCTAACTTAGTCAAGAACAATTTGAATTGTGTAGCCACCAGAATTTCTTGGCAAAGAAGGATAACATTCTGAATGCAGTTCCCAATCGTTAATGGCTGGTTTCAGGTGTGCGCCAAGTTAACACTGAAGAAACCAGTGCAGTTCCAAATCAGTCAACTCATTTGCATTCTCCCTCCCATGTGTGAATAATTCAACATTCTATTATTTTTTTTCAATTCATAGAACTGTTTGGCACAGTCCTAAACTTTAACTTCTTAATTATTTGAAACTTTAAAAATTCTGAAACGTTCGGGCGGTAAAGGTTCAGTTGTTCAGCTGCTTCAACTGCCATTGCTCCACAGTCTGATCCCAGAATATGGGTAATGAGAACAGACCAATGTTTTAGCATTTGAAAATGGTTGTAAATTTGTTCATGAAGGAACAGATGACATAGTTTTATAGTAGTTTCAACAATTTGCTATTCCCAGCACTGAGTGGACATTGTCTGGACTCGAGTTACATTAACCCTTTGACTCCCACACCCTGTTTATCAGCATCCTGCATTGTCAGTTATGCTAGCAAAGCAAAAACATAACCCTTCGACACCCTCACCCTATCCATCGGCTTCCTGCAGGAAGCTGGTGGATAGGGTGAGGGTGTCAAAAGGTTAAGTTTCTGCAGTTGGTGGATAGGGTGCAGGAGTCAAAGGGTTAAAAGCATCATCATGGACATTTTCTGGACTCGAGTTACAGTATTTAGACTTAAATAACTGTGTTATATGTATGTTATATATATTCAGTTATGCCTACCATCCCGGTGTGTCGGTATTTGTCCCTGAAAATCGAGAAAATGGCCTAGGTGTCCCAGAAATCCAGTTTTTGGTTGCGCATCCTGGAAAATTAAAAACTGCTGAGACAGTTTTTCCACAAGCAGCTTTTCGGTACAAAAATGCGAGAGTACTGAGGTGCAGGAGTACCGACTGCACCTAGTATGAAGTGGGGCCAATCAGAATTGACCTTATGCTTGAATGCCGATAACAATGCATGCACAACGTTTAGCCTGCTCGATAGGCATACTATCAAAATGGTGTCTAAGCGTGAGTTTATGTCTACAGTTTTTGTGCTTTTCTGTTATGTGCATTGGTGTCTGTTGTGAGTTTGGGGCATGTTAATGTGTGTCCCTGAAAATCATGCTGTGTCCCTGATTTTGACAAGGGATGTCCCTGAAAACACATTTTAGGGGTAGGCAACCCTGTATAATCCCTCCTTCGGCTGCATTCTTTCTCTCTCTCTCTCTCTCTCTCTCTCTCTCTCTCTCTCTCTCTCTCTCTCTCTTTCTCTCTGTCTGTCTCTCTCTTTCTCTGTCCTGTCTCTTGCTCTGTCTCTCCTCTCTCTCTTTCTCTGTCCTGTCTCTTGCTCTGTCTCTGTCTCTGTCCTATCTTTCTCTTCTCTCTCTCTCCTCTTTTTTATTCTCTCTTCTCCTATCTTCTTTTTTCTCTTCTCTTCTCTTTTTTCTTATGTCTTCTCTTCTCCTTTTTCTTCTATTCTCTTCTCTTCTCATCTGTTCTCTTACTTTGACACTCTTTTCTTGTCTTCTTATTCTCCTGTCTCACTTATTCGCCCAATATCTATCAAGTCTGTCGCTTATCTCTCCTAGTGCATATTTTATCCTCATAATTTTAATAAGTAAGGTGCCTTGGATGATGCACAGCAATAGGTATTTTCAACATAGGTATTCACTTTGGCTTGGGTTGCTGCACAGATTTTCACAAAGAGTTGAGTTGATCACCCAGAATTGTTAGTTTGATTCACAAAGTTTGGAAGGAGAGTGTATACATGTGTATATTAGGTTCAATAGTGCTGATTGATCCAGATGCTTGTCTAAGCCAAAATTCTTGTAGAAATTAAGGCATTGATAGAATAAGTGACCTCTTGTTACGATGATTTGGTAGTTTTATTAAAAAAAAAATTTTGAAAATGCTTTAGCTTTAGGCTTCTTTTCAGATGCTGGCTAGGAAATCGGCTGAAATTGTTGCAATATTCCTTAATGAAGCTGAGATATTCCCTACTGGTGATTGGGTCAAATCACTAAAGAATGGTGTATTATGAATTATTGGTCAGTATATTAATATAGCAAGCACTATGATCATTTACATAACCAGGAAAATTAGGCATACTTCATGTAACTGTGCAACATCAGAACTGAATCGCCCAACTGAAACATTCCTGATAATGAGTGGAAACCATTTCATTTTTATGTATTATTATTATGCATATGTTCATTTTGACCTTTTAGTTTTTGGTGTATGTAACAGCACTTTTTCTCTTTCGTCTGTCTGTCTGAGTCAGGAGCTGGCTCTCTCTCTCTCTCTCTCTCTCTCTCTCCCCTCTCTCTCTCTCTCTCTCTCTCTCTCTCTCTCTCTTCTTCCCTCTCTCTTCTTCGGTCTCTCTCTTTTCTTTCCTCTCTCTCTCTCTCTTCTTCCCTCTCTCTTCTTCGGTCTCTCTCTCTCTTTTCTTTCCTCTCTCTCTCTCTTTTCACACATACACTCTCTCCACTTAAAAACTAAAACTTTTGAATTCAACAAGATAACTGACTGTCAGACACGCAAAAGAGAAAAAGGCTTTACATGACTAATGATATTACTCAGTCTGATTTCTCGGATTTTATTCATATATTGCACTGCGCATGTGCTAATACACACATATGCAAATGCTCTGTGCACCCACACATGAAGAGAGTGCATTGATCCAGATTAATATCAGTGATTTACCATTTTCAACCTACATGCACACATTGCGCACTTGCACATGCCACTCTCAGTTCATGATGAATTTAGATGATTTACTTTTCCATTGAACTTATGGAAGCAAACTAACAAATGATGAATTAAAAAACTTTTTCCCTTTTTGTGCTACATCAGGACAAGTGCAAAAATGAACAGATAGCATCCATGGTCAAGGTTTCCATTAATCCTCAGCTGTGCATTTTGACACGCTGTTAACATGACGGATGATAAGGGTATTTGATGGGTGGCCCTAATGGACCTGAGAGAGAATCCTTGAACTAAAGGACTGTGCATATTTATCTGAACGAGTTTTGACATACACACGAAACTCCAGTTGCAGTTCCAACGATGTTGAGATAAATTTATATCCGAAAGTCTTTTGTTTGCTTTAGAGTTGAGAGTGCCAATAGACTGAGCACTTCTGTTTCCATGTGATGAATCGGGGGGGGGGGTGTGAATATGTATGTATAGATATATTTATGTATGTATGTGTGTATGTATGTAATGAACGAAAATCTTTTTAAAGAAATCCTGATTAAACTGCTGTGTGGCATTCTAAAAATATAAGTGATAAGGTAAGTGATGGTAATAAGATAAAACTGCATTCAAAATATGATTAATAAGATCAGTAATCTTCATAAGATAAAAAGTACATGCTCAGGTTAAAAGAAATAGTGTAAATTAGTAAATAGAATAACATAACAGTTCCTTAAATTCTCCAGTTGGAAGGCCATGGGTGCAATCCATCTGGAGACCTCCTACTGATGTGTAAACTGTCGAGATTTTTCTGACCTTCCAGGCCAGCTTGTGTGTAGATCTGCTGGCGCCTAGACCCCTTGTGTGTATGTGCATAGAGATTATCAATTGTGTTTGTTGAAGATCAAGTAAATATATTAGGTGCTGGCTTATGGAAATGTGAATACACTCAGCATGCGTGCCAAAGATTCAGACTGTGCAGCTACATAGTGGGATGTGGTGAGCTCACCTGGTAGCTCGAAGTTCTCCATGTTCCACTGAAAAGTGATAGTATGTAATGCGCATTGAGTTCAGATTAGTTCAGAGTATAGTGCTATACAAGACTGAATTATGATGAATGATTAGTAAAATTTCATGTAGTATGTTGGAGTAAGTGAAATAATGAAATCATGATCAGTATGCCATGTGGCTTTCTCCAACTTCGAAATCCTTGTTCTACTCACAGAGTACCGCAATCATGTGTTTTTAAAAAAAAAGTGTGATCATGTGACAGGACTAAAACTGCCAACATTGTTATTATCGCGTTCAATTTGGTTGGGTTGAAAGGGTTGGGAAAATTGCTTCTTGAAGATTCTTAGGTATGCTGAGTCTTCGGGCCACATGTTGAAATATATAAAATAAAGTATATTTTAATCTTTCTTTTTGTCTGTTGTAAAGTTTTTTCGTTCATATTGCTATCATGGTCTTGGTGTGCAACTCCAGGTATCCTTAGAATAGACTTGTGAGAAGGGGGAGAAATCAACGAAGTGAGAATTAGAATGATACCAGTGTAAAAAACTCTTGTTTTTTGTTGTTTTTAACAGTATTGATGCAGAGGCATGATCTTGTTCAAAAACTTTCCTTTTTTGTTCTGTCAGGCAGACAGAAATACATATTTTTGAATGTGTTATCTCCCTCCTCTTCCACTGTACCATCCAGGCCTATTTGGATGTACATTTTTCTATGAATTACGAAAACTGTTGTGAATCTAATTTTGAATGAATGTCGTTACTGCTTATGATGATGGGTTTGTGTGTTGTTTGCATTTTTAATTGAGTTTAGTTTCATAGATTAAGTCAGACATGAGATAGCTGTATAAATGTGTGATTTAAAGTTTTGAAAGTTTTTCTGCATATCTGTATTGTCTTCTCTGTCTGGCTGTTTCTGTCTCTGTCTCTCTGTCTGTCTCTCTTTGTCTTTTTCTCTCTTTGTATGTGTGTGTCTCTCTCTCTCTTTCTTCTCGCTGTCTCTCTCCCTCTCTCTAAAGTGTTGAGTTGATCGGTGTGGATTTTTTATTGGTTCTCTTACCCTTTTGGAACATGAGATTCATGCCTTGGAACATATAGACTGTCTGACATGTGGTAGTACTAATAGAATGACATATAAAATGACTTGATCTGAGGGTTTTTTGTATTTGTTTTTGTTTTGTTTTGTTTCTTTTCCTGTCCCATTTCCTACACCACATTGATGGCATGATGTAATGGTATAGTTTTGAAAATTGTCTTTGTATCTGCCTAGCTGTATTTTCTATTTACCCACCTCTCTCTCTCACTCTCTCTCTCCTCTCACTCTCTCTGTCTCTCTCTCTCTCTCTCTCTCTCTCTCTCTCCTCTCTCTCTGTCTCTCTCTGTCTGTCTGTCTCTCTCTCTCTCTCTCTCTCTCTCTCTCTCTCTCTCTCTCTCTCTCTCTCTCTCTCTCTCTCTTCTCTCCATGTTGTCACAGCAGATTACATGTGTAAAATTTAGGATTTTGGTGGAGATGACAAGAAAGCTCTGTCCAATCATTATCAAACTCGTTACTTCAGAACAGTGCGCAGTTAACGTCTAGGTCGCCAATCCACTCACATTTTGCTGTTGTTTATAGTTATATTTACTCAAACTGAAAGGAATGAAAAGATTTTGGATGGAATCTGTTATCACGTTAAATGAGATCTTGTGATCAGATCTCTCGTTAGATGCAGTATGTGATCAGATGTAATGTTATCCACTGCAGGATCAGCGGCTTACTTTTAAGTTTTAGTTTTTCTTAAGTCAGTGAGTGTGTGTTTACAATGAAAGCATTGACAGCGCATACCCAAAATTATAATGGCATAAGCCGTAAGCCTCTATGTAACCCAGCACTGTTAAGATCTCAAGGAAAGCATGTGCCTTGTCAAATGGTCAGATCCATGACCCCTACATTATTAGCTTGCTGAATGCTGCCGTTACTTTGCCCATGCATCAGTTCAGTTCTTTAGTCAATTGAATTGTTGAGTGAACTGCCCGAGTAAGTGAAGTCCTTAACGATCTCAGCCTCATTCTATCCAGGGAAAACTCCTGCTGGTGCCCAACAAGCATGTTTTTTGTTTTCTTGGCACTGACTTTAAGTCTGATGCTGTCTGCATCTTTGCTGATATAACTGATGAGTGACCGGAGGTCTTCAGTGCCACTAGCTAGTGCGATGGTGTCATCTGTCAAGTCTGAATCGGACAGGTGCTGTCCCCTCATGCTCTTGGATGCCTTTCCCCTCTAAGCTTTCTTCAGTGGTCAAGTTTGTGGCCAGCGCAAAGTGGAACGGTGTCAAGATGCAACCTTGATGAGCTTCCATCAGCGCTAAAATCAGTCACTTAGATGGTCTTCTGTGGTAGCACAGCATCTTGAATTGGAATGGTTTCTTTGTGGGCATTATTACTTTTTGTGGAATGCCGTAGACTTGCATGATCTTCCAAAGCGATAGTCTGTGGATGCTGTCGGAGGCCTTGGTGAAGTCAGTGATGTTGATGGCCAGGGGCACTTGGAACTCTGTGCAGCTTTCAGTAATGCGGCATAGTGTGAAGATCTGTTCTGTGCTTGAGTGTTTGGGGTGGAATCCTGTTTGTTGTTCTCTGAGCTGGCTGTCAAGGACATCCATTGTTGTATTTAAGATGAGATGGCCACAAACTTTGCCCAGAATGGGCAGGAGAGTGACCTCTCTTCAGTTATCACATTTCAATCGTGTTGCCTTTCTTGGGAATGCAAACTATGGTTCCATTTTTGTAGTCTTAGGCACTTCACCAGTCTCACACCTGGTTGCACACATCCGCTTGACAACAGTCTCCACCTGACCTCAGCATCCCTGAAGTGATACCATCAATACCAGGGACTTGTTCTTGAGGGTTCTGATGGCATTTCTCACTTTGTCATAGGTAAAGTCCTCCATGTTGATGGGCAGTAAATCTGGAAGATCTTCAAAGTGCTGGTGAAGCTGGTCCAGACCCGCTCGTTGCCTCCTTTTTGGACAAAAGCGTACTATCTTTCGACCTTGCTGATCTGGAACTAGCCTTGGCACTGTCCGTGATCATCTTTGTGATCTGGTGAACAGCTGTTATGTCATTACAGGATACTGCATTTTGGGCCTCATTTGTTTGGTCTTCGAGCAGTATGCCTTTGGCTTTTTTGTGTGCACTGCGCTTCACTTCCTGGTCTTTGTCATTGTATTCCTAGGTAGATGACTTTGTCATCTGAAGTAACCATGTGCCTTTTCTTATACAGGTCTTTTTTTTTTTAATAACATTTGTACTTGAATAAAGCTGGGTTCCCAATTTTTCAATTTTTCTCAGAAATCCAAGGAAATTCACAGGCCACTTTTGTGGGGGAAAATGTGCTTCTGAGAAAAAAAAAATTCGACTAAATTTTTCGTTTTGTGAAACAGTAGGCAGTTTGTCGGACTGTCGATCTCTCGTAGCAGATGTAGCAGATGACAAAACTTCAGGAAGGGGGATAAATCCGCTATCAGTTTCTGCAAAAGTCGCTTCTGATGGTGTTTTTTGTTTGTCAAGCACAGCTTGTCTAAAGAGCCCATTGCAAAACTTTTCAGGAGTGTGGCAGTGTTTGAGCCAATATTCTGGAGAGATTGTCTGCCACAGCAAAACCGTTTGACAAAGACTGCAAAAATAGTGTTGGGAGGGAGTTTCATGACGTCATGGAAATGATCACATGGCTTTCAAAAATAGCAGAGGCTGGAATAGCCTACTGTCTTGTGCTGCTGCAAACTCAGTTAACTATTGTCGAGCAGGCATCCACAAACTTTCAGACCATTTCAAGCCAAAGAAGCAGCAGATGAAGCGGAAAACTGCAAAGGACCAAGCAGATGTTCAGTCTAGTTTGTTATTTAATTTTATGTTTGTTGGAGCATACATTAGAAAAGCAGTCACCACATTATTTTCCTTGAGACCTGACACCAGTGTGTATCAGTTATTTGCTTCAGTACAAAGGATCATTAACAAAGTCATGCCAGATAGTGTCAAATTGCTTTATTTTGCATCTTTATTCAAAAAATTTTTTTTATGGGGAGCATGCCCTATGAGCTTTCTAGATTTTCTAGATTTTTTTTCACTTGCCATTGGGAAGCCCGATAAAGGGGAAGACTGCCTCCAGCATAGTAGTTGGGAAGAGGCTTTTAGATATGGAGGTAAACTGCAAAATAAACTTGACTTTATTGACAAATAAATAGTCAAGACTGATTGGTGATGGTTTCTCTCAGAAAATGGAAGGGTGGCACTTGGCAAGGCCACACCTCATGCATGTCTAGTATGCGTCACCTAAAGATCTAGCCCTATACGCTCACAGAGTAGGTCTTTTGGGCATGAGTTAAGGGCAGGGAACTCCTACAGAAAAACTGAAAGGCTGAATTCAGATGTACCAGGCCTGTAGGCGCCTTCCAACAAAACATGGTTTTATGCAATATAACATAAATGTCTACATGGTCAGGTGAGAATGATCTGTTGAGGGTGGAGCAGTGCCAGATTGCACCTAAACAGGATCTACCCTTAGCTATTGGAGGTCCCTCCTGTCTGTGTTGTCACTCGGGAAATGCAAGCTCCATGTCACTCAGCTAGAGCTGGTAAAAATGGCCACATTCATTGCCAGAAGTGGTCTGACCGTGTAGACAGGGAACAATAGAAGAGCACCATATGGCCCTCAGATGTATTGCATTTGTGACTCTTCAATGGATAAAAAAAATACATAGTTCCATGGCGGCTTGTTTACATTTGTGAAGACTTATTGTGTAATCTCACTACCTCTTGTTCCGATTTGATTCAAAATCTAATGTATGAGACAGGGTATGCATGAATGTCATCGGGTAATTGGCTGTGAAGGAGTACTCTTCATTGTGGCTTTCCTTTTTCTAGTTTTAGTTTTCTCCCAGCCACAAGTAAGCTGGCTGTCACAACTGTCTTGAACTTGAAAGCAGACAACTGCATTCCTTAAGGGTGTTCATCAGCCAGACCTCTCCTTAGCACATATACATGTGGAACTGCTTCGAGATAATGCCACTCAGTTGAATTGGTCTTGATGCAGCCATTGAACTTGTTGTGTTATCAGCGATGTCTCCAAGAAATCTCTTGTATAAAGTATTCGGCATGTCAGTTGGGAGTCTTCCTTTCTTATGACTTGGTCAGTTAATTGCAGTTGCAGCTGCACATTTGTGATCATGGTTTATGTGCTTGTAAATCTTGATATGTCATGTGCTTCAGATTTAGTTGCTTTGCCCTCACAGCAGGTTCTGATGTCACGTTTCTCAAGTGTTTATGAAACTGCCCAAGCTGCCAGATAGATTATTTAGATTAGAAGGTCCCAAGTTAAAATCTGTGGAACAATTGAAGAACATGACTGATGTTTATATTTTTTTTATCTTTGGTTGATTTTATATTTTGATAGTTCACACCATGTGATGGTTCATAACTTGGACACTGTTATCCAAGAGCTTCATTCCCATGGTTTTTGTTATGGTTCACAGATTGGATTCTATTGTCGAAGAGCTTTGTTGACCATTGTGGTTTTGGTTGACCTGTTATCAAGAGAGCCAGGAGGGGATGTTTCACTCGAAAGTCAACCATCATCAGTTGTGTGTTGTCAGTGTGTACACTGAAAAGAGGTTCAGAGGTTGATCACGAGACCATCGAATGCATACTTTGCAAACAGGTGCATTGTATTTTTGGTCTACCTGGCTGTCTGTCAGATTAATAATAGTGGTTGCTCATCACGCATGAATTGCCCAGTTTCACATCATGTGCCATCAGAGAAGAGAAGATTTAGTATTATGTTGGCCTACCATGCATTGCTCATATGCTGGAAACAGGATACAGTACAAGTTTTGTAATTTGTTTTTTTGTTGCAGTGTGTATGTGTTTGTGCATGATATATGTGTGTGTTCAGCTGCTTTTGTTTGATTTTGGAGAGAGAATGAGAAATCATTTTCCTGTGGTATGTTTGTCATTTTGTTAAATTAAACAGGACCAGAAAGGTAAATAAAAGGAAAAAAATGTCAGCAAGCAATTAAACAAATCGAAACAGAAGCAAGCAATCCCATCATGTCACGCAGTGTGTATTGGAATCCTTTCGGTCTGTTTTATCTGTTTGCGAACAATATATGGATGGATCTTATTTTTAAACATAAGAAATGTAGAGGCCTGCAAAAACGCAAACAAAACATAATGTTCAGCTTTCTTTCAGTGTCAGTTTTTCGCAAAAGTAACCCACATGGATTCCTCAGCTGTACGTAGCCATCAACTTTTTATCTGTTACCTATAGCCTAGTGTGAACTCAAAAACTTTCATCTGTTTGTCTAATATTTGTCATAACATTAAATTGAAATTGATGCCAGTCAACAGAATGAAATGGTTAGTGCAACAAAAACTAAAGAGGTGATGGTTTTGAACCCCAATCAGTTTGGAAAAAAAAGAAAAGAAAATGTGGCCATGACCGGCTCCTACCCAGAGTTGAGCATGCTGTGGGCCTGTAGGAAAGGCTTGGACTATGCAGTTGAAAGTCTTCCATTTTAGGGGTGTGTCATTGAGGGTGTCTCTCAAATTTCCTGACCAACATTACAGATGTCAGTATTTCAGACTTGGTTAACACCAGGATATATTACGAAAGTAGGCATAGAGTACAGCCCTGTTTTGCAGTCTAAAACTGAAATGGATCTCCACAGCTCCATCACTGTCATACCCATTCTCATCATCAAAACATGAAAAAATGAACAGAATCTGTTCACCATACCCTGCTCTTAGGGTGACTTGATTTTCAGGGGATTTGGAGATTCGTTCGAAATGTGAAACAAGTTGCTTGGAATAGTGAACAGGAGTGATGCAAAAGTTAGGGCATCAAAAAACAACAGTAATTTAACCCTTTGACTCCGGCATCCTATCCACCGGCTGCAAAAATTTAATCCTTTTACATCCTCACCCTTCCCACCAGCTTCCTGCATAAGGGAGTCAAAGGGTTAAGTTTTTGCTTTCCTGGCATAGTTGACAATGCGGGATGCTGGTGGAGAGGGTGCGGTGTCAAACTGATCAACAAAAATCTATTTATCAGAATCATTTGAGTTTGAATCCGCCCGCATTATTGCGTTGTAAGCTGTTTTCATTACTCTGTTGGACTTTTTAAAATCTGTCTTGTCCTGTCCTGTCTTTCTTGTTTTTTATGTCTATATTTGTATTGGAATGAATGGATTGAATACAGGTATGTGATTTGGTTTCTGGATTTTTTTTTTTAAAAGTTGCAGCTGCATTCCAGTCATATGCCACAAACCATCATTTTCAGTTTATATGCTTATGCCAGCACGTTTGTGTGCTTAGTGATTTTAAACAAACTTGTTGCAATGTTGTTGCAAGACATCTTGTTTCATTATATTAGATATGCCTGTTACAGCATACATGCGCATCGGTGCAGTCCATGCACACATGATTATGTGTACACACACACACACACACACACACACACACACACACACACACACACACACACACACACACACACACACAACACACACACACCACCACCACCACATCTCTCTCACACACACACGCACCACCACCATCACATCTCTCTCTCTTTCACACACACACACACACACACATGTATGCACGCACCCCTCACAGCACCATACCAAATCCAAAACAAGTATGACTGCCCGCGTTCAAGCAAACAGGAACCAGAAAAAAACATGAAAAGAAGAATAAGAACACATTTAATGCAGCAAGACAAGATATGTGGGGCGCAAATTTTTGGCAAACTGGCCTTTGTCTAGCATAAGATCACAAACAAACAATACACCAGTCACCAGATACAAAAATTAGGAGAAAAAGACTGAAACTTCCCTGCTGCTCTGTCCACCAAATGTTGCATGCATATTTTATCAGTACACTCACTTGCACACAAAATACAACTATATGATATCTTGTATACACACATTTACATACATTATATAATTTCTTCATTCTATCAGAACATTCGGTGCGTACCCTTTTGCTGAATTAGCTGATTTGTGTCTGTGTGTGGAGAGTGAGAGAAAGAAAACCGTGGAATGGTAAAAAAAACGATCTTTAATGACATTAAATGAAGTGAGGTGTATCACTGTTTTACAGTGATGTAAGATGACAGGTTGGTTGGATTCAAGGAAGATCTGTCTGTACAATGTTTGGTGATTTCGTTTAACATTTTTGTACAAGACCATGCCTCAGTCATCATTACTGCTGATTGTAACATAACAAAAACTAGTCTTTGTATAAATTTGTGATGTTTCAGTGGTAACATCACAAATATAAACTTTTTGCCACCATGACCATGTTTAGCAATGGGATTATGGAAATAGTTGTGCATATTGTTTCTAATGCAACCTGTTCTTTCCTTTTCTTCCGGTATGCGTGTGATGCTGGATCCATTCTCGTCGACGACCTGCGTATCCTGCAACATGTCATCGGGTTGTGAACAAAAACATCGTGCTGGACTCTCATATAAACCTCTTTCCCCACCTGTTACGCCATTGGGTAATGCTGCGGTTAAAAACAACCACAGTCTCAGTCACGCTTTGAGCAAGGTCCTGGTGGTCAGTTTGAACAGGGCTTTGGTGGTCGAGGAGGCATGGGAGGGCCTGGGGGAAATCAGGGTGGTCCTGGGAATATGGGAGGGGGTGGAATGGGTGTGACAGCCAGTCAGCCGACTTCCCTGCTCTCACAGATGCAGGCAATGGCTCGCTCTACATCCGAACGCGCAATGATGGATCGTCGCCGTGAAGCCCCACAGTCCAGAGATGATATTGAGGAGATCAAGAGGATGCGAAGATTCTAGATAGTGTATTGTCAGTGCAAGAGAAAATGGAATGAGGTTTGACAGTGGGTTTGAAAATCTTGCAGCAAGTCCATTGTTACTGAGAGAGACACTGCTGCTCTGACTGTTGATGTGGAACTGTACTGTTGATGTCTCCTGCAGTTGTGTCACATGGACTAAGAACAGACCCTTAAATTTGTACAACTACATGTAAGCGAAGTTTACTTCGACCTTCTTTCAGATGTTATCATTATGTGTGACGTCATTCATTTTAAACCTTCCTCTACTGACTGTCAAGCTCTTGTTTTTAATGTTTGTAATCATGCATGTAATAACCTGCTTGTTTGAACTTCTCAGTGCTGTTGTGTTACTTACTGTCTGTCTGTCCTGTTTGCTTTTAACTTTTGTTTCATTAAGAAAATGTTGTTAATAGTGAACGCATTGCTAAGTGCTTACTGGTTGTTTGTGCTTACTGCCATCCAATTTTTCTTTTCTGTACTGGTCATTTGTGAAGTCTTATGAGTGAAAAAAAATTCTTGACGAGAAAAAAGTTGGTTCACTGGCAGTAATTTGTGTCATGTTTTTAAGTAGGTAAGTGGGATTACTATGGTCTGCTCCATAACAATTCTTGTGAATCTCTTGTTCTACTTTCTCACTTAATGTAACTGACTGACTGTTTTATGTTATTTTGACGACCATTTGACCTGTCAGCTACTTTTGGTATAGACCATAACATGATTCTCGGTTTGCATCATAAAGAATCTGAAATATTGGTTGGTTTTTTGTTTGTTTGTTTTGTTGTTGTTTTTTTGTTTAAATCCTATGAAGAGGATGCACTAAAAAAGTTTCAGTCTGTGATTTCTATTCCTCACAGTATCTCTAGACTGTAACTTCCCAAAGACTTAGTTCTCAAACCAGTACTGTTTGTTCTCTATTCTAAACCAGGTTGTAGTGTCATTCCACTCGTTCGCTTCCACATGACAGCATTGCAGACGATACTCAGTTTTGTCACTGCACCAGTTTGACTGATGTTGATCAGGTGATTTCTTCTACACAAAATTGTATAGTTGAACTTAAATCTTAGATGACAGACAATAAACTCCAGCTAAATGGTGGTAGACTGAAGTCATCATTCCAGTGAAGCTCCAGAAGTGTCTTACATCTACCATGTTTATCAGGGGCATTGACATTTCATTCTCATCACATGTAAATAATGTAGTAATCATGGTATCGCATTCAGACAGACGATTTTCTTCAAGCAGATGTCCAACATTTGCAAAGTGGCCTATTTAGAACTCACAAAAATTGATGCTGTTTACCTTTACCTTTCCACTGATATCACTAAAGTACTTGTTTGTCTATTTGTTCTATCTGGACTTGGCTGTTATAATGCGCTCTTGGATGATACTTTTAAGATATCTTCAGAAAGCTCAAAATGATCCTACATGGCTAGTTTTTAAATCGGCCAAGTATAAGCATGTTTTCCCTGTTCTCAGATCATTGCCTTGGCTTCCTGTTCAAGGCAGTAGTAATAAGAAACTGGGGAGAGCCTGACGGCAGAAGGTCTTCAGAGGACAAGCCCCTGTCAAGCAAGTGTTTCAGCCATTAACTTCTGACACTCTACGGGGGCTTCGCCTCATCGAAGTTATGACTCCAGGACGCCCCTCTGCTGTCGCCATTTTTTTGTTTTGTAGAAATTCTCCTCCTCTGGGAATCGAACTGTGCATCCTAGGTGATCAAGTTTCTCTGGGCAGTCACCCTTGTGACGGATGTCTTAACCACTTGGCTATTGGTCTCCAGCAACATAAAGGGGAATTTTAAGCCTAATGAGGTTCACTTTTGTTCCTCCTGGTCCAGATATAGCTGGAGCTCCCTTTCCTGCTGCGTCTGCCATTACCTTTAGGGCTCTGGTCCCTCTTTTCCCCGAAATCGAGAGCTGCTTCACGAGATCATAGGCTGATGTGCCTGTTAACCCCTGTACTCCAACCTGTATGGTGAGGTGTTCGGCTTGAAATCCAAATGTCCTCAAGTTGATGGCTATACTGGCATACTTTTCAGTCATGTAGATATGGGCATCCTCCATTCTACTTTTGTATGTTACAGTTAGCTTGATAAAAATCACTTGTTTGGATGAATGGGAATGGAGAATGATGTGCGGTCTGATGCAACTCTTGCTGACGATTTCTGAATGTTTTTCACATTGTAGGAGATCTGTGCACTCCCAGTTATCCACTTCACCCAGTAGATCCCACTTCCATGCTCTGGGTGTCACATCTTATCTTTTTAAGTCACTTTATCCTGTCTCCTGCTGTGTAGAAGGTTGTTGGAATTTCTGTTGCAAGTTTTTTTCCTCAGGCAGTGTTAATCATTTGTGCGATCTCTTGAAGCACTTGATTATGCCTCCATATGTACCTTCCTTGAGTTAGCGCTACCTTGCAGGAGCTCATCATGTTCCACTGTTTGATTGCCCTGGCAGGGCAGGCAAGCAGGGTTATCTGATTTCCACAATTTCACCAGATTAGCATTCAAGGGCAGGAGGTCATACACAGACCTGAGGATAAAACTGATTCTGAGGGGCCATATGCCACAAGTCATTCCAGCTTATACTTTGGAGTGCATTTTCCAAAGTGTACCCCTGACCCTGGCTTACTGTTCATGGCAAAATTATGTACACTGTACAGACTATTCATTGTGCCCGTCATCTGTCTCTGGAACAGGCTCTTGGCGTTGAATATTAACATCTGTAAAAAACTCCATGTAGAAAGTTTCACTTTGCTTCTGAGTCCATCGTGTCTTGAGTGCCATCTTTCAAAACAAATTCTTGTGGTCAATGTAGATACGCTCACCATGATCCAGCAGTATATAGAACTAACTCCCTGTCAAGTTTAGACATAAGACATTCAGCTTCAATCAAGTCATTCAAATATGCTCAGATTAGACATATCTTTTTCAGCAATCATCTGTTTTTACTGTTTATGCGAGTGGATGTGTGTGTGGGAGTGCATGAATGTGTGTGTGTATGTGTGCACACATGTGATTGTGTTGTTTTTTTTTAAACTAATGGATATGCAATGACCATTAATTTTTAAATCATTTCTATTGCTTCTTTACCATTATTGCAGTTAGGGTTGACATGTTTCTGCTTTACTTGTGTCTTCATTTGTCTCTGATGCTTTTGTAAAACGCTTGGCATTCTTATGAGACGAGGCACTGTACAAGTTGTCTTTTTTTTTTTTATCATTATTATATCATTGTTATCGTTGATTATAATAAAAGAAAAGGCTCATGATTTCAGTCATCTGACCTGGCAGCATTGTACTTGTGTATCCACCACAGTTGTGTGTAGTCATTATTGTAGAAATGACGAAACACATTTATCAGAACCCTCTGCGACATTGAGAATATCTCTGAAACAAAGTATTTCAGCATCAGACCTCTCGTTGGAGTTTTTTACAACTGCCCTTTTGAAAATCATCTTTTATTTAAAACACATTTGTCCTGGTTTTGAGTTACGTACAGAAACGTAGAAATTCATCTCAGCAGTTTACAGTCTGAAAGTCTGCTTTATGACCCAGCCTGAGTCGTGTTTGGTGGGTAGAGTAAATTTCTGCTTGGTGGGTAAAGAGTGGATTTCCCAGGTCAGCCGACATGCAAACCTGTTAAGCTTGAACCTTCCTTAAGCAATCATGTAAGCAGTGTTGGTGTTTGGTTGCTTTCGGAAACACAGAATACCCAGCATGCACACCCACCAGAAGTATGCAGTCTGTGCAGCAGCACAAAAGTGGGCAACACAGTAACCCAGCCAAGAAAACATCGCTCAAAGCAAACAGCCACTTAAAACAAGCGAACAGATCTCAGCAGATCAAAAAAATGTACATGTGCTACCAGCATGTTGACATTTGCAGGAGGGTGAAACTGTTAACAGAGTCTTGTACTCACCAAATTGAGATGATACTTTTTTTTTAAGTAGGACCAGTCACAATGTAGCTTGGCCTTATCATGGTTGCATGTAATATATGCATTTGTACTCACTGCAATAGCCAGGTTGGCTGGGATGATGGGCTTCAAATCGGAAAATCAATTTACCTTGCCAGGATAGTGCCCGGCAGGCAAAAGGTGGAGACTTGACCAATCTGGCCAGTCAGAGGTACAAATCTGCTATTGCTTGAACCTCATATTTGTGTGTTCCACATGCAGATTATCAGATATACATATTACAGATTCTGTAATTCATAGTTGGTGTTCAGTGATCATGGAAACATGAAATATCCAGCCTGCACACATCCTAAAAAAAGGTTGTGTATGATCGCGAACATGGGGTGGTGGCTCTCCAAAGAGGGAGTACAACATACAAGCACCAGTAAAACATAAAACATTGCTCAGAGCTGGAGGGGGGTGCTAGTGTTAGTAAGGCGTTGTGATTTGCAATATTACAATGATTAAATTGTGGATAATTAAAAAACTAATCTTTCATACCATAAAATGCATTGCATGTTTGTGGCTGTATCATAAATTACAGTATCTGTATGTCACCCTGTTGTAGTCTCTTTTGTTGTTAGACTTGTATTATGTTAGTAATAGCTCGTCTTGTTTAAGAGATAGGGAGGGGGAGAGCGTATTTAAAATGTGTCCCAGTGTCTGTGTCTTTGCATGCATACTTTTTCAGTGTCTGTATGTGTGTCTGTGCAATCATACTTAAGTCATGCGTGTATGCATGTTTTTATTTTGTTTTATAATTATGTTCACTAGTTCCTTTTAAATATGTTCATAGCCACAGAAATGGTAACACTGATTTTATTTGTCTGTCTTTCATGATGATGGTGCAAGTGGGAATTGGTTACGTATTGCTGTTGTTGGGTTTTGTTCACTGACATTTGGTGTCTCCTTCAAAATTAGTTTTGTAAATTAGATGTAGTTGTGTACCCTTCCACTTTCTTTATTTGACCATTTTCATCCATCACTTTCGAACTTGGAACATTGGATTTGGTAACTTTTGTAAAGTTCTGTGACGTGATTAGGTTGTAAATCTGTCAGATTGGTGTATTCTGTAGCTTTGAACAGTCATCCATAATTTGTAATTCTGTGTGTGCATCTGTATGTTTGGTGTTGTAGTGTCTGGAAAAACAAGTGTTTAAAAAGATAATAAAAAAAAAAGTAAAGAAAATGTTCTTCATTTGTGTATTTTTTGGAAACGTGAAATATTTAAATAAATTAAGTAGGAGTATTATGATAGCTAAACAAGTTTAGTTATGTTGATTTAATACCTGTCATAGCTTAAATTCTCATCTGCTCTCAGATTACTTTAAACTATTTTATTTGTCGATAGCAAATTAGATTTAGATGGGAGAGTGCGAAACATGAAAATAAGAGGTTTTTTTTTTTTTAAGAATAAAGTTGCCAGTAAATTCCAATATTTGGCAGCTGTTCATGGTTCATAACTCACAGTTATAGATTTTGATTTACAAACTTTAAGATAATGATGTAGCAAAATAAATAAATTAATGAAAAAAGCAACAAATAAAATATGAATGTTGATAAAATGATTAAGCGTGCACAAAAAATTAATAAAGCGACAATAAAAATTGTTAGGAAGTTGATTGGCACAGCTATAAAGTTTGTATGAGAATCAATATTAAAATTGTTCACAAGTGAGATGGTGTAGATCTCGTTACTTTTTCATCACAGCTGGTTAGATGGGGTCAGCACATTCAAAACTGTGCCTGTGCAATCTTGATTTGAAGACAGATGTTTTATACTGTTCCATCCTCATTTGATTTTTCTTTCCATAATTCAATATTACACTTAGTCTGTTTTGACATGTCACTATTGTCAGACTTTTCGAAAACAGAACTACTAGTATATCTAGTTTGAAATTTTTGTGGTGTGTTTAAAAAGATTCATTTTGCCTAACAGTTTTCATATGATACTTGCATGGAGGAAGTTAGTAGTAAGAAGAAGGGGGGGGGGGGGGAGGGACCACAGACAAAAGCATGTCTCCAAAATGGTGAAACTAATGTCTGTATCATAAGATCCACAGAAACTATCAATGAATTACTTTCTTCCTGTAAGGAAAGGGTTGTGTTTTTTTATTATTATTATTATTATAATTATCATTATTATTGTTATCATTATTAT
>JAPXFY010000017.1:13916207-13988707 GCA_030674185.1 Monoplex corrugatus | reverse complement strand
AACGTGAATTTGTTGAGCATGAAAGTTGAAGATGACCACCTAAAATGAAAAATTGCTGTGAGTGAAAACCAATATATGTGTATGTTCACATGAACCTGAACAAACATAACAATTGCTGTGAAAGAAAACCAGTATATGTGTATATTCACATGAACCTGAACAAATGTATGTGTTATACACATAATGTTTCGACGCACAAAAACTAAAAAAGATGCAGGTTTAGTGTACTCATGTAATTAAGAGAGATGTTCATCTACATATTTTGTTTGTTTGTTTTGCTGCCCATACCTTGATCATACTTATGCCAGTGCTGGCAAATAGCAGTCTTTATTTCACTTCGTGTTACGTTTTGTTGTTGTTGTTTGTTTGTTTCATTTGTTTGTTAATTTTGGAATGGGGAATTCCAAGATGGTTCTTCAGTTGTCTGTTATTTGTGGGTATGAGAAATGCATGTTATTGTGACAGTATGTTGTATTTGTGTGTGATAGTTTGTATGTGTGCGTGTGTGTACATGCGTGCATTGACTGATTATGACCGTGTGTAAATTTTGACTGATTATGCCTTTTTCCAGAGAAGTTCAGTTGTGCAGCCGTGTCATGAAATTGCCGTGGAATGCAGTTTCCAGTTGTCGCAGAATGTTCAAGGTCCACATATGGACCAGTGATTTAAGCTTCTTTGTTGCATGATTTGTTCCAGGACCAGCAAATGCCACAAGTGCTCTTGAGTTTGGTTTTGATTAGTGCAATGGACATGGGATTTTTCTGCAGTCTTTTAGGTCAAATTCCACCAGGCTTTTGTTTTTTCACCATTCCTGTACTAAGAAAAATCACAGAACGCACAGTCTGTGTAAAGGCTGACGAAGTGGTTGTGTATGGCTCATCAAAATTACTACTTCCTACTTAGTCTTGGCTTCCAAGACTAAGGTCAAAATAGTTGACACTTTACACTAGAGTCAAGATCAGTTGTGAAAATATCCTTCACTGTAGCCCAGTCGTGACATCCCTGGGTGGAGGTGACTATAGATTGAAAGGTACAGTGTTGAACATTTCGTTCAAAGAGAGGGGTTTTGAAAAGATTTGACCCAACAGCAAGGAATGTAAGATGGCTGAATGCGAAAATGGCTGGGCAGGACTGTGAAAAGCTCAGGAGTTGAAAGGTATGCGTTAGTTGGACAAGGACTGTAGGGCGTACTGTGGTGTATCAGTAGGCCTAATTATCTGACGCACCCTAAGCTCAAGTCCACAAGTCCACGACAGAAGTTGTGAATAGCAACGCAAGGTGAGCACTTCATTAGTTGGCGATACTTTCAGTCACATAGTTTTCAGCAAATGGATCTCAGTAGGGCTCACTGGTTAGTTGATATGTGACTTTTGATGTGATGTAGGAATCATTACAAAGTAAATAAAAAGAAAAGACTAACTCATCTCACTGATGGGGTTCAAGCCTTCAACCTTCCAATCACCAGTCCATTGTGCAGACTAGTACAGCTCAGTTACTGTTTCTATGTAGAACTTCATTTAGGTTTTGTTTTTTTTTGTTTTTGTTGTTGTTGTATAATCCCATGCCTGATAGTGACACTAACTAACAATTTACAGTATGAAATGTACTTAGGTTTCAAACACAAAAAGGCAATCTGCTGTCATGCCCAGCTTTTTTCTACCTACCCTCCACTCGTGTTTTGTCTGTCTTTACCTGTTGTGTACTTTTCTGTGTGTCAGTTTGTGTCTGTCTGTCTGTCCCTCCTGTCTCATATTTTGAATTCCTGGTTCAGTTAGGAGTTTTCTAGTTCGTATAGTGTGCACTTGCTTCATTCCTATACTCACTTGGGTACTTTCCTTCCGTCCTATGCTGTGTAAGGGGGGGATGATCAGATCTATCCATGATGACTCGGTAGTGAGTGTGTCTGTGTGCATGTTTGCTGTGTCTTTGTGTAAAAAGTATTGTTAAGGATTTCTCAGTTCAGGGTGCAGTTTTACCAAGTTAGGACTGTAGGTCCTGTCCAGAGAGAAGTGGGAATGCATAAGCTTGAATGGGCATGATTTATATCAATTTCTTTTTGCAAAGGTGGTTTCTGATACTGTGACTCTCTCTCTCGCTCTCTCTCTCTCTCTCTCTCTCTCTCTCTCTCTCTCTCTCTCTCTCTCTCTCTCTCTCTCTCTCTCACACACACACACACAAGAAAAAATAATTCCAATTGAAATATTCAGAACCATCCAAACCTATTCTTAACAGCTTTAGTTAGATCTATGAGTAAGCAACTGCAGGATATTTCCTTTTATTGCAATGGTCAGGGAAGCCCAAAAATAGCATGAATTGTCAACAGAAGAGATCAGTGTTGGGGAAGAATACATTAAGGAATGGATTAGAAAACTCAATTTGGCTGGGTGCGCAAGATGCTTGCAGAGTCGGACAGACATTAATTGTATTGTTCATAAAGATTTTGTCCTGTTCTAATTGATTGTAATTGATTGTAACTTTCATTTTCCATGAAAATAATCTTAATTCTGACTGCCACAAATATGTGTTCTTAGGCTCTCGGACAGCCCCAGATTGCACAGATTTTGATCTCATTTTTTAATTTTCATTTTGTCCTGTAATGATAGATTGCTATAGTCTCTTTTCATGAAAGTAATCTTTATTCTGACTGCCACAAATGTGTGTTTTTAGGCTCTCAGATATTTCCAGAACGCACAGATTTTGACCTACCTTTTCAAAATTTTAATTTTTTTCAGTTATCACTTTTCATGAAAGTCATCTTGATCTTGACTGCCACAAATATATGTTTTTAGGCTGTCAGAGAGCCTCAGATTTCACAGATTTTGACCTAGCTTTTCACAATTTTCCAGAGGGTCATGCCCCCTGGCTACCCTAGATTTCCAGACTTTTTCGGCTTAACCAGTCCCATGCCTGCTTAAATTTTTAAAAGTGAAACATTCAAACAAAAGTTGCTTCCCCCCCTCCAGAAAAATTAGTGAAGTCTTTCTGAAACATTTTTCTAATTAGCAAGATCATCCTTTGACAGCTTGTCTTATCGTAGACAAATCCCAAGAGAATTTGGACTAACAGTAACATCACTCAGCATTGACTCTGATATGCTTGTAATTAGTGAACTTTATGTCTGAAACTGACCTCTATCCATTCTTTCTCAATCCAGACCATGTTTATCAAATAATTCCTTTTGCTGGCCTTCTGGCCTACATGTGAAATGTGTTTGGCGGTCTTTCGATTTTTGCGCTTAACTGTTGAAACATTGGCTGTGTATACTATAGAGGAAGTAGGCAACATCAAGCAAGAGGTGCTGTTAGCTCTGGCAACAGAGTCCTAAATGGATTATACCCAACAAGAAATCTTTGCTGACATACAATTTATCCTACATGGGGACACACTAATACATGCATGCATGAGCACACAAACAATATGACAATCTGTTTTAACATAAAACAGCCAAAGAATGAAAAACAGTTTGTTGAAACGTTTGTCTGCTCATACGCACGTGCGCGCGCACGCACACACACACACACCACACACACACACACCACACACACACACACACACACACACACACACACACACACACACACACACACACACACAGAGAAAAGGAAAAAATATTCAGAAGAGGTTTAGGGAAGTTTGTTTTCTTCCCATCTTCAAATTACTTCATCACACTATTCTTTCCAGCTCGACCAACTCATCATAACCAGGTCAGTTCCATCACAGTTCCAGCAACAAGGATCTGCAGAGTTACCAGAGCCACTTCATCAATACATCACCCACCAGAGAAGACCCAGTCCTGCTATGCCATCGCTTTGCTGGTCGCAAAACTTTGTAGCAAGGATGCTTTGTTTTCGTTTAGTTATAATTTAGAAACTGAAATCTCTTCCTCATTTTTACTTCTAGTCTGTCTTTCTCTGTATGTCTCTTACAGTTACGCAAACTGTCTTTTTTACTTCTGGTCTGTCTTTCTCTGTATGTCTCTTACAGTTACGCAAACTGTCTTTTTTACTTCTGGTCTGTCTTTCTCTGTATGTCTCTTACAGTTACGCAAACTGTCTTTTTTACTTCTAGTCTGTCTTTCTCTGTATGTCTCTAACAGTTACGCAAACTGTCTTTTTTACTTCTGGTCTGTCTTTCTCTGTATGTCTCTTGCACGAACTGACATGCACACGCACACCCAGATGCACATACACAGGTGCAACTGTCAAGCGGATGAATGAATGACATCCAGTCAGGAAATCCTGGGTTTGATCCACCTGGATATCTTTGCCTGGTGGGTAAAAGGTGTGGATTTTACCAGTCTCTTAGGTTCACATGCGTGAATATCTGCCAGTGCTAAATCCCCTTAGTGTGTGTATATGCATGCAGATTATCAGTTATGCACATTAAAGATCAATGTTTGGCAGTTTATGGAAACATAAACACACCCAGTATGCAAACTTACCATGATGCAGACTGTGCAGCAAGGTAACGAGCAGAGCATCATCAGCCTGCCTGATAGCTTTTGTTCTCTGTGCTCCACAGAAAGGTCTTATTATGTGTAATGCGCAGGAAAATCCAAATGAATTTGGAAAAAAAATGCTGTCCAAGAATAATTATAATGATAATGGTGATAATGATAACAATAGCAATGATAATAGTAATAGCAATGGATTTTGCACACCTCATGTCAATGACAGGTCATATAAACCAGAGAGGGAGGTGTAGGCTCTGTGACAAAAGCATATGAACAAGATTTAAATTATCAGCTCCTTATGGGTGGATCTTTCATAAATTTTGGTCAGAATTGTGGATTGTTTAGAATCCGAGGGAAAATCGCAAGTTGGGCAATAGCACGTAAAGGTAAAGCCAAAATTACACAGACCAAAAACAATGCCAAAAATCAGCGACTTTTTTTTTTAGGGAAAGTGTGTGAACCACTCACTTTCAGGAACATCTGATATAATATTTAAAAGATTGTTTTCTTTATTGTGACAATTTACAATTGTCCTTGCTTCACTCAAGTTTGATGTCATCATATGCTTCTTCAAGGTCACAGTGGGGATAAAATCAAGACATCAGGTCTGGAGTCCCCGACTCTTTATCAGTAGAGCTGTTCAGCCTGCACTCCAAAGTCGACTTGTATCAGACTGGCCTGAAAAGCGAGAAGTTTGGGGGGTGTGTGTGTTGGGGGAGAGTGTGTGTGTGTGCGCATGCATGCACACTTGTGCATGGAACAGATTGATATTGTATTCTCCAGCTTTTATGACTGTTACGAAGATTTCCCTAAAATCCATGGTAGTTTGATTAATAGGGAGCATTGATACTGAATTATCCACAAAGGTTTTAAGAGCATTGTAAGGCTATTGAACCAACTGTTGATGCTGCCAAGTTGTACGAAAACTGCGTTCACTATGCTGCTGCTTATGAGCCTGTGATAATATTCATCTGCAGGGGTTTTTTTGTTTTTTCCCCCTCCATCAGATAATACCTACATTCCCACAAAATATGCAACGGACATAATTCCCTGTTCAGTTGCAGAAACTATTTGAGTTGCTTCATCATAATCATTTGCTTTTCACAAGGGTGAAAATAATCCCTCTGTATATTTTGAATGCGCTCATCTTTTTTATTAAAAACCCCACATACCCCACTCCCCATTTTTCATCAAAAACTTGCCATACCAGTGATAAGTCGTCCCCTTGCTTTTCCTTCTTCCTCTTATTTTCTCCCTCCCCACTTACTATCTTTCTTGCATTGTCTGCCCTAGTTCAGTCCGTTCCATTCCATTATGTGATCTTGTCTCCTCCATGTCTTGATGGATGCAGTTGTCAAGCAACGGAGGCCTCTTGTCTTCCACTGGGTTCAGTCTGCCTACACAAGCCCTTTGACTCCTGCAATCTGTCCACCAGCATTTTGCTTTGCCAACCATGCTTGCAAAGCAAAAACTTAATCCTGTGATTCCCTCACCCTATCCACCAGCTTCCTGCAGGTAACTGGTGGATAGGATGACAGAATCAGAGGGTTATGTTTTTGCAGTTATTGGATAGGGTGCAGGAGTCTAAGGGCTAGACACCTCTACCTAGGGAAGAAAAGGTGCAGTTTTCCAATCACCAAGGTTGGCATGTGTGCAGACCTGCCAGTGCCAAACACACACACACACACACACACACACACACACACACACACACACACACACACACACACACAAAAACACCACACACACACATACATATATATATATGTATATATATATATATGTATGTTTGCATGCAGAGTAACAGATGTGCATGTTTATGTCAGCATGTCCGTGGCTGGTGTATGGGAACATGAAAGCACCCAGCAAACAGGCAATGAACATTTAAGTGTCCCTGTCATTATCCACCACCACCACTCTGATATCTCTCTCGAGTCTCTGTCTCCTCTCTCCCCCTCCCTCCCTTGCCCTGTCTCCTCCCTCCCTCCCTTCACTTCCCATGCTCCATCTTTCTCCTTCACCCCTTGCTCTGTGTATCTCTTTCTCTTGCCTCCTCAATCCCTCACCTATCTGCCCATCCTTCATTTCCCCTTGTGTATCCCTGTAAAAGTGTTGACTCTTGTCATATGCATTGATGGCTGTCAAGAATTATGGCCGATTTCAAAACCTGTGATGTACTTGCCCACATAATTACTGAATAAAATCAGTTAAAACATTCAAGCACTCTGAACATTCAGTCCATCTGCATCTCTGAAAGAGGGAAAGAAATGCTGAAATAATCACCCTTATCTTCTGTATTAAAGAAAAAATGAGAGAGAGAGAAAAAAAAGGTCTGAATTTGGTGATCTTAAGATTCCATATTTTTACTTTGGTGATCTTGACATTCCAAATTGTTACAAACTCCCAGTCACAGTCATAATGACACAGGTTTCTATATAGTGATGAGGCTCCCCCCCCCCCCCCCCCCTTTTTTTTTTTTTAAATACATAGGTCTTATATTCCTTAATATGGAATCTTACCTACAGCTGCTGTAGCTGTTGACTTAGTCTTTTTTTTGGTGGATATTGTTTAAATTTTGCACCATTTTACGATCCCCAGGCATGTCAGAATAAAAGAATGTGAAATCTCCAGAGCATTTCAAGTGATATGCTCTTTCAATAGTTTTACTGACATTTTTTTTCTGAAAATTCTGTATGTGTATTTAGATTATATTTCCAGTGCTTGATCCAGTCTGAAGCGGCATCAAGAAGGGGAACTGATTTGTAAGTGTAAATCACAAAGGCACAGTTTACAATTTTCATCATGGAGCAAAATTGGTTGAAGGTGGGTATGATACATTGTGTCTGTGGGTAAGTGAAATTGTTGTTAGAATACTTTATAAAGTTTGTGTTTTAATGTAAAGTTCGTATTTTACGGAAGCTGAATTAAAGCTTTTTACCTGTACTTAACTCCTGTCTGCAGTCTGTCTGTCTGTCTCTTTCTCTGCTGTCTGCATATTCCTCTCTCTCTCTCTGTCTGTCGTCTCTTTCTCTGCTGTCTGCATATTCCTCTCTCTCTCTCTCTGTCTGTCTGTCTCTCTCTCTCTCTTTCTCTCTCTCCCCTCTCTCTCCCCCCCCCCCTCTATCTCTCCCCCCTCCTTCCTGCCCTCTCACTTGCCCTCTGTCTCTCTCTCTTTCTCTCTCTCCCCCCCCCCCCCTATCTCTCCCCCCTCCTTCCCGCCCTCTCACTTGCCCTTCACCACCTCAGGCCCTGTGCATTTGAGGTAGAGGGGTTTTCACTGACTGACTCTATATGTATGTACTGAAGATGTTGGTGTTATGGGATTATCGAGCAGTATCAAAATAATAAATCTTTACCAATTGTCAAAGCCTTGATGACAACCAATGAACACATGATATCTGAAAAAGGTATTTCTGAATGAAGTATGTATGGTAATGTCACGGATTAAAAGTAACCAAAGACGATTGTGTATCACTGTATGTGAACCTATGCAAGTATGTGTGTCTGCACAGTGGTGTTGATGAGGAGTGTGTGTTTGCACGCACATTTCTGTGTCTGTGATTTGTTATTGATAGCAAGAGATCTTTCAGGTATGAATCATTGGATCTGTGTTGATATGAATCCTTGATGGATTTGTGTTGACAGATAAGTTACAAATGGATTCTGTATGTTGTGTGTGCATTTTCAGTCTGCAGTCCTGGCTTGGTATTAAGTGTGTTGGTGAAAGATTGTCCAGATTGTGGCACAGTACAGAAAGTCATGTGTGTGAGACTCCATAACTTCTTAGATCAGTGTGATGTTTGTGTGTTGGTGAGGGGCCAGAGTGTGGTCAAGGTCAGTGCGAGTGGTGGTATGGATGTCAGATCCTTTGTTAAGTCTTTGTATTTATATGTGATCGCTTTAGTCATACCACTGTCTACTGAGAGAAGTCTGCCCACAGTGACTGAATACAACCTGTGTGCTGATATTCAGTTTTGCGGGGTTTTTGTTGTTATTTTTGTGTGTTTGTTTTGTGTGTGTGTGTTTTTTTTTTTGGGTTGGTTGGTTTTGTTGTTTTTTTGTTTTTTTTGTTTTTTGTTTCTGCATTAGATTTATTTATGTTTGAAAGAATGAAGAAGAAAGAAAATTTGCAGCTGATCTATGATGAACAGTTAAGAGTTGCTTGATGGTGATTATTTGTTTTAAGTATGTATGGAGATTTTGGTTTGTCATTTTGTGTTTTGTTTTCATGAGAGAGAGTGTGTGTGCGTGTGCATGTGCACACCCGAAGAATATATTCTGAATATATCTCCTGCTATTACTTAGTAATCTTCTGTGTTGGGAACTATTTTAACACCTTCATTGTCATGTGTATGTGTGTATGTAAGTCAGTCTGTGTGCTTGTGTTACTGTGCAGGCTTGGTGTAGCGATGTGTATATACATCTGTGGACATGTGTGAAAGAGATATAAGTGTGCGTACATGTGTTTTATTGTGCGGATTTGTTATTGTGATGTGTGTCTGCATATCTGTGTACACCTGTGTGAGAGAGCAAAGATCATCCTAATTCAGTAACTGTTATTCAATGTGTGTGCATGCATGTGTGTTGTGTGTGCTGAGCCTTTATGGTTCAGTAGTTATGTGCACAAATGGTAATTGCAAATATGGTTCGTGTCTGGACAAGTCAAAGGTCCCTGTAATAATGGTTTGGTGCAGTGCGATGTGATGCGTGTGTGTGCATGTGTGCTAATGTCTTCGCAAGTGCAGTTCTGCTTTGACAACAGTAAAAGTATGCTGACTTGGCTGCCGAGTTACTTGGATGGGATGGGTTAAACTGGAGTCCTTGTTTCATTGTAATGGCTTGATGGTGTCTGGAAAGAGGAAAGGTTAAACTGATACTTGTTTTTTGTGAACTTGGTGCATTCATGCTAAATGCATGTGAACGTGTACTATTTGGATCCTGAATGTGCATCGTCATGTTCTTTCTTTCACCTTTCCTGTGTCTGAGATGATGAATGACCATTCAGGTAGAACATGCAGAGATGATGGATGACCATATATATAAAATATGCCGAGATGATGATTACTCCCAAAGTAGACTATGCTGAGACACGGTCAGTTCCAGACAAAGAAGACTTTTAGCTGTGCATTATTGTTTCTCTGTGCTTAGTAAAGGGATTTTTTTTTCAGTATGTCAAGTTGTTCTTACCTTTAGTGTCAAGTAGTTACAAAGTGGTGACCTTCCAGTATCCATACTTGATCACATGAAAGTAGCAAGATTTGGGAGTAAAGTTTACCTTGACGAGTCACACAGGAAAAGTGCATGAAAACAAGTCCCATTAAGTTAGCAGAATCCACTGCCAGCAGTTGAATTTCTTTTCTATTATTTCACAAGATGATCTTCCAAGCAGAATTGGGCTGTTTTTAAAGTTGTCTCACTGTTATGTGTGAGGTATTAAAATTTCGCTACAGAACAAACAAATCATATATGTAAGTGTTTGTTGCTGCAGTACACTTATAAACAAGAGGGCTTAATGGTACTTGTGCCCAGTGACCAAACAACACATGACAAGAAAGCAATAACAGTAACTCGGTTGATTTTTCACGGAATTGGATAAACCTCTCTTATTTGACCATGATGTTCTCATGATTCTGTGCACAAAGTGATGATGAGCATATTTCACAAAGAAAAGGAGCTTTGGTTTGAATCTGGAAGGAAAAAATTGTCGTTTGGCATAATTTAAACAAAATTATCTGTGACTTGTTTCAGGTGCACTGCTGGTTGTTCCCTTTTGCCAAGGGTGTTGGGCAGTCATATACAGTGAAATGTGTTGGATGGGGTAGAGATTGGCCATGAAACCACATTGAGTTTTTCCTGGAGAGAGTTGTACTCTTTCTGTTGTTAATGTTACTCTTTTGTTTTGTGAAATAGGTATTTTCAGTGCATCATGATCTGTCTGTCTGTCTACACATCTGTGTATGTGAGTGTGTATGTATGTGCTCAAACTGTCTGTCTGTCTGCACATCTGTGTATGTGAGAGTGTATGTATGTGCTCAAAAGTATGTGCCTCAGAGAGAGAGAGGCAGAGAATGTTCCATCTGTCTATACATCTATATGTGTGAGAGTGAACGCGTGTGCTCAAAAGTGTGCATCAGAGAGAGAGAGAGAGAGAGAAGTGTAAAAATGGTGTGAAAAGGTCACCTAAAACTGTGTGGAAGTGTGTGTGGGTGTTAGAGAGCTGAAACGTGCAATTTGTTTCATCATCCGATTGCTGTCTTGCATAGCCAAAATGTATGCATTCATCAGCATCGTCAGCCTAAACAATTTGTTAGATGAATATCTTGAATTTTGTATACAGCTTGATTTCATTTCTTTCTAGTTTAATTCATTTGATGACAAATTTGACCAAAACAATTACAAAGCAGCTTTTGCTTATAAATCAAGGCACATTGTTACACAGTTCCAAAGAAGAAAAATTGCTAATCAGCTTGGCAGCATAATGCAGTTAGGCATTCAAGATATTTTTAAGAAGTGAGGGAGACTCCTTGTGCCAGATTCTCGTTATTTGCTTACATGTGGGACAGTCGCTAACAACAGTTTTACTAGCAGTAACAACATCATTCTGCTGTCCCCCACCCCAGCTTTTGTCTTTGGAAACTTTAGGAGTCAAGTTTAGTAAAAACCTGTCACATGCTCACATACACAGAACTAAACCTGCAGACTCCCAGCCCACATACACTTACATTTTTTTCAAATGGGGTAGGGAAAAGAATAATTGCACAGAATACTTAAAAGTGTTTAAAAAGATATTCTGCAAATCATGTGTGATTGTGAAAATTTTATAATGACAAAGCAGTTCATACAGTAAACAGTGTTACTAACACTGTTATCATGGAGCCCTGCATTCAAGTTCTATCTATTCACAGATTATAACTCATACGAGTATCACACTAATCTGATACCCATCGAGTATCACACTGATCTAATATCCATCCCGTCCCCATTTCTATGCCCTCTCCGTACCTGCCCCCTCCCCCCATTTTATACCCCAAGATAAAAAATGATTGATAACATTCAACTTGGGTATCATCTACCATCAGTATTACTTCTGAGGCATTCACTTGCATACAGATAGGTCCGTATATACATGCATAAAACATACTTATATGTGCACATAAAGATGCACACAAAGATACTGTTGGATGGTGTAGGATTTACGGTAGGTACCTATTATGTCTGTTTTCGTAATAATGAAGCTTTAGATTGCACAACATCCAAGAATATCACCCATACATTATGTACATGCGTACAGTTTAAATGATGTGGTAAAGTTCATTGAAATCATGATCAAATTAATCAGAAGTGAATCAAGACCATGATTCATAGAAATATGCACATGACACAAAAATTACAGCACCCACACACACACACACACACACGTTACACACGCACACACATATGCAAAAAGCAGCATAAAACATAATTATGTACTCATTCTTGTCTGCTGATTGTCTCAAAGAGTATGCATTGCTTTTTTCTGGTCCACTCCTACTTGTGCGAATCTCTTTCAGGTACTGTTCTGTCGAAAAAGGAGTGCTGCAAAATTACATGATCTGAAAACGATGTACAACAGCATTGCTTTTCTGTTAAGGCTTGTTTCTTCTTCTTTCTCTGTAATCTTAGAGCTCAACTTTGTATGTGTATGTGAGAGAGAGGTTGAGGGGAAGAAAGAGAGAAAGGTGGGAGGGGGAGAGAAAAAAGTCAGCTTTTGGTGGTTCAGAGTGAAACTGGAGGAGTTGTATGCATGGTGTGGTTTCTTTGATAATGTTTGCCCTATGGATTTTGATATTTGATTCGTAAGTTACTAATTACCAAGGCTGATTTATTTCCAGTTCCAGCTTGTAAAATTACTTCATCCACAGATTATACCTGAAGACCTGTTGCGAATTCTGCATCCATCACCGTTGTCTTCTGTAAAATCCAGAGCGGAGATGTGCTGAACAGAAAAATACTCTTCTTGTTGAATGTTTGTACAAAGTAGAGTCACCCTCTGGAAATTAAAATTAGCAAATGTAATGCCTGTATATATATATAAAAAAAAGTTGATTTATTGCCAATACATTATTTCCTTTGCAGACTTCAGATGTTAGAAATGTGTTTATGTAAGCATAGGTAAGATGCTTTTAAATGCAGTGTACATTCTTACAGTAGCAGTATATTTTCACACACACACAACTACTTGTACAGATTTTTTAAATGGTGTATGCAAACTACTTCATGACATCCAAGCAGTCAAACACTTGCTTTAAATTCAGCCATATAACACAACCAGTTTATCGTAGTTCTGACTTTATATATGGTTCTGCGTTCATAAAATTTGACATAATTTTTCAAAATGTTCCTTTCCTTTTTAATCATCTCGTATTTTGTATGTTTCAGTGTTTGAAAGAATAAAAAACTTAACATTATCATTTTGCACTGTTGCATAGGATGCAGATGCAGACCTTGCTGACAGCTGCCAACAATCATCCCCTGATACTGACTCTGAGGATTGTCTACCTCATCCTGCTGATGCCTGCCAACCATTTCAAGATGATGATGAGGAACGGATTCCCTCTGATCATGCTGATCAAGATCACCAACAGTTTGAGTCATTATTTCAGAATGACGTGAACGCAGTCAGCAGAGATGTTGCTGGAGATGATGAGGATTCAACATTACTTGATGCATACTGCAAAGAATATGACAGTTGGACTATTAACATCTTTCCAAAGGAAAAATACAAAGATCTTGTTGCAGAAAGCAGCTGCTTATATGATTCTTCAGAAGATAAGATGGAAAGTGAAGCACAGGCAACAGATTTTTCAGAAGATAAGATAGAAAGTGAAGAGCTGGCAAGAGATAATGTACATGATAGGTTAAACACATTAGAACAAGATGACCATCCTTCAGAACAGCTATTGACAGATAGTATTCTGGATTGTTTTGAAGGGCATTTACTGCTTAGTGAGCATAATTTAGACCAGGAGATGTTTAGTGGAGAACAGAATGGAGAGGTGTTGGTAACCAGTTCGGAAAATGATGTCGCCGATGAAGACCAGGCTTCTAATGGACATCTGTTAAGTAATGAACACAGTTTTATGCAGATGATGTGTAGCACAGAACAGAATGAACTTGGACTGGAGGCTGCTTTGGAAAACCATATCACCGGTGAAGATCAGCATTTAAATGAACAAAGTTTTGCTGAAGCAGACACTTCTCTTACAGATGATTCTGCTCTTTTGGAACCCAGTGTGTCCAGAACCGAATCCCTCAGTACATCTCTCAGCACCTCCCCAATCTCCTCCCCTCTTCCGAATCCTCTTGCAGGACAAAGTCTTAACTTGGCGACTGCTGCAACAGGCCTTCCTCTTCAGCACAGTCATCGTACTGGCCCACCTTGCTTTGTTCAAGTCTATCCTATGCATGTGGCAGCTGCTGTGGCAGCCCAGCATAGCCGGGTGGCAGCTGTGACACACCAACAAAATTTGATGGCAGCAGCAGCAGCACAGCAACGTGCAGCACTCATGGCTCAACAACGAATGGCAATGGCAGCAGCACAGAGGCCCCAGGCTGTTATGATGCAGCAGCACCTCGTGCGAAATCGTTATGTAGGAGCCCCTGTTGTTGTTCGACCACCAGCCTTTGTACCTGTTCAGAGTGTTCAGAGGATGACAGCTCCTGTCAGGTATCACATTTACAAAACTTTCCTTTTGTTGATTTGCATAACTTTTATTTTGAAAAGAAATGAGAAAATGCACAAAATTGAAGATGAAGTTTCTCCCCTTTGTTGTAGTTTTCTTTTGTTGTAACCGTTTTCTAAAGACTTGTTCTCCCATGTTTTGTTCTCATCCAGTTCTCTGGTTTTCTGAATTTTGTGAAACTGATTGATATGTTATATATTCTCTTTTTTTTTCCACCCGATCTTCCTTAAAATTTTAGTGCCACTATACTGACACTGTTCATTTAGGCTGTCTAAAGCGCTATCAAACACAGATTCGTTCCGCCCAAAAATTAAAAAATTAAAAAAACAGAAATACATGGAAATAGAATGGAAAACAAGAGTATTTAATTCACAGGAAACAATGGATGCATATTTTAAACCAACTGGCCTTTTTCAGATGTATATGAAAGGAAAAAAAACATTTCTTCAGAATTAGGGCAACAAAGAAAGATCAGATAAATTCCTGAAACTTGATGAATAGAATTAACTTTAAAGAGAAGTTAATCTGATGTTATTTTTATCCTAAGTCTAGTGAATTATTTCTTTGTCATCTTCAATGTACTTTTGATAAAGGGCAGTTGGCCAAAACTTTATGCATGTCTTGTTTCATCATTTACGTACATGTTCTCATTCTCTTTTCAAATGTTTGGGGTTTTTTGCTATAAGCTTGAATGCTGCAGTCATTTTGATTCATATTTTATTCAAGTACAGTCTCTGACTTTAAAACCCCAAATATTTTCTTACGAATGTGATAACCAAGCATGATACATAACCCCCCTCCAGATACCTTTCACATTTACAGGGCTTTTTCAGTCAGTTAAAACCTTTATGAAATGAAAATTAGGTGCTAGGTGTCTGTATAGGTAATAGCTTTCTGCCTTCTCAGTATTTGTCATGCTGCTGAAACTGAACCTTGCCAGTAAAAATATTGATTAATCACAAGTCCAGTTTTTGGATCCCCCCACCCCCACCCCACGCCAAAAAAAAAAAAAGAAAAAAAAAGACAGACTTGTCTACTCCAGTAAAGATAAGTTGGAACAGTTCCGAGAGACATTGCAGAAAAAAATCTTTATTTTGGCAAATTTTTTGGATATAAGCGGACAGTTGACATATATCATGTTGTTGGTCTGAATAAGGTCGTGTGTATCCACTCGACCTGAACCAGTGTTTCCCATTATATAAAAAAAAAAAGGAGACCAAGATTGAAGGATAAGGGATAAGGATAAGGGGGGTTGACATTGATGAGTGACACTCAGCAGCCTGATCTTACAAATAAATCTAATTTTAGGTTATTTAATATTTTCTGTTCAACGTCTTTTGCTTTGACTTTCAGGGTACGGATGAGTTTGCGGCGAAGTGTCATGATGACGGAGGAGTTCAGCATTGATCGTCGGTGATATTCTGTGATGGTAGATGTTCTTGATTTCAAAGAAGGGCTGTACTGGTCAGTCAGAATAAGGTGACTCTCGCTCTCTCTCTCTCTCTCTCTCTCTCTCTCTCTCTCTCTCTCTCTCTCTCTCTCTCTCTCTCTCTCTCTCCCCCCCCATCCTCCCCGCCCCCTCCCCCTCCTCCTCCTCCTCTCTTTCATGTTTTGGTTTGTTTGATATTAATGGAAAAGATCACTGTGAAAGGGTATAATAACTCCTGCAACAGTACAAAGATAGTATTATGAAAGAATGTTTTTGTAAATCTCTTAAGTTCAGGGTTCACACAGGTTTTAAAACTTATAAAATGTTACCTATATATTTTAAGGATGAACTATTTGTAATTAATTTTGTGCTCTGTTCGTGCATTGTAAAAGAATATAATTATTCTACCCCAGTTTTAATTTTCTTAAAAAACAAGATTCAAACGATCTTGAGATGAACTTTACCATTCGTATCCATAAGCAGTTTTACTAGGGTCGTATTCTGCACTCAAAATGTAGATCTCATTTATTTCGGTTTCTTTGATTACTTCTGTGTGAGACATGCAAAACAGAGGGCTACTTTGACAAAAATGTCTTGACAAAAATGTCATGGGGGTACTTTTTTCATGGCTTTTGAAGTGAGGGTTTGCTGTAGTATTTGAAAAGATGCTACAACAAGTGGAAAGCTTTCTGCTCATTTTGCATGGAGAGTTTCACTGTTTTGTCACTGGCGAGAGAAACTGCACCTACTACACATGCTTAAAGGAAAATTCTATCAAGTCAGATTCAGCTGTTTGCACACACGCTCCATGTTTGTGATTCACACACTCCCCACCCCCTCACGCCCACCCCCAGTATGCAGTGATAATTATCAATGTTGTTTTTGGTGGCAACAGAAAAAAAGGAGAGAAAGAATAGATAGTCGAAAGTGATTTTGCAGCATAAAACACAGCGTTAATTTTTATCATATTCCAAAAGACGACAGTTTCATCAAACCAAAGCTTGACAGTTTCATCAAACCAAAGCTATCAAATTTATTCAAATTGATTAATTAGAAGCAAAATCTTGAATTTTTTAAGATTTTATTTTGCAGTAGTTGCCAGTCAGCAGTACCAAAGTATTCGGAAAAATACTCTGTACTGAAGCCAAGTACAAAGGAAGAAGCATTTGTCTTCTGTGAGATGTCGCAGCAGAAATCTTGTTTTGACTTGGGAGTGGGGGGGGGGGGGGGGGGGTTGATCATTGACTTAATTTATAAATTGTAGAACATCAGTCTAAGGCAGATTCAGAAAAGTCAGTCCTGGATAATATCAAAATTTCAGTCAGTTCACTCATATCTTGATTTTATTTGTTTGTCAAAATCAGCAAATGTATGCATGCAGACAAAAAGTACAAGTATAAATCCTGTCTTGGTTAGTACAAGAGAGGAGTGTAGAGTTCATTTGTGGAAATGCTGTCATGTTAATGCTGCTAAAAATACCCACTATACTACTAAAAAGTGGGGTTCTACCACCATCTTACTACTGAAAATTGGGGTTCTACCACCATTACACTACTGAAAACAGGGTTCTACACCATTGTACTACTTATACTACTGAAAATTGGGGTTCTACTACTTGGTGGGGAGGGGGTTATGATGGGGCCTTGGCAGGTCTGCGTTCATTCAAGGGTTCTGTGCTGTATTGATTCACTTTTTCAGGATTGTATGGTATCTGTGCATGTATTGTATACATGTCTATGCTTTTCATGATTAACAGAATGTTTTATTTCTTCAGGCAACAAACGCAAAAGCACCCATACTGACACTGCCACAGTCCGTGTTTATGATGCACCACCAGAGAGTGACAGGTGGAGAACAACTCATGTCCTGGATGCCTGGAGATGCATTTTGTGTACTCTTGTGTATGTTCATCATCAGCATTGTAATCATCATCATCATCACTTGATGTCCCCTCTCCCCTCCCAAGGGATGTCAGGGCTCTGTGATAGATGTCTCTGTTGTAAGAAATTCCAGTGTTCTTTAACTTTGGTCATTTGGTTGTATTAAATGGGCGTCCCTATTCTTTTTTCGTGTTTTTTCTGGTTCCTTTGTGTGTGCACTTCAGTTGTCCACTCCGCGCAGCAGACCCAGCTTCAATGCTCTAGATGTCACATCTTCTACAGGCCACAGTTTGCTGCCTTCTGCTGTGTAGAAGGTTGTCGGAGCTTCTGGTGGCATTTTTCTCCAGGTGGAATTGATCATTTTGTGATCTCGTGAAGTACTTGATTGTGCTTCTATGTGTGACTTCCTTGGGTTAGTGCTTTGCATGAGCTCAGGACATGTTCCATTGTTTGCTCTGGCAGAGTAGGCACATGGGATCATCTGATTTCATCAGATTTGCATTCAAGGGCAGGAAATCTTATACAGATCTGATGTTGAAACATACTGAGAGGGGCCTTATGCTGCTACATGTCATTCCAGCTTAGACTGCTTTGGAATGCATTTTCCCACATTGTCCATTGCCCCTGTTTGCCTTGCTAGACTGTTTCTGGATTCTTTTGGCATCATACTTCTTTAATCTCTTGTATTATCATATCTCTTTTTGCCTTTTGTTGGTCTTTGACCACAATTCCATTTTTGCGTATCCCAGTCCTTGCCTGTTGATCTATGTGTGCCCTATTATTTCTTTGTTCATGAGGCTTTCGCTCACTGCATCCACTGCCTCCGGAATTTTCCATTTCTGTCAGTCATCAGTTGGAGCTGGATTGCACTCACATTATCTTTCGAATCTTCAAGTATGCTAAGAAATCTGACTTTTCCCATCTTATACTCCTCAAGTATGGATTTTAGGGGTAGCTTCAGCTTTGTCTGGCGACAATACAGTGCAACATCAGTGAGACCTGGTGGGACACCAAGCCATTTTCTTACATATTTGTTGATCTTGGCCTCCATTGATTCTACTGTGCTAGAACTGATGTCATTCATCAACAGAGATCAGAGGAGTTTTGGAATCAGCATGAATGCAGGCAGCAGGCTTTGTATTTTCCAAGAAGTCTACACTAGTCTATTTCTTGCAAGCTTTTTTGGCCATTTGCATGGTTTCCATATCCCTTTTACTGTCAGAATGGCTTGGTTGGTGACAATAAACGTTGCTCTTTTGGCTGTTTTACCTTTCCTCATTGAGAGACTTCTTGATTTTTCCCCAGGTTTGAATCTCATCCTGGATAAAGCAATTAAGTCATTTTACATAACATGGCTATAAAATGTAAGGTTTGAGGTGGGGGGGGGGGGGGGGTTTTAAGACGACTTTTTCCCCACCCCTGAGGCTGACAGCTTTTTTTTCCCAAAAAAAGTTGAATGTGGAGAAAAAATCATTGAACTTAATTTCTGTACATCCAGATATGTACCATGTCCTCTACATCCACATCTCTAACAAACATGAATATCAGTGGATTTGTATGTGTCATTACCTTTTGTGGAGATGTGTTTATAGTGAACTCGAGAGTATTTATTTGCCACAAGAACCTGGAATAGTGAGTGTGTGATTGAACAGAGGAAGTGAGAATAGTGTGTGTGATTGTTGAACAAAGAGTTGCGTCGGGTATTAGAATATATTTATTTGCCGTAAGAACCTAAATTACGTGACTGAAGAAAGAATTCTAAGAAGTAGGCCTACTCATGATTTCTTTTTCTTGCTTTCGTTTTATGGCTATTTGCAGATTGTTGTTTTATTTGTGTTGGTCTTGATTATTTTCTGCTTTTACATCTTCTTTTTATTCTTCTGTTCACTGCCTACATGGTCAGCCACATATGGCATTAAATTTGGCTGAGATTTGTTTAATTTGTGTTGATCTTGATTATTTTTCATCTTCTTTTGTTCACTGCCTAATGGTCATCCACATCCAGCATTGAATTTGGCTGGTTTTTGTTGTTGTTGTTGTTGCATTTCCTGCTGGCTGCCATTAGGACAGCTAGGGCAGTCTGGTGCAACAGGCAAGTGCCATCATCATCTGATGTAGAGGACCATGAAGACATTTGCGCTATATTGGTACCTTTGTTTGCTAGTAGTTGTTGAAACCTATGGGAACCCTGTTCTGAACTATAGGCTTTCTATGTCTGAACTAGTTGGGATGTGAGGGTGAAGAGTTGGGCTTTGCAGCCTGCCAGGTCAGTGTCTTGAGTGAATTTCAGGTTACAAAGGGACCATCTTATGATGGATATGGAAGTATGAAGTCTTGGGTCTTTTGCATAGTGTTTTTCAGGTAGATTTAAACAGCTCCAGAGAGAGGAGACAGTCTTGGCAAACTCTTATCTGCACAAACTCACTGAAAACTGATGTTTCTCTGGAAAATATTTTTGCTTTCGTATGGCAGTTTAGTTTCTTTTGTAGGATATAGTTTCAGGGAAAAAAATCTGTTTTAATTTGGATCTTTTACTGGATATAATCAGTTTTAACTTGTGAAATATTGTCTGATGTAATTTTTAACCCTTTGCCCCCTGCGCCCTATCCACCAGCATCCTGCATTTTCAACCATGCTAGCAAAACAGAAACTTAACCCTTTGACTCCCTCACCCTATACTCCAGCTTTCTGCAAGAAGCTGGTGGACAGGGTGAGGGAGTCGAAAGGTTAAGTTTTTGCATTGGGTGGATGGGATGTGGGAGTCAAAGGGTTAATGTGGTGATCATTTTTAATCTTCAAGTTTTGTTAATGGCCTTATGACGGCCCTGATGTAGCCTCAAGCAGTCGGTGGGTATATAAACAGTTGAGGCAGCTACATTTGATTGAAAATAGATGAGAGCATGAAAATACATGAGAAAGGGATGTCAGATATAAATGTTATTTATGGATAGATTTGTTAATATTATGTCATCAAAATATGTTTCTTTTGTTTCAGGCCTTCTGATGTTGGTGCTTGCCACTGAAGACATTGGCTGACATGAATTGGGAAAAAGACCACTGAGAACATCTTTTCCACATTTATCCCATATCTTTCAGACCACATCTGTGATAACCAAAATGTTGACTCATGTGTGTGCATGTGAATACTTATGTAAATTTGAAGGTAATTTTTTAATGATGCTGTTGACTTGATATACAACGTAATTATTTGTGTCCAGTTGCAACGTGTGTTTCTTGAAAATTCATTTATTTGTTAATTTTTTTTTACTGTTTTCATTCCTGGACCAGTTCTCATACTACAGACTGCTGCTGATTTTTTTCTCGTTATTAGACAAAGGAAATTGAATTAAAGTAATTACACTGCGAAGTGATGAATCTTGACAAAGCAGTTGTGTTAGTTGTGCATTGTCTGCACCTGCTGTAGAGTAACTAACATCCCACATTTCCAGTGCTGTAATAGCAATGCTGGACTCTATTGTCTGGTTTGGTTGCTTGTTGGTGGAGTTTTTGGCATCATAACAAAGGGGTTTGATTTTTTTTTGTTTTTTGTTCATGAATATTTTTACAGAAGTTTTCATGGAGGTGACGTATAAACGGTGTATAAATCCTATGTATTACATACTTTATCAACAGTGCATAAATCCTATGTACTTAACAAGACGGTTAGTTAGGTATTCTTAGGAAATGACCATGTGCCATATCTTTAAATATTTTTTTTGCTTGCATACACCAGATTGTCTCCACTTATACCAGAGTTCCCCTTTCCAAGCACTAGAAATGTGTCCAAAATTAGTTATTTCAGTATGCAGCTCAAGCACTGTCTTCATGAAAGTCACAAAGAATATGAGCCATGTCTTGCCAGAGCACATTCCTCGCTGCCACTTCGTCCTTCTTCTACACTTTGTGTTTGATGTTGTATCCACAGTGCTCTGTCCAGTCCTCCTTATTGTACAGATAGTGTGATTAAATAAGCTGTATCTTTTAAAAAAGTGTATTCCATAGAACTATTTAGTGTATTATGTTTTGTATCTTTGATTTTCTTATGACTTATTTCTTTTTTAATCATTTTGTAATCTGGAAGTGGTAAGGTGTTTGGATGTAGTCTAAATAATCAGTGTAATATTATAATCAAGTAAGCTGACGTGTATCTTACTGTGTAGTATTACTGTTTCAATGTCTCATCTGTCGGCATCGCCAGGTTCTGTGTTGGCCGCTGCAGTCAGTGTAGTCTTACATAATCAATATGAATATGATCAAGTAAGCTGACAGTGTATCTTACTGTGTAGTATAACTCGTTCAATGTAGTCTAATTAATCAATGTAATATTATGATCTAGTGAGCTGACAGTGTATCTTACTGTGTAGTATAACTCATTCAATGTAGTCTAATTAATCAATGTAATATTATGATCAAGTAAGCTGACAGTGTATCTTACTGTGTAGTATAACTCGTTCAATGTAGTCTAATTCATCAGTGTAATATTATGATCAAGTAAGCTGACAATGTATCTTACTGTGTAGTATAACTGGTTCAGTGTAGTCTAATTACTCAGTGTAATATTATAGTCAAGTAAGCTGACAGTGTATCTTACTCTGTAGTATAACTGGTTCAGTGTAGTCTAATTACTCAGTGTAATATTATAATCAAGTAAGCTGACAGTGTGTCTTACTGTGTAGTATAACTGGTTCAGTGTAGTCTAATTACTCAGTGTAATATTATAATCAAGTAAGCTGACAGTGTATCTTACTGTGTAGTATAACTGGTTCAGTGTAGTCTAATTACTCAGTGTAATATTATAATCAAGTAAGCTGACAGTGTATCTTACTCTGTAGTATAACTCTTTCAATTTAATCAATGTGGTATTATGATCAGATGAGCTGACAGTGTATCTTACTGTGTGGTGTAACTCGTTTAATGTAGTCTTATTAATCAATGTAATATTATGATGAAGTAAGTTGACAGTGTATCTTACTGTGTAGTGTAACTCTTTCAGTGTAGTCTAATTAATCAGTGTGATATTATGATCAAGTAAGCTGATAGTGTATCTTAATGTGTAGTATAACTCTTTCAGTGTAGTCTAAGTAATCAGTGTGATATTATGATCAAGTAAGTTGATAGTGTATCTTACTGTGTAGTATAACTCTTTCAGTGTAGTCTAATTAATCAGTGTGATATTATGATCAAGTAAGCTGATAGTGTATCTTACTGTGTAGTATAACTCAGTGTAGTCTAAGTAATCAATATTATGATCAAGTAAGCAGATAGTGTATCTTACTGTGTAGTATAACTCTTTCAGTGTAGTCTAAGTAATCAATGTGATATTATGATCAAGTAAGCTGATAGTGTATCTTACTGTGTAGTATAACTCTTTCAGTGTAGTCTAAGTAATCAATGTGATATTATGATCAAGTAAGTTGACAGTGTATCTTACTATGTAGTATAACTCTTTCATCATCATCATCATCATCAGGTGCCCTGCCGCATGGCGTTGGCGACCATGGACTTCCAACCATCTCTATCTCTCGTTGCCCCCAGCATCTCTCCCACCCTCCTCATCCCCAGCCACTCTGCAAGTCCGTCCAGCATTCTCTCCCTGGATCTACCTGGTGCTCTCTTTCAGTGTAGTCTAAGTAATCAATGTGATATTATGATCAAGTAAGCTGATAGTGTATCTTACTGTCTAGTATAACTCTTTCAGTGTAGTCTAAGTAATCAATATTATGATCAAGTAAGCTGATAGTGAATCTTACTGTGTAGTATAACTCTTTCAGTATAGTCTTAGTAATCAATGTGATATTATGATCAAGTAAGCTGATAGTGTATCTTACTGTGTAGTATAACTCTTTCAGTGTAGTCTAAGTAATCAATGTGAAATTATGATCAAGTAAGCTGATAGTGTATCTTACTGTGTAGTAAACTCTTTCAGTGTAGTCTAAGTAATCAATGTGATATTATGATCAAGTAAGCTGATAGTGTATCTTACTGTGCAGTATAACTCTTTCAGTGTAGTCTAAGTAGTCAGTGTAATACTGTAATCAAGTACGGTAAGCTGACAGTGTCTTATTGTGTAGTGTTATCGTTCAGTGTAGTCCAAATAATCAGTGTAATATTATGATCAAGTAAGTTGACAATGTATCTTATTGTGTAGTGTAATCTTTCAATGTAGTCTAACTAAACAATGTAATATTATGATCAAGTAAGCTGACAACGTATCTTATTGTGTAGTGTAGTGTAATCTTTGAATGTAGTTTAAGTAATAATTGTAATATTATGATCAAGTAAGCTGACGGTGTATCTTAATGTGTAGGATAACTTTCAACGTAGTCTAAGTAAACAATGTAGTATTATGATCAAGTAAGCTGACAATGTATCATTGTGTAGTGTAATCTTTCAATGTAGTCTATGTAATCATTGTAATATTATGTTCAAGTAAACTGATGGTGTATCTTAATGTGTTGTATAACTTCCAATGTAGTCTAAGTAAACATTGTTGTAATATGATCAAGCAAGCTGACGATGTATCTTATTGTGATCAAGCAAGCTGACGATGTATCTTATTGTGTAGTGCAATTATTGTGTAGTGTAATCTTTCAATGTAGTCTATGTAATCATTGTAATATTATGATCAAGTAAGCTGACGGTGTATTTGAATGTATAGTATAACTTTCAATGTAATCTAACTAAACAATGTAATATTATGATTAAGCTGACAGTGTATGGTACTGTGTAAGTCTTTTCATTTTAGTCCAAGTCATCATCGTCATCATCATCAGGTGCCTTGCCGCATGGTGTTGGCGATCATGGACTTCTATCTGTCTCTATCTCTTGTTGCATCAAGCATCTCTTCCACCCTCCTTGTCTTCACCCTGCAAGTCCGTCTAGTATCTTCTCCCTGGGTCTACCTGGTGCTCTCTTTACCTCCAGCTTTCCCATTGTGACCAGGTGCTCCAGTTCCCCTTTCCTCATAAAATGTCCTATAAATGTTGCCCGTCTTTTCCTAATCTTACTTACATGGGTGCAACTTTTTCCGTTTGACGACGGAATCCGTTTTTCAAAAGAGTTAGAAACGGATAGTCCATTTTTTGAAAAATCGCCGAGCTAGGGTAGTTTTTTTTGGTGGTATAAAATCGTTTATCGAATGTGAATGTTTCGTGATGGTTACTCTCAGTATAGAAAGGAAAGCGGAAACACTCTTTTGTGAAGGAAGCTATGAAAGTCAATGCACATGCTTCGTTGCGAAATCTCGCATCAACTTCCGTGAAATCGCCGCCATTTTCGAGCTTCACATGTTGAGCGAACTTCACGATGCCAACGGTGAAAAAAGGTGAATATGTCGCCTTAATCAACGCAACTGTCAAGAATAAATGGCGTTTGGAATGGCTAGAGTAGACAGATACAAAGATAATTCCCGTCGCCTGTGGTGTGTGAAAATCAACCGAGCAGTAATAAAGATACTTGAAATTGTCTGAAATAGGATGAAAAGCATCTGCTGTTTTTCTTGAATCTAATTGCAGGAGAAAGCTTAAGATTCAGTTTTATTTTTACAAAAGCTTCAGCGTACCCCGCCAGGGGCCTACAGGCCCCTGGGTCCCCTTTCCGTTTTTTTTATTTTTTCTAAGATGCACCCTTGTACTTATGAATGATCTACTTGTGTCTGCCTCCATCAAGACTGTCTCGTTTGTTTCTTTGCCGTCCATGGAACTCTCACACCATTCTTCTCAGAAACCACATCTCGACTGCCTCAATCTTGTTCTGGCTTTGCTTTTGACTGTCCACGCCTCGCAACCATACAACAGTATTGGTTCAATATAACATTCAAGAACTCTCTTCCTGATGTTAATTGATTGGCATTTGTTGGTAAGAATGCTTTTCATCTGTTGAATGCTGTTTTGGTTTGGCCAATTCTGCTGGCTATTTCTGATGTGCATCTGCCGTCTGGTGAAATGATCGTTCCCAGGTATTTAAACTTAACAACCTGTCTCAAGGTTGTGTCGTTTGCTGTTATTTTGCATGAAGGGATTTCATGTTTTTTACTGATCACCATGACTTCAGTCTTCCTGCTGTTTAGTTTCAACCCCATACCTTTGCTTTCTATTTATAGTATATTCACAAGGTTTTGTAGATCCCTTTCATTTTCTACAATTAGCACGGTGTCATCTGCGTATCAAATGTTGTTTATCATTTTTCCTCCAACCTTTAATCCAGGGTCTTCCTCTAGGTTTCTCGTGATGTTTTTGTTGTAAAGGGAAAACAGATCTGGTAACAAAACACAACCCTGTCTGACTCCTCTTTTAATGTTTTGGAAAGAGCTTATATCGTTTTCTATTTTCGTTGCAGCTGTTTGTTCCCAATACATATTTCTGATTATTCGTAGATCTTTTCCATCAATATTGAGTCTTTCTAGTTGGTTGATCAATTCTTCATGTCTTACCCGATCAAAACCTTGGTATAGTCGACAAAGCATAAATATAAATTCTTATTCATCTCGATTGACCTCTCTATGATAGTTCTTAGGATGTATATGGCATTAATAGTTCCTTTCTTTTCCACAAATCCACTATGTTCTTCTGCTATTTCTCTTTTGATTCTATTCCTTGTTCTCATCATGATTATTCTGAATTTCCTTTTTGTTACATGACTCATCAAACTGATTGTGCGATGAAGTTCACATTCTATAGTCCCCGTCTTCTTCGGAAGTGCAATGAAAATTGATTTTGACATATCTTTGGGGATTTTTCCGGTGTCGTAAATTTCATTTAGGAGGACTGTTATTTTTTCAATACCAAATTCCTCCAGGGATTCAATCATGTTTGTGGTAATGTTGTCTGGTCCTGGGGCTTTTCCTGGTTTCATCTTTTTCAGTGCTGCTCTAACTTCATCTTTCATTATGGGTGGTCCTTCAAAGTTCTTTCTTATAATGTGTTCTTCGTTTCTGTCATCTTCAAAAAGGTCTTTAATGTACTCTCCCCATCTGTCTAATATTTTGTCTTTTTCCATAATAAGTGTGCCATCTTTCAGTTTTAACTCACTCCCCACGGGGGGATTTTTCCTATGTTTGCTTCTGTATACTGGCCATTTGTATTGGTTAGAACAAAAATCATTAAAAAAAAAATACTCCACACAAATACATGAAAATTTAAGGATTTATTGTTGACATGTTGGTGCACTACAGTGCAAAGTTTCAAGTGTTTCATGTGAAAAATGTCTGATTTAGATGGGAGGTATAAATGACCCTTTTTCTGGTATCAAAATTATGCAGACCGCAGGAGTGTCACTCCACATAATGAAGACTAGGCTGGTCCAGAGAATGTTTTTGTTCACACAAATACAACACAAACCATGAAAAAACATGTACTTACACAGTTTTCACACCACTGACAAGTAAACAGGCCAAGGAATACACATATGTACTTACGTAAGTTGACCCCACACAGAAAAAAATATCCAGAGAAACCTAACACTTACTAACACAAGAGTTATTCAGTTTGTCAATAGTCTGTATAGTTTTTTATTGTGTGGTACACCTGAAAACAGGAAATATCCTTCCCCCAGGCTGGCTTGTCCACACAGAGTGCTTTCCCACACTTTTCACAGCAGTTTGGTGTCTGGCGTCGCTTCGCAACATCAGGTTGGCGTGCAGCCCGCGCAGTGCACACAAAACAATCCCTGAATTTGGTTCTGCCAGTTTGGTACTGGCCAATCCGACTGGGGTAATGTCCACCAGCCAGGCGGGTCTCCGGTGTAGGCATGGGAGGAGCAGGAGCATGTCGGGGTAGAACAGCAGGCGCAGCAGGAGGACCAGCAACAGGTGCAGCAGAAGGACCAGCAACAGGTGCAGCAGAAGGACCAGCAACAGGTGCAGCAGAAGGACCAGCAACAGGTGCAGTAGAAGGACCAGCAACTGGCACAGCAGCAGGAACAGGGACAGGAGCAGCTGCAGGAGTGCTGTGGTATCTCTCTGCAAGAGCATTGCCCACAGCCACCACAAACTTCTTGAGTGAAAACTTACGCTGCCCCTCAATGCGGTGAAATTTGTTGTGTAAAATGTATGCCTGAATCAGGGACAGCGTAAACAAATGGAAGAAAAGTTTCTTCCACCACTTCATGGTCTTCCTGTTTAGAGGCATGTATGCCATCAGCTGGTCACTCTTATCCACACCTGCCATGTTCTGGATGTAGTCCTGGACTGCCACAGGCTTGTTTTTTCTCCCGCTGCGTGACACCACCTCTTTCATTTCTGTCGGGTCCATCTTTGTGGTGATCAGGTGGACTGGTTTCTTGTCCATCCACTTGAGGACACTGACTCCACCTACAACAGAAAGCAACATGTAAGCTGTCAGAGATAAAAATGTCTTATCTGATCATAGAGTTTTGATTTATGATATTTATTGATACATGAAATGACACCACACACATTGGTCATCACAGCAGCTTTCAGCTAAATAATCTTGAAAATTCTGAAAATGCAAAGAAAATATTAGCAGTATCATGGTCTGTGAAGCACACTGACAGATTGAAAATGCTAAAACAGACAATACATAAACTTCAATTCAACATCAATTCAGCTGAGTCTACTACTACTATAATGCTCAGTGTCAGAATATTTCAAATGTTCACACACTGATTACACACAGAAACATACCAATGTGAGGGATAGACACCTGTTTATTTATTATTATAAATTGTATTGTATATGTATTCAGTTATACAACAACAAAAAACCAACAACAACAACAAACAACAAAAATGAGAATTTAGTTGTCGGCATCTTCAGTTGCAGTTCTGAAAAGAAAATGTAATAAAATATAATGAAATATAATATAATGTAATAGACATAATATGTAATAGAAATAAACTAAACTCATCAATAAAAAACATGATATATAATAAAAATAAAACAGACTAAAAAATAAAAAGAGCACAATAAAATTGTATACACATACCTTGTCGGAATGCTCGAACTGTGCCGCGCTCGACAGGTGCTTGAATTTCATGTTTCGGCAGGCCGATGCGGTTGGAACGTACTGTACCCACGCAGTGTGTGTCCTTTTCCACCAGTTTGTCAGCCAGCTCAGGGCAGCAGTAGTAATTGTCAACATACATACTGCGCCCTTCATTCAGCAACGGTTCTGCCAGCCTCATGACCACATCCACCGGTTTGTTACTGATTTGAGGGTCTGCTGCAAAGATCTCGAAGTCGTATACATAAGCTGAACTCGACTCGCACAGCTCATACAACTTCATGCCCCAGCGAACAGGCTTGTTCTTCATGTAGACACGAAAGCCTACCTTGCCCCTCCAAGGACACATAGCCTCATCTATGCACACATTTTCTCCAGGCACATAAAGTTCCCTGAACTTGCGGCGGAGATGGCTGTAGACAGGCTGGATCTTCTGCAGTGGGTTGTGGCCTGGTCTGCCCCTAGGAATGAAGTCTGCATTGTTGCTAACATGCAACATGGCCAAGATGAGCTGGAACTTGTCCCGGCTCATTATAGCTTTTGCAAATGAAGTTTGCAGAATTGGGTTCATAGACCAATAGTCTGACACTTCAGGCTTATGTAGCAGTCCCATGTGCACCAAGATGGAAAAAAACCCAATCAAATCTCTCTGTGTAATGTTTTTCCACTGGTGAAAAATACTTCTAGGAGATAACACACCTCTGGTAGCAAGATTTTCTTGGGCATAGCGATTGGTCTCTGTAACGATATGACCTAAAAACTCGTTGTCAAAAATCTGATCAAAGAAATCGAGAGGGGCGTGGCCTGCCATGTTTTCCAAACGAAGTCCCTCTGTGTTCTGGCCAGAGTAGTCAGGAATACACGGAAACATGAAAAAATCTTGGTTCCATTCCTTCCTCAACAATTCTAGAACCTCCTCTCCAGTCACTTGTCTGCCGTCAACCCGTATAGCTTCGTCACTTGAGCTACTACTAGCCTCACCACCCCCCTCCTCCTCTTCTTCTGCACCGGCCTCAAAACTACTGTCAGACTCACCAGTCTCAGACTGTTCAGCGATAAAATCACTCTCACTGTCTTCCTCATCCTCTTCTACGTCTGATCCAGGAGTTTGTAACATTTCAATTACTTCTCGAGTCGTGAAACGTCGATGTCTCTGCTGTCTCTCCTCACGCGTTGAACTTGCAGACGCCATTGTTGTTATGAAAAACGACACCGACCAAGTGGGTACGAAATCAAACTTCGCTTTGTCATTCTATAGCAGACAAACTGATACTGGTTTGGGATCTGGCAGACGATTGGTTAAGCTTGAGAGCCATCACTCTATTTTTGTACAAAAGTTGACGTCATTGTTCTAAAAAAATCCGAAAGTCGGAAACTGCGATCGCAGTGGTTCGTGTGGAAGTGGTGTGTACGAGACCACTGCGATCGCAGTGGTTCGCGGGGAGTGAGTTAAGCAACCAGTTGATGTGCATGTATTTTTCCTGTGGACAATTTCTTCAATTCGTCTATACATACCCTGAGCCATTTTGTGTTGGTCTTCTATTTCTTTGTATTTTGTTTTTAGCCAAGCTTCCTTAGTTTCATAGCACCTATTCCTGATTTCTTTGTTTATCTTCCTGTATATCTCTTCGTTTCTCTTTGCCTTCCTCCGTTCCTCCGTCAAGCCTAAAATTTCTTTTGACATCCAATTCCTTTTAGCTTTTCTCTCTACTTCAAGGATTTCTTCACAAGCTTCATTTATCGAATTTCTCAACTTTGTCTATTGTTCCTCGCTGTCACCAACATCTTCCAGAGCACTGAATTTGTTTTGAACATGTACGTTAAATTTTTCATGTATCACTCCATCTGTCTTTAAGAGTTGTATGTGAGAGAGAGGTATAGAGAGGGTATGTGGGTGTGTGTATGTGTGTGTGTTGACTCTGCGCACATGCATGTGTGCGTGCGTGTGTGGATGTGTGGGTGGGGGGCGTCGGCTGTTGCTTGTATATGTGTTTCTGTCGGCTGACTTAAAAAGTTTAACCTTGTCCTCTTAGTCTACATATTCATTTTACTGTATTTAACTCATTTTGATTTTAATGTGCATATCGCATTGCATCTTTAATCAAATTTTTCTATACCTACCAATGTTGTTTTTGAATGAGTATTGCCCATTTTGTCCATTGTTAAAAGTCCTAACCAAGGCATCTGACTCTTATGATGTGCTTTTTTAACCGTACATTTTTAGAATTAGTCATAGACAAAGACCAAGAGGGAGGGGGAGAGAGATGAGGGGAGGGAGAGGGTGAAAGAGAGAGTGAGAGAGAGTAAGAGCATGTGTGTACATTTGTTTATGTGTTCTTGTTCCTGTATGTATTTTAATGTGAATGCCAAAACAATTTCCCATTGTGATGTTCTGGGCTAAATAAAATCTTGTATCTTGTAGTCAATCTGATTTTTGGTAGTATCTCCTGGATTCATCACAGTCCATTTTCTTCTACTAGGCTGCTCAAACCAGGTGTTTCCTAATGTGAACTCATTCATCTGTGCCCATTCTACAAGTTTCCCTCCCCTTTCATTTTGTGCACCAAGGCCATGAGGTCCAACTATATCCTCCACCCTATCCTGCCCCACTTTAGTCCAAGTACTCAATGTAATATGGTCAAGTAACCTGATAGTGTATCTGATAATAAAAGTGTATTCTATAGAACTGTTTATTATATTTCTATATTGTATTTTACCTTTAAAGTTCTTAATACTGATTTCCTTTGAAATCATTGTTTAATCTGACAGTGAACTGTTTGGATGTAGTCTGGTAGTCAGTGTATCTGTTTATAAGAGTTCATTGGGGTAGTTAATACAGATAAATCTTGTTTAAAGTACTGTCTGTTGTAAAAGATTTTGATGTAGTCTTCTGATTTTTATGTCCAACTTGTTTAGTGATGCAAAAAAATTATCATTGTGTATCATGTGTTGTTAATTATCCTTATTGATATTGCCTGTAGGTATTCAATATGATATTCGTATTGTGTATGTGTACTTATCGCTTTAAATGTCCATGTTCTCTACTGTTGGTCCAAGGTTCTTGAAATACTGTTGGTCACACATTCCTGTCATTGCTATTCAATTTTTTATCTTATTTATTGTTCTTACCATTTTATGTCAATAAGAACGTCATTTGGTTGTTTAGCCTTATGTGGACTTAAGTTGTCATTTGATTTTGTTTCTTGCATATGTTCTGTCTTTTTCCAGTTTTCTTTGCTCCGTTATCAGTCACAGAAAAATAAATCCTGCAATTAACGCTGAGAACAAAAAAGAAAATACTTAGGGTAACTGAATTTCCATAGACTAGAGATTTTTGTCTCATGTTCAGTTTCAACCTTATGTTATTTATAGATAGATCTTAGCAGATCAGATCATTGTTGTCTTCATACTGATACCACTCAGCCACTCAATGCAGACAAAATCATAGACGTTAGGTGGCCATATTTAACAAAACTGGTGCCATAGAGCTGGAAAATAGAGAATGTTAGCATGGTTTATGTTTGTGATTTTATACAAGATCATGCTCAAAATCACACTACCTCAGTACTCTGTAATGGTGCTGGAAACCAGAGAGTAATCATCATTGATTGTTTGAGTATGTGGGGGTATTTTTGTTGGGTTTTCTTCTTTCCATGTACTCGGTCCACCATTAAAAATCAAAAGACATTTTGTCCTGCAAAATACAGTATACGTACTTAGTTCATGTGTTTATGAAATGACAGAGAACATTCAATAATGCACAAGATATTAGACATGTTTGAGCTTGTATTATGTCAACACAGTAACTGTTGCTGTTTGTTTTGTTTTTTGTTTTTTTTTGTGAACATTCACACATGCACAAGGTTTAAGGCATGTACGTGATTGGTTTTAGTCAGTAATAATTATTGATGTTTTTTCCTCAATGCCTTTCAAGATTTGGGTTTTTTGGGCTCAGTACTCCCTGATTTTCCAACCATCATTTATATATTGGGGTGTTACAATGCTCACAAGTTGGGTGAATTTGGGGCGGGTTTTTTTGTTTTGTTTGTTTTAATGTTGAAATAAAATTCAGGCAGTACTCCTGTGTGTGTTCATGTATGTCTATGAGGGAGAGAGGGAACCATATCAAGTTTGATCCCAGCCCGCAACATTAAAAACTGGCCTGTTTTCATCATTTTGGTGATGTCAGCTTTGTATTTACAAGTCTCTCTTCCCCATTTCAAGACATTTGCCTGCGCATAAGGTTGTATGCAGGCTCAGGTCATCTTGCTAGACTATTGCTTGCAAATTTGGGTGGAGCACCGAGTGTGATGAATCCCTCTTGAGTAAACTCCTATGAATGGCACACTACAAAACATTCCAATGAAAGATTCACAATAAAGCATTTCACTCACTGGAATGATTCACAATGACCCAGACTCAACAGGCAAGTAGGAAAAGCTGCCACTGCAATGGCCAAGCTGTCCCGTAAAAATGGCCAAGCTGTCCCGTAAAGTGTGGGGAAAATCACAGACGCACACATCCGCTAAGACTAGAAAGTACCAAGTCTGTCTGCACACTAAGTAGGCCTACCCTTTCATATGGCAGCGAGAGCTGGACAACCTAAGAGTACTGCCTCAAAAGCTTCTACCTGCTGTGTTTGTGCTGAATACTGAGCATATTCTGGAAAGACAATGTGCCAAACAGGAAATCCTGGATCAGGCCGGCATAACAAGCATGAATGACCTTTTCACAAAACGACAGTGGTGCTGGGGCCATGTTCACCACATGCAGAGGAAAGCCGCATCCCAAAAGATTTCCTGTATGGACAGCTCGCTGAGGGATCCCGGCTTACAAGAAGCCCATTGCTGCAATGTAGGGACGTCTGCAAACGTGAACTGAAGTCTGCTCTCAACAGTGTGGACACCTGGGAAGAGACGGCCACAAATTGATGTGCCCAGCAACAGGCTGTACATGTAGGCATCGCCATTGCAGAGGAGAAACCAGCTCGACTGAGGTTGGACAGACTAGACAAGGAAAACTCCAGAAAGTCCAGCCACAGCCATCACCCTTTGTGTGTGTCAGTTGTGCCAAGGACTACCACTCAAGAATGGGCCTGCTCAGCCACAGACAGTGCCGTTCCGCATTCAACTGAGTCCCTAACTTGGCATATTTATTATCTAATCAGACATCCCCTCATCATATAAAACATTCCAACAAATAGTTTGTAATAAAACACAGGGTCAGTTCAAAGACTTTCTTTATATCGATTCTGTTCCAATCTGTTCATTAATGTCACAAACAACAGCGAATCTAAGCCATTTCATACAGGTTAATGCAAAAATGTTCATTCCACTTTGCAAGGCTTTCACTGTGTATGTGTACATATATATACATAGAGGGAGAGACAGTTTGGTAGGTATGTGTGTGTGTATGTATATACATATAATTCATATATATATTTTATATATATATGTGTGTGTGATGCATGCAACTGTATTTGTGTGTCTGAATTAAAAGAGAAAAGTAAGAGAGAGATACAGACAATACTGACTGAGTGAAGACGATATGGACAAATAAGAAACACAAATGACATCATTTCCTCAAAGAAACAATCTGAAGCAGCATATATGCTAATAACAAATACAAAAAAGTGTTGTCTCGTACTCGATCAAATGAAGGTCCATATTTTCATAATGTAAACTGCTGGCAGTGATCACGAATGACAGACTGAAGGAAATATGCATGCCAAACACAGTAGTACATCTCAAATCTACTCCCTCCTCAAAACGGCAGCAACAAAAACAACAAAAGCCAGCATGACAGTACTATTTTATTTATAATATATCTACGTATTAATATATGAACTGCTCTTTAAATTATTCAAACTGATCAAAATTAAAAACAAAGTTGATGAGAAAAAAGTATTTGTACAAATATGTACACACATTACTAGATTAGATGCCATATATTTTTAAACAAAATGATTAAAAATAGAACTATGAAAATGAAAAAAAAAGTATAATGTATACACATCACACAATAAGACGCCATACTCTTTTTGAAACAATAACTGCTGAACAGGCCAAATGTAAAGCTTACAAACAAACCTTTACTTTCCATTGGAATATATACATGTAGCTCCATATTTCTAAAATAAAATGATGCACAAGGCAACATTAACCCTTTGACTCCCGTACCCTGTCCACCAGCATCTTACATCGTCAATTATGATAGCAAAGAAAAAAGTTAACCGTTGTTTCCCTCACCCTATCCATCAGCTGTCCAGGCACCAGCTTTTCAGCACATACAGGAAGCTGGTGGACAGGGTGAGGGAGTCATGGGGTTAACTTGTCGCAGTTGGTAGATAGGGTGCGGGAGTCAAAGAGTTAATCTATGCAAACTTCAATAGCTTGATTTTCTTTATGCAAACTACAATACCTCAAAGTACAAAACCTTTCAGAATGACACATGCCATCAATTATTTGTTAAAAATTCTGAAAATATCCTCTAAAAATGCACTAAAGAACAAAACACACGCACACAGTCACAGTTTGATGTATGTATAAATTGTTTGGGAAAAAAAAAATCTAAAACAACTGATTCCAAATTTGTTTTCTTTATAATCTGGCGTTTCGTTTCTAAAAAGTAAATACTACAATCTATTAACCCTTTGACTCCCGCACCCTATCTACCAACTACAAAAACTTAACCCTTTGATTCCCTCACCCTATCCACCAGCTTCCTGCAGGAAGCTGGTGGATAGGGTGAGGGAATCAAAGGGTTAAGTTTTTGCTTTGCTAACATGGTTGGCAATGCAGGATGCTGGTGACCGGAGTGCGGGAGTGAAAGGGTTAACACAAATAGAAATTATGAAAACTTTTATGGAAACAAGCAAGGGTTGAACACATGAATGAAACTACCATGAAATAAAAGCTGCCAATTTGAGCACACTTCAGTTTGAACATTGCTCACATAAATAGATAACAATAGACAAAGCACTGAGAAAAAAAGAAGGTTAACTGAAAGACTTAATTTTTTACTTAACAGACTCAGGTAAAATCAAATCTGATTAAGAATCTTTAGAGGTTTTGTTCTTTCGTTTCTGACGGCAAAGCTGAGAGACGAGGCTATGACAACAAAATAAAACAAAAAAAAATTTGTTCTTTCTACATTCAGTATCACTAAAACATTTGCTCAATATTCAACAATCAGAAAAAAAAGAAGAAGAATCACAGCAGTTTTTATCAAAAACATTACAGTGCTAAGTTTAAAGTGAAAATACTTACATTTTTACAAAACAGTCGCCATAAACTTGCTGCCATACGCTTTGAATATAATGTAAAGATTAATTACAAAGTTTGTAGGCCTACTTTACAAATGTACATAGAATCAATTATTCAAGCAGTCAATTGATATATATATATATATATATAGCCTGCCACAGAATTTGGCAAATAACAAAAACTATTCACTGAGGAATTTTCACCAGAAAAAACACAAAAAAACGTTTGGGGGAAAGAAAACTGTTAGTTTGGCATTAATTAATCAAGAATATTTAGCAACATTATGAAACCCAGTTCAGCTCTCTATGTCAAGAATACCAACTTGGTGGCTGATATTCCTCATCTTTATCTTCATCAGGATTTGTTCTAATTCTTGCTGAACAGCAGCTAAATTCATTAGCCGTTTCATGTTGTTCACAGTGCACTCGGACAAGGTGTCATCATTTTGCACACTTTGCGTAGCTGTTCACAGTCCAGTGCAGTTAATACAATTGCTTGATGAATACATTTCTGGGTGACGTAAAAGGATTCCCAGTTATCATTAGATTCAAGAGAACCTTGACAAGTCTAAAAACTACCATGTTTATGACTCCCAAAGTTAGAACTTTCATGAGATGGGGCTACATACATTCCTGGACAACAATCATGGCAGCGACGTGGGTGTGAATTATCTGCCACTCTATAATGGTTAGTGTGGTGCTCTACAGGTTAATGAAACACATTTTTAAGTCCAATGTGCACGCCAAATTATTACCACTATTTACAGGAAAATACAGACTGCACATATAAACATTTAGACTGTACAAAACTTATCTTCTTCACATTCCATACTTTCCCAGGCAACAGACATCATACTATACATGTCTGAGCATGTAACAAACAATATTGCATGTGATAAACAATATTGCACTTCATCCTTCAACATACTGACACACCAATATTTCTGCAAACACCTGCCTATGATACACATCCACACTGACAACCAAAGTCTGGAAAGCCCAGACATATGGCACACATCTCAAAATTAACCAAACTGCTGCATAATCACAAATGTATGTGAGCTAAGCGACAAAGGCAGGCAGCACCTGTGAAATATCCTGACGGCAGACAGGGCAGCGTCTGTCAGGCAGACGACTGGTGCATTCCGCGCAGGAGAAGAGATGGCCGCAGGGTAGGAAGATCATACGGGGCTTGTCTGACATGCAGATCTTGCACACCAAGTTCTGACGTAAAGCTTCATCATTACTGGCGTTGTTGGCACCATCACCTGTGGGAAGAGTCATATCCCAAAGTTTGGCTCATAGCTCGAAACAGTTTAATACGTTATATCAGTCTTTTGACAAGCAGTATCTATTCTTAAAGTTATATACTTGATTCTAACCATATTTACATAATCTGCAAGTGTTCAAGTAAATTAGAATCAGAATCACAGGAAACAGAACATGAACATTTCATGAACAAAGATAGGAGAAAAACTTCTGGCCAACTGCCTTTGTATACTTGATGAAGCCCATTTAACCAAAAATCTGCACTCGTTTTGTTTTGTTCACTGAACAAACAAGCATTCATTCATATTTGTGTGTGTGAGTGTGTGTGTGTGTGCATAAGTGCGTGCGTGCGTGTGTGTGCGTGTGCATGCATGCATGTCAAAAATATGTAGTCACCGGAGACAGAGACAGAGAGAAAAATAATAATGCAAGCAATGCATCTATTTGATAAAAGATTAAAAAAAGATAATCAGACCAAGATCCACTCCTGCTCTACAGGGACATGTTAAAAGTATTTTGCATATGGCTTGCATTGCAGAGTACAATGAGAAATAACCAATCAAAAAAACTAATCACACAAATAACATGAGACATGTTAAGCATGCAGAATGTTTTTTTTGTTTTTTTTAAAAAGGGTGGTGGTGGGAATGAAGACAGAATCTTGTCACTTCTGACCTGACAAATACAGAACCACAAATTTTACAAGGTAGAAAGAAACTCTAGGGAGAGCTAGACAACAGAAGGTCTTCAGAGAAGTAACCCCCTTTAGACAAGTGTTTCGGCCCTGAATTCCTTACACTCTCGGGGGGCCGGGCCACATCCAGGTCATGACTCCTGGATGCCCTTCTGCTGTTGTCTATTTTTTTTTTTTTTTTTTTTTTCTTTTCCCACGCCCGGGATCGAACCTGGGCGATTCTGTGCTTCAGAACTGCGGTACGCGGTTTTACCAATGTGCTAACGGGGCACACATCATCTGTAGGGAATTTAATCCTTATGAAGTTCACTTTTTTCGTTCCTCCTTGCCCAGATCCAGCTTGAGCTCCTTTCTGCTGCCTCTGCCATCGCTTTAAGGGCTCTAGTCCTCTTCTTCCCAGAAATGGCGAGTTGTTTCATGAGATCATAAGCGGAGGTGCCCACAAACCCTCTTGCCCCGACCTCTATGGCGAAGATTTTGACCCGCAGACCTGCTTTCTTCAGGGTGCTGGCAAGACCGGAGTATTTTTCGGTCTTGTAGATATGTGCTTCTTCCATTCTGCTTTCGTATGGCACAGTGAGTTCTATCAGAATCACTTGTTTCGAGGAGTCAGAGTGGAGAGCGATGTCTGGTCTCATGCCTGTCTTGCTGATGACATCTGGGTAATTTCTCCACTCTGGGAGGTCTGCTGTACACTCCCAGTCGACTGCTCCATCCAGAAGACCCTTTGGCAATGTGCTGGTTGTCATAGCACTTTCGGGCCAGACCTGTTTCCCTCCTGCTTTGTAGAACGTTGTCATAGCAATTGGTGCGTTTGGGGTCATGGTTTTTTCGCTAACCACATCTGTGATCACTTTCAGAACTTGGTTGTGCCTCCATGTATACCTTCCTTGGGCTAGCGCTACTTTGCAAGAGCTTAGGACATGTTCCACTGTTTGTTTCTTCTGACAGAGCGGACATGCTGGGTCGTCTGCTTTCCCCCATTTCACTAAGTTTGCATTCGAGGGGAGCAGGTCATATACAGATCTGAGGAGGAAGCTTATCCTTAGAGGAGCCATGTGCCACATATCGTTCCAGCTGAGACTTCTTTGGAGTGCACTGTCCCATGTTGTCCATTGCCCCTGTTGACCTTGCTGGACTGCCTTCTGCACTCTTTTGACATCTTCTTCTTCCTTCAACTCCTGTATGATCATGTCTCTTTTTTCCTTCCCTTTGGCTTTGGACCACCACTGCATTTTTGTTGCTCCCAGTCCCTGTCTGTTGGTTTGCGTGTGTCCAATTATTTCTTTGATGCTGAGGTTTCTCTTGGCATTGTTTACAGCCTCTTGGACTTTCCACTTTCTGCCAGTTCTCAGCTTTGGATGAACTGATCTCACGATATTGTCTTCTGATTCCTCCAGCATGCTCAACAGTCTTGCTTTTCCAACTTTGTATTCCTCCACTATGGATTTGAGAGGTAGCTTCAGCATTGCTTGACGACAGTAGAATGCAACATCAGTGAGACCAGGTGGGACACCGAGCCATTTTCTTGTGTATTTGTTGATTTTGGCTTCCATTGCTTCGACTGTGCTGGTGCAAATGTCATAGATTAGCAGTGGCCACAGCAGCTTTGGTATCAGCATGAACTGTAGACACCAGACTTTGTATTTGCCTGGCAGTCCGCAGTTATCTATTTTCTTCAGGCCTTCTTCTGCTGTTTGCTTGGTTTCACATCCCCTTTGTGTGTCTTTCAGGGAGTCATCATACCATCTTCCGAGACTTTTTACTGGCTCTTCTGTGACAGTGGGGATGGCTTGGTTGGCTACCATGAATTTGACTGAATCTGCCACTTTTCCTTTTCGCAGTGAGAGACCTCGGGATTTCTTAGGTTTGAACCTCATTCTTGAAGAGGCCACCAGCTCATCCAGCTGCTTTAAGATTTGGTGTGTCTCTTCCTCATCCGTGGACAAGACTGTTGTGTCATCCATGAAAGCTTTCAGAGGAGGCATCTGGTATCCATCTCCCAGATTCACTGGACCTGAACTCTTCATTGCAGCTTTCAAGATGACTTCCATTGCCAACACGAACAGTATGGGAGAGATTGCACAGCCCATTGCAATGCCCACCTCTAGGTCTATCCAGTCCGTGGTGTATTCTTTGGTAGAGAACCGCATTGAGAACCCTTGGACATACTTCCTCAGCATTGTTCGGATGTTTTCTGGGATGTGATACATTTCAAGAGCCAGCTGGATCATATCGTGTGGAACTGATCCATATGCATTCGCCAGATCAAGCCAAACTACGTCAATGTCTCTCTTCTCTGTTCTTGCTTTTTGGATGGCATCCCAAATCAACGTGGCATGTTCCAAGCATCCAGGCATTCCTGGTATGCCTCCCTTTTGGACTGACATATCCAGATACTTGTTTTCAGTCAGGTATTTTGTCAATCTTGCTGCCATAACAGAGAAGAAGATTTTCCCCTCGACGTTCAGAAGTGATATTGGCCTGAACTGATTGATGCTGCTGGAGTTCTGCTCCTTCGGAATGTACACTCCTTCAGCTCTCATCCATTGGTCGCTGATCTTCTGGTTCCTCCATGCTGATCGAATCATCTTGTGGAGCCACTCGAGCACTTTTGGGCATTTCTTGTAGAGCAGGTATGGTATTCCGTTTGGTCCAGGTGCTGACTTGGCTCTGGCTTTCTTTACTACGTTCTTCACCTCATCCAGTGTTGGTGGTTTGTTATTGAATTTTCCTTCTGGCGCTGCAGGCCAAACCAGATTCTGGATTTCAAGTGGTGCCTCGCGCTGAGAATCGGAATATGTTTCCCTGAGATGCTGCTCTAGGGTTTCCTTGCCCACTGTGAGAGTCCCTGATTTGGGTTGTTCAAACAGCTTTCTTGAAAAGTCAAAGGGATCTTTGAAGAAACGATCTTGAGTCTTCTTCTTTTTGCTCTTTCTTCGCCTTGCTGATTCCACTTTGCTGAGAGCATTGTGTTTGGCCTTCAGATCTTTCCAGAGTTCCAGGAGCCCTTGCTTCTCGAATTCTGAGGCAGTTTTCATTCGCTTTTTAAGCTTCCTTTTCTCCCTCCGGATGCTCTCCATCTGTTGCTGTCTTCTGGATTTCTGGGGAGGCGTTTTTGTCTTTGGCTGCTTCACTCCATAAGTGTCCCTGCAGATAGAGTATATGATGTCTCCGTATGTGTCAAGTTTGTGTTCCAGCGTACTGTTCCCTATTAGCGCATTCAGCTTAAGGACAAGTTCCTCATCTAATTTCTCCCATTGTTCTTTTGCACCGGCAGGCGGCAAATTGAGTTTTCCACGTTTGGCATTAAGAGCTTGTGCAAAATCCGCATCAGAACCGTCAGCGTGGATGTCCTTGGCACTATGGTTTAATTCCTGGCCTTGGTCATCCAACGTCTCACCTGCTATCGCAGTGCGCTGCTGCTGGTTCGTATGTGTCTTCAAACAGCCCATTTTTGTCCTGTGGATCTTCATGCCGCGTTTGGTGGTGAATCTCCTTCCACACGCACACGGAAATTCCAACTGGTCATTAATCATGGTCCGTTGTGCGTTTCCAGTCGTGATGGAGTCAGTGCCGATGGATTCATCATTCTCTCCCCCTTTCGGTGAATCCTGGGAGCATCTTTCATTTGAAAAACTCGTGGCATGTTATCAAAGGCAAGGTGGGAAGCCAACCCACAAAGCCCGCAGATCTAGTCTTTCCCAGTGTCCTTCGGTCTTTCCCGAATGTCCTCCGAACTATTCCCGGAAGTCAATGGACTGACCATGTGCAGGTAGAAAGAAACTCTAGGGAGAGCTAGACAACAGAAGGTCTTCAGAGAAGTAACCCCCTTTAGACAAGTGTTTCGGCCCTGAATTCCTTACACTCTCGGGGGGCCGGGCCACATCCAGGTCATGACTCCTGGTAATCTAGTTATCAAAACTTGACTTTTATATGATCAGTTAATTCTCTCAAACAAACACACACAAACAAACGCACACGAACGCACACACACACACACACACACAAACACACAAGCACACACACACACACACACACACACACACACACACACACACACAAACACACACACACCATTTACCATGTGGTATATCAGGAGTGAAAAAAACACACATCAATCACACACTATAAAACAGGTAAGTTTCTCATTAGCTGAGTAGCTGTTGGGGAGTGTGGTGTTAGAGACCTCAAATTCTCCTGGAGCCAGCCTTATAAAAGCGCTTTCCATTTCTTCTCCCTCAGTGCTTTACTTTCTCCAGCCTTACAGAGGGGCAGGTACCCACTTACAGGTGAATGGACCTGAGAAGTGTTTCAAGGAAAGGACACAAGGAAAGGACACAAAACTGGTTACTCACTAATTTGGCCACCTAAAGGCTTTTGAGGAAAAAGCACTTTAACAACTCTATACCTCACATGGCCTAGTGAATATATCTCCCACACAGATTTATTATCATCATTTATGTTTAAAGTTTGCCAATTTGTGCAAGGCTAAAACCATGTAACTACGAAATACCATGTAATCAGCTAATATCACACTAAGCCAGGGATTGGCTTGGGAGTCAGTCTTTGGTCACTGAACAATCAAAATTTCAAAAGCCTGACTGGCATGCCATTTTACAAGTCAATCAATCGATCGATTCATGCACAATGCCATCCATCAGCCTGTTTAAAAAATACTGAAGTGAGCAAGGGCCTCAGCAGATGACTCCTGGGTTTATGCACGTGCACCAGGTTTGTTTCACCACAAGGTAGACGGAACACAGTAGCAGGTTCTATTACTGTCTAACCCATTTAGGGTTGATCAATATCTTCGGTGGGAGCCTCAGTATGCTCCAATAACCTACAGTGCCCCCAAAGAAAATGCCAAGGCTGTTGGATGGACTGTTTGATTTGTATGGTCAGATGGCAGGAAACCAGCTGAATAGATAATTACAGTGCCAGAGTCACCTTCATCACCAGCAGAATGTGAGAGAGGTTTCAGTTCCCATAACAGAATCCTTTCATCCTTGAAAAACAGGCTTTCCAAAAACACAGAACAAACTGTTCCTTGTTAAACTTAGAGATGGCCTTGTGCCTGTGGAGTGCAGCTGAATTTGGGGTCAAGGCCTACAGTTTGTGAGTGTTTTGCTCCATCTTTTACAATGAATGGTGAGTGTGTGTGTGTGTGTGTGTGTGTGTGTGTGTTGTGTGTGTGTGTGTGTGTGTGTGTGTGTGTGTGTGTGTGTGTGTGTGTTGTGTGTGTGTGTGTGTGTGTGTGTGTGTGTGGTGTGAGTGTGTTTAGGTGTGTGTGCTCCTTACCCTTTGACTCACACACCCTATCTACTAACTGAAAAAACTTAACCCTCCGGTTCCCCAACCCTATCCACCAGCTTCCTGCAGGAAGATAGTTGTTAGGGTGAGGGAATCAGAGGATTAAGTTTTTGCTTTGTTAGCATGGTTGACAATTTAGGATGTAGATGGACAGGGTATGGGAGTCAAAGGGTTAAGCAGTTTACAATGTGTCAGTGCACATGCAAGAACAGGGTGCTTTCCATGATGTAACAGGTGTAGTTTGCGTAGTGCTTTTTGGACTAAAGAACCTCTCAACAGACCTACTGTTTCTTGTCTCAGTTGGTCCTGTGACCTATCACTCTCCAATCCCAAACCAATCACTGCTATATAAATATGTCACATACCATGAGGCGGGGGTACAAGGTTGGCTCTTGGAGGAAGATCAGCTCTCAAACGCTGCACATGTTGCATCAGTGACTGGATCTGTTGGTCCTGCCACCTCAGCTGTTCCTCTTGCACATTCAGCTGTTCTTCTTGCACATTCAGCTGTTCTTCTTGCACATTCAGCTGTTCATCCTTCACATTCAGCTGTTCATCCTTCACATTCAGCTGTTCATCTTTTTCCATCAGTGCCTGTATAGTGTACAATAACACAAGAAAACCAATATTATGTTATTATCAAAGAAAAAGAATTGATGATTCCAGAGTCTACAAATCAATCAATGAGCCAGTTGTTCATTTTACCTCTCAGTGCTTCTACAGTCTGCAATGACATAAGAAAATCGATTAATGTCACTATTAAAGAAAAAGGACAGATGATTCCTGATTCTACACAATGAATCATTAAGACTATACTCAGAATCTGATGCTATCAAGTTTATATCCAAAATCAATCAGTTACTCAACTAAGTAACATATACCTCTTTCTCATCTTGCTTACATCAATACATGATCATTCACATCTCACAGTTGTGCTCAACATGTAATGTAAAGACCTACAAATAAAACCATCATAACACTATGAAACTATGATCATGCAACCCTGGTGCCAATGGCAACCTGTGTATTGAAGTCCTACACATATACCGTATGCAGAAAATCCCATAAAACACAACCTATGTACTAAAGTCCTATGCACACAGCCCATGTACTAGAGTTATATTCACGCACAATTTATGTGCTAAAGTCCTACATACACAACTTATGTACTAAAGTCTTACACACACAACCTATGTACTAAAGTCACACACACAACTTATGTACTAAAGTCCTACATACACAACCTATGTACTAAAGTCCTACACACACAACCTATGTCATAAAGCCCTACACACACAACTTATGTACTAAAGTCCTACACACACAACCTATGTACTAAAGTCCTACACACACAACTTATGTACTAAAGTCCTACACACACAACCCATGTACTAAAGTCCTACACACACAACTTATGTACTAAAGTCCTACACACACAACCTATGTACTAAAGCCCTACACACACAACCTATGTACTAAAGTCTTACACACACAACCTATGTACTAAAGTCCTATGCACACAACGTATGTACTAAAGTCCTACACATAACTTATGTATTTCAGTCCTATATACACAACCTATGTACTAAAGTCCTACGCACATATGTACTAAAGTCCTACACACACAATCTATGTACTTAAGTCCTACACACAACCTATGTACTAAAGTCCTACACACACAACCTATGTACTAAAGTCCTACGCATACAACTTATGTACTAAAGTCCTACGCATACAACTTATGTACTAAGTCCTACACACACAACCTATGTACTAAAGTCCTACGCATACAACTTAAGTAGGCCTACTAAAGTCCTACATGCACAACATATGCACTGCAGTCCCACACACAGCCCATGTACTAAAGTCCTACACACAACCTATGTACTAAAGTCCTACACACACAACCTATGTACTTAAGTCCTATGCACATAACTTATGTACTAAAGTCCTACACACACAACATATGTACTAAAGTCCTACACACAACTTGTACTAAATAACTACACACACAACCTATGTACTTAAGTCCTACACACAACTTGTACTAAATAACTACACATACAATCTATGTACTTAAGTCCTACACACAACTTGTACTAAATAACTACACACACTACCTGTGTACTTAAGTCCTACATACACAACCTATGTACTAAAGTCCTACACACACAACATATGTACTAAAGTCCTACACACATAACTTATGTACTAAAGTCCTATACACACAACATATGTACTAAAGTCCTAACACACAACATATGTACTAAAGTCCTATACACACAACATATGTACTAAAGTCCCACACACAGCCAATGTACTTAAGTCCTATGCACACAACGTATGTACTAAAGTCCCACACACACAACTTATGTACTAAAGTCCTACACACACAACTTATGTACTAAAGTCCTACACACACAGCATATGTACTAAAGTCCCACACACAGCCCATGTACTAGAGTCCTACACACACACCCTATGTACTGTAGTCCTACTCACACAACCTATGTACTTAACACATTCCGTACCGCATCACAAGATCCTCATGACTCAGCTTTCTCTCTCCGTGGACCATGTCACGAGGATTTCGAGCCCTGAATCGTAGTTTCAGTTTCGAGTACATAAATAGAAAAATGACTGCATTGCTGACATGAATCCTTTTCCAGCAAAGGGAGTATACTCTTGGCATTTCCTTTCTGTGTTTACACAACATTTGAAGCAGCAAAAATGGCAAGATATACCTTGTTTTCTGACAATACCCTCTCCGGCCTTTCTCTCTCCTAACATTGCTTGGTCAATAGTTAGTAAAGTGACTTATTTTCTTGGTAGGAAAAGGGTTAAGTCCTACACACACAACTTACGTACCAAAGTCCTACACACTACCTTTGTACTAAAGTCCTACACACAACCTATGTACTAAAGTCTTTCACACATAACCTATGTAATAAAGTCCTACATACAAACTATGTGCTAAAATACTACACACCACTTATAAACAACAGAATACACACTACTTGTGCACTATAGTACTACACACTATTTGTGAACTAAAACTATAGTACTATACACTCCTTGTGCACGAAAACTATAGTACTATACACTCCTTGTGAACTGAACTCCTGCATACACAATCTGTGTAGTCCTATACACAGCCTTAACCACTAGACCGCCCCATCACGGCAATTCCCGTGAAGTTCCGCCTACCCCGAATATGGCCCCGTCACGGGATATTCCGTGTGCGTCATAGTAAGACTTTTCCAAGCTCTATTTTAAGACCAGGGGTTCCCAATTCACTCCAATCACAAAGCTTAGTGTGTCTGCTATTAATATTTATAAAGCGAAGGATCCAATGAGATTAAAAGGGGTCAGTCTTGGCTGTTACCTAAACCACCCCCTGCAACTTTCGAGCTCACTGATCATCATGGCGGACGAAGAAACTCAACCTGGCCGAAGCGGGTGAAACGAAAGCGAACAGCAAAAGATTACAGTGACTTTGTTACCACTGATGATAAGAAAGTTCTACAATTGATAGAGGACGACGAATTTAGTCGTTATGACGAAACTGCTATGTCAAATGGCTAGCTGGAGTCGAACCAACTTTCCAGAGGAGCGGAGGGGGTGTGTCAACATCGCAATTACGAGAATAGTCCAGCAAGAGGAGAGAGAGCCCGAGTTGGAGGCTGTAACTGACCCAGATTTTGAAGAGGGTGAAGGCCAGTCAGGAGAACAATGGCTCAGACGGGGGAGAGTGAAACTGGACACAGTACAAGCGTCGTCTGCTACAGCTTACACCGGAACTGACACGGTGGAGCAGCTTGCTCGTGGTCAAGCCACCACGCGTCTACCGCGAGGGCAGGCCATTGGCAGAAGTACAGGTAAGACCCATTGTTTGTCTTGTGTCAGTGTGTTGATAAATGGAGTGTTATCACGGAGCTGTGACTGCAAAAGAGAAGACTTTGCTGAATGGGTGTGTGGGCGTGGCACTGAGTGTGTTTGTGTCATCACTGTACTTATGTGTGTGTGTGTGTGTGTGTGTAGCTGTGTGTGTATGTGTGTCTATATGGTTGTGTGTAGTTTGTGTGTGTGTGTGTGTGTGTGTGTGTGTGTGTGTGTGTGTGTGTGTGTGTGTGCTTGAAACAAGACTGAGTGAGAACTAGTGTTGCAGTGGTGCATGTGTCAATGTAGTTGTATGTTGTGAGAGAGAGAGAGAGAGAGAGAGAGAGAGAGAGTGTGTGTGTTGTGTGTGTGTGTTTGTGTGTGTTGTGTGTGTGTGTGTGTGTGTGTGTGTGTGTGTGTGTGTGTGTGTGTGTGTGTGTGTGTGTGTGTGTGTGTGTGTGAGTGAGTGTGTGTGAGTGTGTGTGTTGTTTCCAAGCACAAGGATGTGAACCTGATTTGTTTTTATATCCACAGGTGGTACCAGAGACTGTGAGACCAGAGGCAGGGGACAGGGAGCTTCTCAGCAGAGAGGGAGAGGGAGAGGTGCAGTATTAGACCAGCCCCTTGTGCCACCTAACAACACCCAGCCAGATATTCCACAGTTCACAGGGGAACCTGGCCTGAAGATTCAGCCTGATGGGGACAGACCTGTGGACTACTACCGGCTCTTCCTCAACAATGAGATGCTTGACAAACTTCCCTATTACCCTGGAGAAGACTGTCAGAAAGCTTTCCTCTGGCAGGAGGTGCAAGGTGTACAGCAAGAGGGGCATCAGGAAAGAAACCAACTTTGTGTGTGGATATTGTCCTTCGAACCCATCTCTTTGTGTGCAGCCTTGCTTCGTGGCGTACCACACCAAGAAAAACTACTAGTTGCTGACTGATGCCCTATGTAGACACAGTGTGTGTATGTATTTTTCATCTGTGTGTTGTGTGATGTGCTATTGCAAAATTTGTAAAAAAAAAAAAAAAGAAAAAGAAAGAAAAAACAACAGTGACACTGAAAACTCTTTCGAGTCGCAAAGTGTGTGTGTGTAGATATGAACATGTATTTGGTGATTGTGATTCTTCTTGGACAGAAGGTATGGAAATACATTTTTCATTATCATTCTTTTGCTTTCTGACAATAATTCAGTTTTATTATTCACTGTTTTTCCCTTTTTTTATACTTATATGATATCATGTCTAGAATAGTGTAAAAAGAATAAATCTTGTTTCATTGGACATAAACTTTCATCTGTCCTGTTGAATGGATGTGTAATTGTGATCAGTGTATAGAGGATTCAATTACCTTTCAGAAAAGTATTAGTTTTATGGACTTTTATTGAGTAGTTTTTGTGTCAGAATTTTTTTTAAATTATTACCCTCCGTGATGTAATATGGCCTGGCAAATAGTGTTTTCGGAGCTAAAAAAGGGCATAGCAGCGAAAGGGTTAAAAAGATAACTAAGTTCCATTCACGAACGACCTGAACATTGTTCAGTTCCATATATGAATAACCTACACAGGCTGCCATTCCAGTCACAAAAATGACCAGAGGTACTTTGAAGTCCTATTCATGAATGACCTAAATACCAGGTTCTGTTCATGCACAATCTGAAAATGGTAAAGAGCTATTCACGAATAAACTCAGTATGATGAAATTGCATTTATATAAATACAGAAAAAATGCCTGCTGATCATGTGACCATAAAAATGGCCATGCACAAACACAAAAATTTTAAAAAATCAAAGGTACCCTTTAACTCACTGACGACGCGGCTAAATGGACCCCGGCAATTTCCTGAGACGCACTATTTTTAGCAGTTTTACAAAAATTCTGAGCCCCTTCTATTTGCAATAAAAACATAAAGTTATACATTTTTAGAAAGCTCATTATGTCTACTTTTTAGAAATGAAACCAACTTGTATGAGTAATTCAGGTAAACTTTCCAAAATGTCAGGTCAAAATGCTACGTAAATGCAAAAAATAAAAAAGTTCTGAAGTCAAATTTACACACATGCAACATTATGAAATCAGTTCACTGTCTAATATTTTCCTACCTTTAGTCTTTTTGGGTCAAATGATGGCAGGAGAAGCTTTGAACAGCAAAATTTCAGTCAGTTTGATCCTTTTCATAGTCACTTATACCACAAAATAAAAAAAGATTATCAGTCACAGTCACTTGGGGGTACGGCAAAAACAAGCCCAATTCAGACAAGGATAAGTGTTGGCAGACAGTCTAAGGGAAGGAACTGTGTAGTGGAAGGTTACAACTTGATGACTGGTTCATTTCCCTTGAATAGCAAGGCTGCTTCACACAGTGAAAATTAATTAAGTCCGCCACTTCCCTGGAAGCAGCATGTCGTGTATGACGTCACAGACGGCCGCTTCACATGAAGCGGCTCATCGTCAATGAGTTAAAGGTCAGAGCCTAGCCCACAAAGAACGTCAAACATTTTTTTATACCCCAGTTTAAACACCTGTTTAGGTCACTGTGAACTTGCATGTAGGCAATGACGTTTTAATGTACATTTACTCTTTCATTGGATGGATGGCAACCCATCATGGTGGAGTCATGAAATATTTCTGCAGACATTTTTTGTGCATCTACACACACATGCACATGTGCATACATGTGATTACACACACACACACACACACACACACACACACACATAAACGCACACACTCGCAAGCAAAAATCTATTTAATAAGTGCATGTGAACATGCACACACGCATGCACATAGATGTACTGATATATAGTGCATGTGCGTGCACACACACACACACACACCCACACAAATATATACATCAATCACTCATATGCATGATCAGCACATGAAAACAAAAAACTACAGTATTTTTTTGTTTGTTTCTTCCATACACAGAAGATGACAAAGTACACACCTGCTCTTTTTCCAGCATAAATGTCTGCAGCTGTGTGTCTTTCTGCTGCAGCTGTGTGTCTTTCTGCTGCAGCTGTGTGTCTTTCTGAAGAACCACCTGCTGCTGCTTGCAGAGGGTGAAGTGGTTCTCATCAGCAGCCTTCAAGGAAGCCTTCAAGATGGCCTCATTGGGATAGCGGCCTGTGTAGGAGAGAGAAAAGTTCATGAACTGACGAAATTATGGATCCCACTACTGTCATAAATAATATTCTGATTTAAAGAAAAGACACAATTAACTGAACTGTGAAAATGCTGCTAACATAAGCATGTTAACATAAGATTAACCAAAACATTATTTGTATCTGACACAGTAGGAAATCAAACTATTGATTACAAAGATTTTAAAGAGTGCAGATACATTTTGTCCTCTTTTTCTACCATCAATTCTCTCAGAAATAATAATGTGAGCAGGTACACATATACATATTCATAAGCATGTAAACAAATTAAAGATGTATTATTGTGTCAGCAATTATCCATCTTGCTTACACTGAGCAATGATACAATCTGAAAATAACAGAAGCCACTATGACTAACAATGACTGAACACTATTCATTCTGTGTCAGTAAACCCACAAATACAGCCTCTAAAGTACTCCTCGGGGACTGTACAAACTCACTAGTTTGACAGAAAAACTTGACGATAGCGTGTTGTATTTGCAGGAGGGTGTACCCACATGCAAAGGCTGCCTTGATGGCTGTCATGTCCAGAACTGACGACCCTGGCTCTTCCCCGACCACACCATCACTGCTGTTGATTCCACCTGTCAAACCACACACACGATTGATATAACTGAGAACCTGTTTCCTCCCCCAAACAGCGCTAGTGCTTGTCAAACCACAGAGACATGACTAACATAACTAAGACTTTGGTTCTTCCCTGTACACACAACCACTGACAGTCAAACCACAACACACACGCACATACACGACTGATACAATTAAGACTCCAGTTCTTCTCCAACCACACAATCACTTCTGCTGACATCATCTGCCAAACCACACACAGATGAAGTAGTAAGACATGAAGATCCTGGTTTCTCCCCAACCACATAGCCACTGCTGACCCCACCTGTAAAAGTATTGTTTCTGTTCACATAATTTCATTTATTCCTTTCGTAGGCTCTCTCAGCCCCTTACTTCCCATTTTCTGAGCTGCTCTGTTCCACCACCCTTAAGTCACTCTTTCTAATTTTCAAACCCAGCGTTCCACAAAAGTCCAGAGCATTCAATAGCAATCACAGTGTCAGAAGTCAACAACAGCATACAGAAAATACTACATTAAAAATACGATACCACCACAGATGTCACCTACCAGAGGCAAATACTGCTGCTACCTGGTCATTTTAATGATGTTTAGCAGTGCCTGCTTTGATTCAGCATACATGTGACAACTTCAAGTTATCATGTTCCCATCTAATTATGGCACTTGCTTAGTTTCAGTTGTACTAAGTGAGCATTCTATTTCTTCCAATGAAGAGACTTCCACTACATCTCTCAAGCAACAGCCACCATCTACTAACATAGAAGACCTGACATAAACTTAACACAGACATGGAAACGGCAAAAGTAACCAGCAAAAGTAACCACAACTGAGATCATCATGAGAGAAGTGCTAACCACAACTGAGATCATCATGAGAGAAGTGCTGAAGGATCAAATAATACAAAAGACAATTTCTTTGTTGTGGGTACCAAAGAACATGAGGATAATGATGCTATGATCAACTTCAGAACAACTGCCTGGCTGAAACATCTACCCTAGACCCAAGAAACCAGGGTTTGAATCAGGGATCAAACAGGAATTTTTCTCCCCCAACCCCGAACTAGATAAAAAAAAAATGGTGATCAACTTGGCGCTAGTCTTTCAGATGTAACATAAAAGCACACATAGTGACATACAGAATAAAAAGGGTGACACAAAACTGAGTCAACACACTCTCCTGAAGAACTGCAACCCAAATTTTGTAAGGTGAATTCACAGTGACAAAAATAGAAATAAAATACAAACACAAAACAAAACTTTCTATTTTACCTGGCTAGAGTATGCATGCATGTGTGTAAAGTATTAATCACAAATCAGTTTCCTTTTATTGCTACATACTATGTCTAATCAACAGCCTCAGATAAAGTAATCATTGTTATAACATCACAAAACCACATCAAATTTTTTTTTTTAAAATGCTGTCGTGCTTTAAACTCAATTTGTTAGAAAAGGAAAAAAGGTCATAGAAATTAGAATACACTTTTCAAGAAAATCTTTAAATGTACAGTAAGAGTTAAGGGAACACAACTCACCTTTATTACAGCCTTTAGGGTATTTAACTTCTGCCAGCACCTAGTAGAAAACAAGTAAAACTATTAATGCCATACATATCACCTATACTGCTATGGTGATTTAAAATCTACATAAGTTACACACACCTCACTGAACAGTGTTGATTATGAACAACCAAGGAAACTAAATAGTCGATCATGTTCTTTACTCCAATCAAACACAGCATTATTAAAAACAATCCCACATCCAGCAATATATTTTTATTTAATAGCTCAAACATACAATAAATGTGTGGTACTTGGGGAACAAATAGTCTCTCTCTTTCTCTCTCTCTCTCTCCTTCCCGCTTTTTCTCTTTTCCCTCTTTTTCTCTCTGTTTCCCTCCCTCCTTTACACACACACACACACACACACACGCACACACACACCACACACGCACACACACACACACACACATACGCACACGCACACACACACACACACTCACTCACTCTCACTCTCACTCTCTCTCTCTCTCTCTCTCTCTCTCTCTCTCTCTCCACAACATCTGAATAAAAATAACACAAACCTCTCATATTTTTTTTTTAAGAATTGGAAAGGTAAAACTTGAGTCACAGTCAACCCATACCAATCAATTATAAGTTACCTGCACATTGGCAGCCTGTGTGATGAAGTGCTGCCCCTTGCAGTTAATGACATGGAGACAGGTGGGAGACACTGCAGCGTGGGTCTGCCACACATCAGCATCTTCACTCCAGTCATAGAGCTCAACACCACAACTGTAGCAAACCACCTTATCACTGCATCCTGCAGACACAAAGAAATGAAATAACTTCATTACACTGACAAAGACAGTGAGACTGTTGTTATACAGCTCAACACCACAACTGTAGCAAACCGTCTTGTCAGCTACATCTTGCACACACAAAGTAAAAAAAATGAATTAACATCATTTTGTTAAATAGACACTGACGCTGTGACAGTGACAAGTTATACAGTTCAGAAACAACACTGCTACTACAAATTATCCTGCACTGCATCTTGCACACAAAATACTGAATCAACATTATGATCTTAAGATGCTCTCACAGTAACACTCCAGTTATACATCTCATCACTACAGTTGTAATAAACCCCCTTGTCAATGCATCTTGCACACACAAACAAGACTGCACCGACACTTCACTCATACAGTTTGAACAACAACACAGCTGCAGCAAACCATCTTGTCACTGGATCCTGCACACAAATGATACATCTTAATTCTTAGTCTTACAGAATTAACATCATGACACAGGCGTTGTCACAACTGTAAATATGGCAGTGACGTTCCAGTTAAACTTAAAGGCTTATGGTTCCAGAGTCTGCTAAGCACAATATTATCAGACAGCTTAGACACTTGTCAGCTTTTAGCTCCCCTCAAGGCCTTTCTCAGGCTGTGTACGGTATCTTGGTGCTGTTTACGAACTTGAGTACTCCACTATGTGACGTGAGCAACACTTGACATTGATGTGTGTATCGGAGCTCTATGCCATTTTCTCTCTTCAAAAATGAACTCCTTCGCATTATTTCCAATGCCATACTGATCATTTTCCAAGAATTGTCAGTCACTCTGGACAAAGTCTTTACAACATCCCAGCCAATGGTCTGGCCAGTATCTCTGCAATGTTTCTACACTGCTCTTCAGAGTAATCTGTTGGTCAAAAGCTTGCTTAAAATTTAATATATAATATAAATATGAGTGACCAACAATATGACTGCTGCATCTACTGATCCAGGAGAGATTTAAATAGCATACATATGGACTTCTGTTGTAAATCATTTTCTCACTGCCATCAATATTCACACCATGATGACCATGATGGCTACTTAAGTGAAACAGACAAAGATATAATCAAACTATACCTCTGTTTAATAAGTTCCATTATGTTAAGCTAAGTTTTAGCATTCTTCATTATTTGATGACCATAACAAATAATTACTAATTAGGCCACGTCTTGCTGAAGAATAAAGACCATTTCCATTAATCACACATGTCTACCAATATGATGTAATAATAATAATAATAATTACAATATTTATATAGCGCAAAATCTTGATAAAATCAAATCTAAGCGCTGAAACAGACACACACACACGCACGCACGCACACAAACGCACTCACGCACACATACACACACACACACACACACGCGCGCACACACACACAACGCACACGGCTATAAATGGGGAGAAAGAATAAAAGCAATGGAAAATTATAGAGAGCATATTATATACAATTATATATTGCAATGTGATTCCCCTCCGAGTGGAGACAGGCTGCAGAGGGGATTGAGTCAGGTCAGGATTTTATGCAGAGGAGAAAAGGTGAGTTTTGAGAGCGGACTTGAAGGAGACAAAAGTAGGTTGCTGACGGACTGAGAGAGGAAGTTTGTTCCAGGAGAGCGGACCAGAAACAGAGAAGGCTCATGGACCATAGGTATTGAGCTTAGTGCGTGGAAAGCGAAAAGTCAGAGGATCGGAGGCAGAGCAGAGGGTACGTGAGGGAACATAGATCTCAAGTAGGCTTGACAGGTAATCGGGGGCTGCGTTATTGAGGCTTTTGTAGCACATGGTGTCTGTATGACTAAACTTAGCACAAATGTATTAATCTTTAGAAAGTTTAGTTCTAAATCTTTGATGACCAACCTTCAAACCATAACCTAAATGATCTAACTTATTTATAACCCAAAAGCTGGGCCTTCATGTTGATAATGATTGTTATTCTTGATATTTCTGCTTAAAGCCCACTGACTGTGTACAGCCATATCAGGGCTATAACCATTTCAAAACATTCACAATACTTCAAAAGAAAAAAAAAAAGAAAATGAAAATTAAGTACATAAGTGTATATCAATGCATTAGCACACATAATTTAAGGAGATGCCCCTGGCACTGACCACTCTGTCCACTATATCATACATGGAATTTAAAAAACATACAAATTTAAACATAACTAAGGACACCAAAACATACTGAAATGGGCTTTTTAAATTACCTAAAATTGTTTCCACATATCACATTACTCTAGAGCCAAAAATGTCATGATAAACTATCCAGAAATCTGAGCTGAATTTTATAAGTGTTCTAGGCATCACAGTAATCCAAAAGACATGATGTGTTAAGACTAGACAGCTGATCAACGTTTTGATTTTCAGATATTTCAGATCTGTCCATTCAATAGTCATGAAACTGATAATGATACAGACACACCTGACCTAGTTTTGGTGTCAAACTCAAAGTTAACTTAATCAGTTAATGCCTTTATAAATAAAGTCAAAATCAAGTCTTGTACATCTACAGGCCACTAAACTTATTTACACTACAGTCAACTATTTTACGCCAACATTATACTTTATAGGACTCATGATCTGAATTTTGCAAATCATGAGACTGAATGGATAAATTCTGAATCAAAGTTGGTGCAAATCAGTCCAGAAAATGTTCAGAAATGTTTCTTTACATTTCATTTAGGCTCAATTTCAATGAACCTACACAGTGCTGATTGTGTGTTGCCTTGCTGGAGGAGTTCAGATGTTATTCACAACATTCCCTCTTTTACACGTCATCCTTGTGATCTTTATCAGTCCCCTATTTCATATCTCATCAATATGACGCTTATCACTCAGTTTTAGGGTCAGACAATGAAGAAACCAAAAAGAAACGCACACACACACACACATACACGCACACACACACACACACACACACACACACACACACACAGTGACACACACACACACATATCACATCCAGATAGCAAGTTTGGCCTTTCGGAAACATCATCTTGTTTGTACAAACAAGAATTCACTATGTGTGAAAATAGATTTGGTTGCTACAGACAGCATTTTTAGTAATGTGACAAATTATATAGCCGTACCGACCGAAATAGTGAAAAAAAAACCCAAACAAACTTTGATTCTGAACGCATACCATCGCCGTGAGTGCACCTGAAACGCAGATTTTCAAATTTCTCATCAAATAACTAATTCCATTTTTGCTCTAAGTCTAAGTATATATAAAAAGTCAATCATTCAAATCTTTATACTAATTATAGTTTATTCATTTCTTATCCACATAAGACAAAAAATAAGAATGAAACACTGCTTAAAGAGGCAATAATACTTGACTGAAGTGAAGACCCCCCCCCCAGTTTTGCGGCCGGCCCCAGTTTTTGCTACCACAAATTTGAAGTCGCGTTTCGGTTTGCATGACATGGCTAATTTTATGACGGAAAAAGAAGGAAGTAGGCACGGAAAATAAAAGTACATACTACATTACCACCAGAAATTCACTGTCAGCAGCTTGTTATAGGTGTACTCTGCTGTATTGTTTTCTTTTTTAGTTCTGTATCACATCATCTTTATCTCTACATGATCAATTTACTGATGACTATGCTTTTATTTTTTTATGTGTGACATTTTCAGTAAAGTGCAAAGTGTTCAAGAACTTGCTTCCTAGATGTTACTATACATCTTCACAATCATTATCATGATTAAATATCCTGCCCAAACATGTATCTCTATGAAAATCCCAAAATGGTTCATGCCTATTTATATTCTGAATTAAGTAAACTTAGTCTAATGTATTTGTGACTTCCTGCTAGATCAAAATTTTAATCTGAACATCTAAGAACATTTTGCCAGTACAATTTGCTCTCTCTCTCTCTCCCTCTCTCTCTCTCTCTCTCTCTCACACACACACACACACACACACACACACACACACAGATACACACACACACTCACACAAAGAAACACTCTCATGCACACACATACACATACCATACACACACACACACACAGAGCATGCAAAAAAACATCTACAAACACAAACACATACATAATGACACATATCATATGTGAGTCTCCCATCAGCCAACAAGAAATAATCACATTAGTATAAATTATAATAATATTAAAAATTCTGCAAATGACTTTTCTATTACAAATAAAATGGGTCATTTAAAATGTGATTATCATATCATTTGTAATAAAATGAAATATCTTACCACTATAGAAAAATCCAGCAGAAACCATGACAGTGGCTGGAAATATTTTTGCACACATTTTAGGCCAACCTTGAAAGGTACCTTGTCTTTCTTCTTCGTTCTGATACTGAAAATACTTTATGTCAATTTCAATGTCACATTCTTTTTTTGCTGCCTGCTGCTTAAAATACTTGAGTCTTACACTTTTCTCTAGCTGCATCGAAATGTTCCCCACATCAAAGCCCATAACAAATGGACAAGATGGGCACACTTTTTTATGTACAACTCCAGGCTGATGTCCATTAAGAATGATTAAAGTCCCACAGTACACACACATCACATCCTGCTGCTCTCCTCTGTAGATAAACCCTTCCTCTGCCCATGTCTGATACTTTGTACAGCTGAGGGGTTGCGGGAATGTCTGAAGGCGATGGCTGGCAAACAGGTGGTTATAATTCCCAGACTTAGGTTTGAAAGGATGAGTGATAGGTGTCTGATCCAAGACACTAGGCAGTGGTTCTGGATTTGGAGCGCTGGTACTCTGTGCTGTCTCAACTCCTTGGTCAAGTATTTCTGTTTGATCCGGCTGCTGCCGATCTGAACTGAATTCTTCTGGGAAAAGTTGACGTCGCACTCTACTGACTCTAGCAGTTCTCTCGCTCTGTGTGTGCCGAGTAACATTTGCATGTGGTGGCTGTTCTGGGGTTCTGAAACGTGCTTGGACGTGACTGGGTAAATATTCGGCATATGGATTCTCTATTAAAGGACGCATGCAATCATGCCAATATCTCTGGCTCTCTTCCGTCATCACTCCCTCATCACCTGATGGATTCAGTGCTGGACAGTTTGAACTGATGATTCTGTGTACTGCAGCCAGTGAATCCCTTATTTCACAGCCTGATCCATGCGCATTACCACTCCAATCACAAAACTGCACACCACAACACCGGCACACCACTTCATCGTCCACACATTCTGCAGAACGTTCAAAATAAGCTCCTGCAGCTTTGGAAGCAAAATAAGCGATGCCAGAGGATGCATCACTAGGCATCGGCCACTGTGCAAAGGTAGACAGCCTTTGTAGGCCCTTGGAAGACATTTTCTTAGATAGGTTAAAGACTATTTTGCTAACTAAGTATAATGAAATTGTCACAATGCACAAGATAGCGTTCACTTTTATCAAAACTATCGGAGCAATTGGTTTTGTTTAGATATCCGCCATGTTGCGCGTTTTCCTTGACCTCGTTCGCTGTACTTTTCTTACCTTCCAGCAGAAGTCAAGGAAGGGACGCAACTGGCTAACTATTCGTCAAAGCGGCTACCACGGCTTCATCAACTAGCAAAATAATCCAAAGAAAACACACAAAAATCTACAAAAAAGAAAAACACCAAATAAAAGTGTTATTCTATTGTCTGCACATTTGCGATTTTCGCCCCAAACTGCCGGAAAAGTTCAGTCGGCCATGTACCATCCAGTCCACCCAGTTGAAGTAAATAAGGCAGCAAGGGAGAAGACGGATGGGCACTGCCTTCATAGAGCTGGCCTCGAGAGAAGTTAACCCTTTTCTCCTGTACCCTGTCGACCAGCATCCTACTTTGTCAGCCATGCTGACAAAGCAAAAATTTAACCCTTTGACTCCGTCACCCTATCCACCAGCTTTATGCAGGAAGCTGGTGAATAATATGAGGGAGTCAAAGGGTTAAGTTTTTGCAGTTGGTGGATAGGGTGCAGGAGTCAAAGAGTTAAGATCTTTATCACGAACCTCATTCCCATATGAGTCCAGGGTTATGGAATAATCTTTACATTTGTTCAAGATTCAATAAAACCTACTTCGTCTCTGTATTAAATGGTAGGTCTATATCAGTATTGTATTCAATCATTTTCATTGCATGTTACAGGATGTTACCCTAAGTACTTTGCTGTTTATGATCTTCCATTGCAGTTCTTTAATACTGAAGTATGACATGTGACGTGACATTTTGTTGGAAACAGCGGTATTATACAATAAAGTGGTTTTATGAATTTTCCTTGTGACGTTTTTATTAAACAGTTTCATGCCAAATGTCCTTTTGCAGAAGTATTACGCTCAAGGATTTGCCTGCTTGTTTCTTCTGTTGTGTCATGTAAATTGTCTTTTGGTTTTGCTCGCCAGTGCGTTACTGTTTTTGTGGGGATGGACTACGGCCTACTTGAGCCATGGACCGAGGAGTGCTTGTGCAGTAACGGCATTCCATACAGTACGTTGTGGAACCTATGACGCAAATTAGGCCACAGTTGTGGGGAAAAGATGTCTAAATCCATTCCTCATACAGATTTGAAATCCAAAGAACAAAAATATGAGGAGAAAAAAAAAACTAGCAAAAAAAAAAAAAATTAGAACAACCAGAGAACAAATTTTTCCAACTAAAATCTGAACCCCACACAACTTAAACACCTGTGTAGTTGCATGTCAGATTAAAACTCTTTTCTTTAACAAATTCAAAATACAGACCAAAATCTGATTTATGCATTTCAAACACAACAGAATGTCGAAAAGCACAACATACCCACTGACGTTGTTATAGTTCGAAATCTGAATTGTTCAGCTCAAGACCTGACCTTAGTTGATACAACTGACTGCACGACGTTATCCACAAGCTGTAGCGCACATCAAGCCACGCTTCCTGCAGCTTCATCTTGCCGATACACAATCTCTTCTGTAGTTGTTGTGGATAAAGTTCAGTAAATCTATTAATGCTGATGGAAGGTCTGTAACAACAGGAGGAAGTTGGTCCCGTTAGAACACCTAGACCCAATCTTCTGGTGAAAGTTGTGTCTGGCCCACTTCTGTACTTAATTTACACTCTGTAGGGGTGGTACCGAGCATCTGATCGGGTGGGAAGCAGAGCTCTGGTTTGGACCTGTATGGTGCTTGACGAAAAGTTTTTGTTGGTATTTGAGAAGACGAAGTTTGTTCAAGGTGTTTCCCACCCCCAACCCCTCACACCTATCTCCTGCCATTTCTTCTATTGTACGGGGCAAGAAAAGTCTGTTGACCAGCTTCAGCCACATATGTGTGTTAACATTTTTCACAAGGAAGATCTGTGCAAGAATGAGAAATTCTGGATCATTTTTTTAATGTTTTGATGGGCAGTAATTTCGTTATTCCAAAAGGTCAGGATGTGGTATCACATCCGCAGAAAATATGTAGGGGAGATCGGGGCAGGTCGGGCCACTTGGTTTTGGCCATGGACGGAAGACCCAGGTTTCCTCTTCCGAGTCAGACTCAGAAGAGTATTGTTGTCGTGGTACGGGTTGTGGAAGTGGTTGACCCACAGCTGCACTGAGGGGTCCAGTTGCTGTAGGTCCCGTCGGTTGATCACCCACTCTGGTCCACCTGAGACAGGAAGTACTGAGTAAACATGCTGACCGTCATATGGCCTGGCTGTCACACGATAGAGCTGGGGCTGCCAGTAGTCCTGGATCTTGTTGCGTCCTATGAGACGGTTATGGACATCGACATGATCACCAACCTGTAGCTCATGGTCTGCAGCTTGTTTGGGGTCATATCGGGCTCGGTCCACTGCTGCTTTTGGGAGCTAGTCTAGGGCTTTCTGGTGTGCTGCCAGGAGTCGTATGCGGTGTTGCTTTACCCAGTCAACTGTCCCAGCTGCTGTGGTGGCTGGTTGTCCTAAAAGATCATCTACTGGGAGTCTGGGTTCCTGGCCAAAGAGGAGGAAATATGGCGTAAAACCTGTGGAGGCATGGGGCGTTGTGTTGTATGCCTGTAGCAGCTCTGGCAGGTGAAGAGGCCACTGCCTCTTTTGTTCTGGGGGCAGTGTTCTCAGGAGGTCTTGCAAGGATCGATTAAATCGCTCACACTGTGCGTTACCCTGGGGATGGTACGAAGTTGTTCTCGTCTTCCTGATCCCATAGAGATCACACAGTTCCTTCACTAGCTTCGATTCAAACTCTCGCCCCTGGTCGCTGTGGATCCGTTCTGGTACCCCATAGCGTTGGAACCATTCTTGTACCAGAACCCGGGCAACTGTTGATGCTTCTTGGTTGCAGGTAGGAATGGCCTGTGCAAACTTGGTGAACACATCTGTGAGGACAAGGATGGTGTCGCGAACATCAGTTGCAGGTTCAAGCTTGGTGAAATCTATTGCGAGGATCTCTAAGGGTCTACTTGCCAAAAGGGGGGTAGATGGGGTATACAGTCTGGTGGGCAGGCGATTCATGGCACAGCGTTGGCAGTTTGCCAGGTACTGCTTCACATCTGCATACATGCCAGGCCAGTAGACACGGGTCCGGAGTAGCTCCATGGTCCTGTCATAACCCTGGTGGCCCATGCAATCATGCAGGGATGCCAGGACATCAGGGCGTAGTGAGCTGGGGAGGACTAGTTGCTCACAGGCTCCATGCGATGGGTCCGTCACCCGCCGATACAGCAACCCCTCTTTGCAGGTGAGATGAGGATATTGCCGTACTAGCGTGCGCAGCTGGTGGTTGTGGCTACCTGGTGGCTTGGCTGGCCAGGACTTCAGTACAGATCCCAAAGTGTTGTCTTGGGTCTGCAGTTGATGGAGCTCCTTTGTTGACAGGCATGGCAGGATGGTGTCCGTTTGCAGGGACTCGTCAGGCAGTGCTGCATGGTCCTGTTGGTCAGTCTGTGGGGTAGTGGCGTTCTGGCTGTTGCAGCAGGTCTGCTGGACTATAGCAACTTCAGGTGGCATGGGTGTGGGAGGGGGTAGGGCACTGGGGCTGTGGGGTAATCGGGAAAGGGCATCAGCAGGGTTGGTCTTTCCTGGTCGGTATTTGATGTCGAAATTAAACTGGGCAAGTTGTGCTGCCCATCTTTGTTCCAAGGCACCAACGGGAGCTGTTCTGAAGTGGACTAGGGGATTGTTGTTGGTGAAGACGACAAAATTCGCTCCCAGCAGGTAGTGGCGGAACTTTTCAGTGATGGCCCATTTGAGAGCCAGGAACTCCAGCTTCATGCTGCTATAGGCGGCCTTGTTCTTCTCTGTAGACTGCAGATGGCGGCTGGCATAGGCAATGACACGCTGGCCTCTGTCTTGATCCTGGGATAGGATGGCACTTAACCCATCATGGCTGGCATCCGTTTCCAGGATGAAGGGTTTGGTGAAATCGGCATAGCTCAATATTGGAGCAGAAGTCAGTGCCGTCTTCAGAGTATCAAAGGCTGTCTGATGGATGGTGCCCCACAGGTTGGAAATGTCCACAGTTTTCTTCTTAGCATCTCTACTACCCTCTGCGACCAGGTCGTGGAGTGGTCCTGCTAATTTAGAGAAGCGGTGGATAAAACGCCGGTAGTAACTGGCAAAACCCAGAAAGCTTCGCAGGGCTGTTGTTGTGGTAGGTCTTGGCCAGTCTCTCACTGCCTCAATCCTGCCATCTTCACAGCTGACTCCCCCAGCTGAAATGGTGTGGCCCAGGTAATTCACTTCCCGACGAAGGAACTGGCACTTGTCCAGGCGCAGTTTCATGCCCACAGCTGTGATGCGTCCCAATAGTCGATCAAGGTGTTCCAGATGTTCCTCAAAGGTTTTCGAATATACCAGAAGGTCATCCAAGTATACAAGGAGAAACTGAAACATGAAGTCTGACATTGTTGACTGCATCAGGCGCTGGAATGTTGCTGGTGCCGAGACTAACCCCATAGCACTGAATATTAACTGTCCAATAGCTGCCCACTCAGATTTTATGTTGTTACTACTTACTCAGCCCATGGTAGCCAAACAGCTTAATATGACTGTGCATTATTTTGCCTGTACATTAGTGGAAGTCTACTCTGTGCTAATGCTATTGAACAAGCAGTATGGTAGTTTATCCTCAACTTATCAAAGGGTTACTCAAGGTTTTGTTATCAATTATTTGTTCCGTGATTACAAAGTTAGTGCTTTTGAGTGTAAATATCAACACCACATATTTTGGTATAATGTAGTAGTTCTTTAGGCAACGTTTTGTTATCAATTATTTGTTGCATGTTTACAAATGCTAGTGCTTTTGTTTGTAAATGTAGACACCTTCTGTTTTATTATAATGTAGCGGTTCATTCTTGTGCATTGACATCGTTAGTTCACAAAATGTGCACTTTGTCAGTGTATTTATGAAACTTATTTTGTGTCTTACAGGCACTGTCTTCCTTCCTGTCTTCTTCTTCGTATTCTTTTGTCTCCTTCCATATCCCAGTACGGTCCTTTTCCCTTATTGTCATTTTCCCATTTTCCCTGTTTTCCTTCCCTATCTATCCTGCTCGCAGCGCCAGGTGAGATGGGGCGAGTGGTTAAGGGGTTAGGTGATGATGATGATTGCTGTGGTGGTCGTTTGTATCCAGAGCAGAAAGGGAAGTGTCTCAATCAAAAGACAAGTCCTCGTTTTGCTACTTGACTCTTTATTATTGAGAAGACATCAAAGAAGAAGAAGGCAAAGAAGACGTGTAAGAAGACAGTGCTACAGTGAAGTTGATCACCTCTGGTGAGACCGAGAGTGGCGGCAGGAAAGGACACCTCTGGTGAGACCGAGAGTGGCGGCAGGAAAGGACACCTCTGGTGAGACTGAGAGTGGCGGCGGAAAATCACGCGCTATGATGAACCTTGTTAATTTGTACTCTGGGAACAGAGCATGATGGTCATATTTTCAAATTTCAAACCTTTCAGATGACAAGGTCTGATTGGTTGTTCTCACCTAATTAATCAATCAACACTTAGTGTGTAGTTTTAACGCAGCGCGTCAGTACACACAAGTGGTACACTGGTCATTGTCGGGCAGTTTCGCGAGTGGCTATTGCAACACACCCTGCAGTCATTGTCTAAGTGTTCCCGCAGGCTACATACTGGCAATGACACGGTGTTTGTTTTACAACGGGCTGAGGGCGGCATACATTAGTGACGGCCCCCTCTATGGTTCTGTAGGACTACAACGTAATACTGTGTGTACACACACAACAGACTGAAGATGACGACAAAATCTGTCGAAGGCCCAGCTTTTGAGTACATGTACACATTGTAGATCTGCTCATTGTTTAGCAGTGTGTTATCTATATGCGTCATGTATTGGTTAGATCTTTGGAATGTTCAATGCATAGCTATGGGTAGGCAGAGGCTGTGAGATAACAGTACAATCTGACCAAGAGAATGCAAGGCGTTTTTGATCTAGGCAAGCACGCTACACGGTGTTGCCTTTGAGCGTTGTAGGTAAATGGGGAAAGATCGCAACAGAGCAAGGCACTCTGTTACATATATATATATAATGTGTGTATGTGTGTGTGTGTATATGTGTGTGTGTATATATATATATATGTGTGTGTATGTATGTATATCATCATCATCATCAGGTGCCCTGCCGCATGGCGTTGGCGACCATGGACTTCCAACCATCTCTATCTCTCGTTGCCCCCAGCTTCTCCCCCACCTCTTCATCCCCAGCCATTCTGCAAGTCGTCCAGCATTCTCTCCCTGGGTCTACCTGGTGCTCTCTTTCCCTCCAGCTTTCCCGTTGTGACCAGGTGCTCCAAATCCCCCTTCCTCATAAAATGGCCTATAAATGTTGCCTGTCTTTTCCTAATCTTCCTTATGAGTGATCTACTTGTGTCTGCCTCCATCAAGCTTGTCTCGTTTGTTTTATTTGCTGTCCATGGAACTCTCAACATTCTTCTGAGAAACCACATCTCGGCTGCCTCAATCTTGCTCTGCCTTTGCTTGCTGCGCGATCCTGTCGTGCTGGACGTCTCCACCATCTTTGGCACAACCTGCCTCCTGCTGTACCAGTCCGACACCACACTTCGTCTTCTGCTTCATTGTCTCCTCCGCTGCCCCTGCCCTCGACCTTGCTGCTGCAGACTTCATCTCCTCCTCTGCCATCTTCGCCTTCGCCTTCTGTCCTGATGGTGCCGCCTACACCTTCTGTCCTGATGGTGCACCTCACCTTCTGTCCCGTTGTGCCGCCTTCACCTTCTGTTCCCGCCAGTGCCGCCTTCACCTTCTGTCCCGCCGGTGCCACCTTCATCTTCTGTCCTGCGGGTGCCGCCTTCGTCTTCTGTCCCGTCGTTGCTGCCTTCATCTTCTGCCCCGCTGGTGTCGCCTTCATCTTCTGTCCCGTCGTGCCCCTTCATCTCCACCTCGGCCACCGCCATGTGACTCTGATAAACTAAAACTATGCCTTTTTAACGCTCAGTCAACATGCAAAGATGGCAAAGCCGATGTCATTGCTGACTTCATCGCAGATGAGCATGTTCACATTGCTTTTATCACCGAAACATGGCTTAACCCCCTTGGTCACGAACCTATACATGCGAGTCTCACTCCGAGTGGTTACAGGCTTGCTTCTTTCCATCGCTCATCCCGAGGTGGTGGTATCGCCATCCTCTACAACGACTCACTCCATTCCCGCCTATCTTTCTCGCAGTCTCTGCCTTTCTCCCATCCTTCTTTCGAGCACGTTGAAGTATCCTTCCAATCCACCCCTCACCCCATCACCTTCTCCTGTGTCTATTGACCTCCACCTAGCTCTGCCAACAAGCTCACCACATCCACGTTTCTCTCTGATTTTGACCAACTCTTGACTACTACTGCCTCTTACCTGGAAATCTCATCATTCTAGGTGACATCAATGTCCACTATGACAACACTCACCGTTATGATACAAGACATATCATCAACTCTCTGTCCAATCACAATATGACTCAACATATTTCTGAACCAACCCATCAAAAAGGTCACATTCTTGACTGGATCATTTCTCGTGATCACCACAATTCAGCTACTGACAACTGCTTAGTTCTTTCTACCCGTCTAACTTCAGCCCTTCCATCTGACCACCCTGCAATTTTCTGTTCTCTTGACATTTCTCCTCCTTCCCGTACCACGCGCACAGTGACTCGACGCAATCTCAAATCTATCGACCTCTCCACATTTTCATCTGATGCCTCCCATCTCCTTTCTGAAAAGTCACATAACCTTGCCGATGAATTCTATACTACTCTCCACCATCTTCTGACACTCATGCTCCAGCCACAACCCGTCTTTTACCTGACCTCCCCCCTACCCCCTGGCTCACTCATGAGATTGCCTGTGCAAAACGTGCCCGCCGCAGAGCAGAGCGCCACTGGCGAAAATCCAAACTCACTGTACATAAGGAAACTTTTCCAAGCCTCTAAAACAAAAGTATCCACCCTCATTGCATCTGCAAAAACAACTATTTCCAAACCAAAATCCTGAATGCCTCTTCTTCAAAAGAACTCTTTACAACCATAATCATCTCCTTGGCACACGAAAAGATTTACCTCTCCCAACAAAACACACAAATGAAGAACTCCCATCCGTATTCTCCAAGTATTTCACCACCAAAATACAAACTCTTCGTGACAGGCTTGACAGGACACCCTGTCAACCATGCCCACCTGACCCTTCCTTCTCTGGCACACCTCTTACTACTTTTACCCGTCTCACAAGAAGCAATTCTCAACACAATCAGATCCATGTCGTTCAAAACCTGCGAACTGGATCCTCTTCCAGGTTTCTCTACTCCGACTGTCTCCCTACTCTCCTCCCATTCATCACTGACATCATCAACACTTCTCTTCAAACTGGAACTGTCCCAGATTCTTTCAAGTCTGCTATTGTTCACCCTCTCCTCAAGAAATACAATTTAGACCCAAATGACCCAAACTGAAAAATTACCGGCCTATCTCTAATCTCTCTTTCTGTCAAAACTCTCGAAAAAGTTGTCCTCAACCAGCTGAACTCTCACCTGTCTGCAACAATCTCCTCAATCCTTTCCAGTAGCCTACCGCCAGTGCCATGCACTGAAACTGCCCTACTACACATTCTCAACAATCTCCTCCTTGCAACTGATACTGGCAAAGTCTCTCTCCTCACACTCCTTGATCTGTCTGCAGCCTTTGATACCATTCATCATGGTATTCTCCTTTCTAGACTTCATCATACTTTTGGCATCCCTGACATTGCTCTCTCCTGGTTCACTTCATATCTATCAAACAGAAAACAAACTGTTCTCATCAATGGCACTTACTCTCAACCTGCATACCTGACCTGTGGTGTTCCACAAGGATCTGTCCTTGGCCCTGTTCTTTTCACTCTTTACACCTCCCCCCTGTCCACTATCATCAACTCCCACTCTATAAAACACCACTTCTATGCTGATGACACCCAACTACAAGAAGTGACTCACCGACAATATACAGCACCTCTTGACTCGCACCACTGAGTGTTACTTGGACATTAAGAACTGGATGACATACAATAAACTTCAGCTTAACGACGACAAGACAGAAGCTATCCTCAATGGCACCCGTCAGAAACTTTCTCAGCTGCCTCCTCTTTCTCTCCCATTATGTAACACATCAGTCCCAATTTCTGATTCAGCTAAAAACCTTGGTGTCTGCATTGACTCTAAACCCTCTCCATGAACAACTTTGTTTCTCAAACTGCCAGAGCTTGCTACTATCACCTCCATCGTATAAGCCTGATCAGGAAGTATCTCTCTGTGGAAGCAACTGCAAAACTCGTTCTCTCCTTCATAATGTCTCGCATTGACTATTGCAATTCACTCCTGTCTGGTCTTCCTGCCTCCACCATTCACATCCTACAGCGCATTCAAAACAATGCTGCACGCCTTGTACTCAAAAGGAAAAAAGCTGACCACATATCTCCTCTCCTGGCACAACTTCACTGGCTCCCTGTATCAAAGCGCATACAGTACAAACTAGACACCATGTGCTACAAAAGCCTCAATAACGCAGCCCCCGATTACCTGTCAAGCCTACTTGAGATCTATGTTCCCTCACGTACCCTCGGCTCTGCCTCCGATCCTCTGACTTTTCGCTTTCCACGCACAAAGCTTAATACCTATGGTCCACGAGCCTTCTCTGTTTCTGGTCCACTCTCCTGGAACAAACTTCCTCTCTCAGTCCGTCAGCAACCTACTTTTGTCTCCTTCAAGTCCGCTCTCAAAACTCGCCTTTTCTTCTCTGCATAAAACCCTGACCTCACTCAACCCCCTCTGCAGCCTGTCTCCACTCGGAAGGAATCACATTGTAATATATAATTGTATATAATATGCTGTCTATAATTTTCCATTGCTTTTATTCTTTCTCCCCATTTATAACCATGCGCGGGCGTGTGTGTGTGTGTGTGTGTTGTGTGTTGTGTGTGTGTGTGTGTGTGTGTGTGTGTGTGTGTGTGTGTGTGTGTGTGCCTGCGTGTGTGTGCCTGCGTGCGTATGTGTCTGTTTCAGCGCTTAGATTTGATTTTATCAAGATTTTGCGCTATATAAATATTGTAATTATTATTATATAGACTGTCCACGCCTCGCGTCCGTACAACAGTATTGGTTCTACATAACATTCAAGGACTCTCTTTCTGATGTTAATTGATAGGAATTTGTTGGTAAGAATGCTTGTCATCTTCTTGAATGCTGTTTTGGCTTGGCCGATTCTGCCAGCTATTTCCGATGTGCATCTGCCTTGTTATTTTGCAGGAGGGTGATTTCATGTTTTTTACTGATCACCATGACTTCAGTCTTCTGCTGTTTAGTTCCAACCCCTTACCTTTGCTTTCTTTTTCTAGTATATTTACAAGGTTTTGTAGGTCCCTTTCATTTTCTGCAATTAGCACGGTGTCATCTGCGTATCGAATGTTGTTTATCATTTTCCCTCCAACCTTTAATCCAAGGGTCTTCTTCTAGTTTCTCATGATGTTTTCGCTGTATAGTGAAAACAGATCTGATCTGATCGTATAGTCAACAAAGCATAAATACAAATCCTTATTCATCTCAATTGACCTCTCTGTGATAGTTCTTACGATGTATATGGCATTAATGGTTCCCTTCCCTTCCACAAATCCACACTGTTCTTCTGCTATTTCTCTTTTGATTCTATTCCTTGTTCTCATCATGATTATTCTTAACAGGATTTTTGTTACATGACTCATCAAACTGATTGTGCGATGGAGTTCACATTCTATAGCCCCTGTCTTCTTTGGAAGTGCAATGAAAATTGATTTTGACATATCTTTGGGGATTTTTCCAGTGTCATAAATTTCATTTAGGAGGACTGTTATTTTTTCTATGCCAAATTCCTCCAGGCTTCAATCATCTCTGTAGTAATGTTTTCTGGTCCTGGGGCTTTTCCTAGTTTCATCTTTTTCAGTGCTGTTCTAACTTCATCTTTCATTATGGGTGATCCTTTCAAAGTTCTTTTTTATAATGTGTTCTTCGTTTCTGTCATCCTCAAAAAGGTCTTTAATGTACTTTCCCCATCTGTCCAGTATTTTGTCTTTTTCCATGATAAGCGTGCCATCTTTCGATTTTAAGCAACCAGTTGATGTGCATGTATTTTTCCTGTGGACAATTTCTTCAATTCGTCTGTACATACCCTGAGGATCCATTTTGTGTTGTTCTTCTATCTCTTTGCATTTTGTGTTCAGCCAAGCTTCCTTAGCTTCATTGCACCTGTACCTGATTTCTTTGTTTATCTTCCTGTAGATCTCCTCGTTTCTCTTTGCCCTCCTCCTTTCCTCCATCAAGCCCAAAATTTCATTAGTCATCCAGCTCTTTTTTGCTTTTCTTTCTGCCTCAGGGATTTCTTCATAAGCTTCTTTTATCGAACTTCTCAACTTTGTCCATTGTTCCTCACTGTCACCAACGTCTTCCAGAGCACTGGATTTGTTTTGAACATGTACATTAAATTTTTTACTTATCGTTTCATCTGTCTTTAAGAGTCCAAGGTTTAGTTTGATGTTGCTTTTGGTCTGTTTCCTTTTCCTCAATTTCAGCCTAAATCTTCCCACTACAGGATTGTGGTCACTGTTGCAGTCTGCGCCTGGTAGTGTTTTTGCTGACAGTAAAGAATTTCTAAATCTTTTGTTGATCAGGATGTAGTCAATCTGATTTTTGGTATTATCTCCTGGACTCATCCAAGGGCCATTTTCTTCTATTAGGCTGCTCAAACCAGGTGTTTCCTACCATGAACTCATTCATCTGTGCCCATTCTACAAGTTTCCCTCCCCTTTCATTTTGTGTACCAAGGCCATGAGGTCCAACTTTATCCTCCGCCCTGTCCTGTCCCACTTCAGCATTAAAATCTCTCATTATGACTGTAACTTCTTGTGATTTACATTGGACTTGGCCATCTTCGTAAAAGTTGTCGATGTCTTCCTGAGTACTTGCGGATGTTGTGCATACACCTGTATGATGTTGATATCAAATGGTTTGCCTCTCAATTTGATCAGCAAAACTCTTTCGGACACTGCCCAGTATCCCTTAACTGCTTTTGATTTGTCTTTGTCCATTATGATGCCTACTCCTCTTTCATGTGAATTACCCCAGAGTATATCACTGTATATTCTCCTGATGTTATCATGCCTGCCCCCTTCCATCTCACTTCCCTTAGTCCGAAAATACTGATGTTAAGCCTTTCCATCTCCATTTTGATGTTGTCTAATTTACCTTTCTGCAACAGTGCTCTGATGTTCCATGTTGCTATTTTGGTGTTTCTAATTTTGATTTTGGGTTTAATTTTTATCGCAGTAGCTGGCTGACGGTCTGGTGTCACCTGCGCCGCATGACGGTCCCTACCGGATGAAGGTGCTCCACAGGAGCACCTATTGACGTCGTTAACTTTCTTCTTCCTCTTTCTTTTGTCCATGGTTTTCCTGGAGAAAACTACGATGGTGGTTTCCCCTTGCCTTCCATCGTTTTTTTTTTCAGGGTTAACTCCCTTAGCCTTACTCTCTCCCGAGATGTCCACAATTCAGTGGAGCTATTTACCCATAGCTTGGGGTCTGGTTCGTGGGCTCCAGGGCATATCCACACGCCGGTGGGCCTGCATGCCGCATGTCTGGGGGCCAGACCTCCTCCGAGTCCTACGAGATTTAGCCTGAGTCCGTGAGGTTGCTCAGTTACCGCCTGTCGCCACGGGGAGGCACAACGTAGGGCTTGCGGATGGAGAGGCTATGTACTGACAGGAAGAGACTTAGGCTGCAACCATATTAACGCCCGACACGGACGGTCAGACCAGACCGTCTTCGGGCACAAAAGAATGCGCACCGGCTCTTTAGTAACGGAAGGTAACAAAAAACGGGTTGGGCTACCATACTGACGCCCGACGTCCTGTGTCGTCCCCGGTCAGACCGTCTCCGATAAAACATGTTCTATCGAAGACGGTCCGTCGGGCGAGATGGGAGGTAATTCTAATGATTTTATCTCTGCATAGTTGTGTCCCCTTTCCCGCCTCGATGACACTACACAGATTTCTTGGAATTCTCTACACAGCAGTTCTTGGAATTGGAAAACTCAACCAGATCGCCTCGAGGAAGAAGAAAGAAGAAAAGAAGATGGATGACGAAAAACTCATTCTTTTAGTTCAACAGCGATCAGCTATTTTTGACAAACGGGACAAGTTACATCACAACCGAGATTATATACTGAAACAGTGGGAAACTATTGCACAAGAAATGCAGTCTGACGGTTAGTATTTTACTTTCTTTGTTTTCATTTGTGCCAATAATAATAATAAACGAAAATAAAATCATAATAATTGTAATGGTGTTGGTGTTGGTGGTGGTGGTTGTTGTGTTGATGGATAATAACGATGATGACGACGACATTACATACGTGCATACTATGACTATGATATGATGATGATAATGATGCTGATTTTGATGATGATAGTGATGCTGCTGCTGCTGCTGATGATGATAATACTACTACTACTAATAATAATAACAGTGATATCAATGTAATAATCTTTATTGTCTACTATTTCAAAGAATAACATTTGCAAAGATACTTCCATACTTCAATACACCATACATAGAATCTACAGTATTCTACAGGGACATTTTACATCAGTTACAAAACGTGACCTTAGAACAACAATGTTCTAACTGAAATTTTGGGGAAAAGTAATGTCTTGCTAATGCACTCACTCTATTATATATCATGTAAAAACATTTTACCTCGTGATCTAACTCATTGTTTTCCCAAATTGCAGATAGCACATTATGATCCATGGTCACGAAAAAATAAACAGTATGCTATCTCAATAATCAGTTATATCGTCATCAGCTCTGTTGTAATAAGTATGAGTGTTGGTAATAAATTGGCTCACTTACAGGTAATTAGCCACAGTGTTTATCCATACTGACAGAAATTTAAAGCAGAACATTGTTTTGCCATTGCAAGCTACCCGAGAATGTCATAAAATACTCCATAAAGGAATTCCTGACAGCTATTCCGTCACCTGCTGGTCTTCCGGTAGGTCGCGCTGTAGTGTCCATGGAGGGTGTGTCATCATTGAGAATGTCCGCTTCTTTCAT
>JAPXFY010000017.1:13878707-13911207 GCA_030674185.1 Monoplex corrugatus | reverse complement strand
AATAAATAAACTAATAAATGAATATATAAATGAATAAATAGATGAATAAACAAACAATCACACAAGTAAATAACTAACTAACTAAATAAACAAAGAAACAGATATATAAATAAACAAATAAATAAATAAATGAATAAATAAATGAACGAATAAATAAATCAATAAATAAACTAATAAATAAATAGACAAACAAATGAATAAACAGGTAAATCAGTAAATAGACAAACATACAAAGAAATAAATAAACAAGCAAACAAACAAATAAATAGATAAGCGAACAAATAAAACAAAAAGTAAACAAACAAATAAATGAATAATTAAATAAACAAATGAATACATAAATGAATAATGAATTGATAAACGATAAAATGATAAATAAATAAATAAACTAACATTTAAATCAATAGATAAATAAATAGATAGATAGATAGATAGATAAATAAAGAATAAATAAATAAATAAACAAATAAACAAACAACAAACAAACAAACAAACAAACAAAAGAGAAAGAATGGAACATATGCAGACTGTTATCTCATTGTATTTTATGTTGTTCTGTGTTTGCTCTGTTTTCGTTTATAGACATACATCTATTTTAGTCTTCTTTTTATCGTCGTCGTTGTTTTTGCTGTTGTTACTATTTTTATTATACTTACTCAAATTATCATGATCGTCATCATTATCGTCATTATTTGTTATCGTAACGAACCAAGGGATAAGGGGAAGGTGGGAGAGATAGGGATATAGATGTCGGATCAGAAGCAGACGAAGGACTTTTCCACTAGAACAAACATAAAGCGAAGACGGTGGTTCTGAAACTTTAACCCGTGTACGAGTTCACCAGAGGAAGAGGAACATTTTCATGATAAGAAGACACAGTACCATCTTCCTTTCTTTCTTTCTTTTTTTTAAGGATCATTGCACTCAGGGATGTTACCTTTTTTTTTCGTCCCATTTTCTACGCCACTTTAATGGCCACAGAAGCTGAAACAGTTTTTATTATGCGATGATGATGATGTCGATGTGGATGATAATCATGATGCTATGGAGTTCCATCTAAGATTGAGACTGCGTGACAGGGTTGTACTCTACGCTTGCTATCATTATATATCCTGGCGTTAACCAGACCCGAGAGAAAGACACCTGCGGTATTGGACAGAAGATTTGAGCAAATTCCTCAATGACGCATCCCCGAAGTGGATGAGACTCGACTGTGTGGTTCCAGTCTTCCCAATGAGCCCATAGCATGCCCAACTCTGGGTAGGAGACTGTTAGAGCCGAAAAATCCCGCAATGATTTTTGAAGGTACTGATGAGGATTCGAACCCACAACTTTCCAGTCGGTAGTCCGGTGCGTTATCCACTACACCATGGCGACTGGTAAAAAACGTCTTCCTAGGTAGAAGACAGTGGTGCATCTTCATAAAAAGAAGGCAGTTCCTATAAGACACAATACAGGATTCATATTATACAGTGACGAAGTACACAATTTATTAACTAACAGTGCAGTGTCAATGTCTCAAAGTTGTGCCATTTGCTGTTATTTTGCATGCGGGGATTTCATGTTTTTCGTTTTTTACTGATCACCATGACGTCAGTCTTCTTGCTGTTTAGCTTCAACCCTTTTTTTTTTTGCTTTCTATTTCTATTTCATTCACAAGGGAATATAATGGGGGAAAAAAACCAACAACATGATTTATCTAGGAACGGTCATCTCACCAGACGGCAAATGCACATCATAAATAGCCAGCAGAATGGGCCAAGCCAAAACAGCATTCAAGAACTTGAACAGTATTCTTACCAATTAAAATCAGGAAGAGAGTTCTTGAATGTTATATAGAACCGATAATGTTATACGGTTGTGTGGAGTGGACAGTCAACACGCAAAGCCAGAACAAGAGTGAGGCAGCCAAGATGTGGTTTCTAAGAAGAATGTTGAAAGTTCCATGGACAGCAAAGAAAACAAACGAGCCAGACTTGATGGAGGCACACACAAGAAAGATCATTGATAAGGAAGATTAGGAAAAGACAACCAACATTTTAAAGCCATTTTATGAGGAAAGGGGAATTACAGCACCTGGTCATGACAGGAAAGCTGCTGGGAAAGAGAACACTGGGTACACCCAGGGAGAAAATATTGGACGACCATTTGACAAATTATAGCAGTCCGCCACGTAGGTTTTACTAAATCCATTAGTCATTATTACCTATATCACCTACACGTATGTATGCACCATTGTTTTTGTTGTTCACACTTACTTGTCGTAGCGCTGTCGCCGTAACCCGGCCCCAGATGAGGCCGGGTTACGGCGACAGCGCTACGACAAGTAAGTGTGAACAACAAAAACAATGGTGCATACATACGTGTAGGTGATATAGGTAATAATGACTAATGGATAAAATATTGGACGGACTTGCAGAGAGGCTGAGGACAGAGAGGTGGAAGATGTGCTTGCGCGACAAGGGATATATGCATATGGAGGGCCATGATCTCCAACGCCATGCGGTAGGGCACATGATGATGATGAGTGTCAATATACTAAAATAACATTATAACCCAGATAACGAATAATATTATGACGCTACAATTATATGTGGTGTCTGAATCTACACCCGAAACATCAATGGCTTTCAAAGACTTTGATGGCTGTACTCAATGGACAAATAACTTAACATGCACAGATTCGCACTGACGCCGCGAGATTTAGAAATAGAACATTCTCGATGATCATGTGGTCATTTTTTTTTTGTATTCCTAATTATAGTCTAGCTTGCCAGTTGCAGGCCTCTGTATTTCACTTGGTTGAGCGTCGGATTCACATGCTGATGGTTGTGGGTTCGAATCCCGCGGTGCGCTGCATTAAGACTGGCCTGCTCACTGTCCCATCTTAACATCATTGTTGTTCTGCTGGTGGTATCAGTATAGGGTTAGATAAGTCCCCCTTCCCCCACTTCCCTGGGATAGTTATGATTATCCCTGTCGGCCATATCGCTTGAAGAGGGTGCCAGTCGTAAAATACTGAAGCAAATCAATCAGGTTTTACCAGGTTTGGACTGTGCCTTCAATGGCCTTGCATCATCAGACGACTGAATGACCCATGATCAACACAGATATGGCTGTTTGTTTTGATACACGCAACCAGTGTGTAAGCACCATCATCATATGCCTTCCCGCCTATCGCTGGCGATTAGAATCAGTATCATATGCCTTCCCGCATGGTTATTGGCGACTAGAATCAATCGTTTATCGCTGCAAGTTTACCTACCTCCTATCGTTTCTGTCCTTGTGGTGACAACAGATGGCAGACATCAGCTGACTGATAACCATGTTTGTTTGTTTGTTTTGTTGAATTTAAAGTCCTACCATTTTAAGTATGAGAACTAGAACTTTTGAGACACCGATGCTACTGTCGGATTCTAATTGATTACAGCTGACTGATAAACATGACACTTTTATCAGGTATTTACATATCTAGCCTCTAATTCCAGCTCCACACACACACAACACACACACACACACACACACACACAACACACACACACACACATACACACACATACACACACACACACACACACACACACACACACACACACACACACACATACACATACACACACACACACTACGCTCACGAATGTTTAATCAAGTCCACCGTCGCTGTACATGTACACACCTATTACCTAACATTTGTTTGTCCACCTACGGTAGGAGCCTGGGACCCGTTCAGTTTTTCATTGTGGAATGAAGCCGTTGTGCTCAAAGTTGTACAGACAGACTACAATGACGTATGTTACGTCAATGTGTGCTTCCGGTAGGTATAAAGTCTCGTCTCGAACGACGTTAGGTACAGTTTTGTCGAGTCATTCTCGGAACACGCGCATTGTTGTAGGTCCTGCTTGTTGAGTGTGGTCAATACAGAGTTCATCCACGTACGAAGTTTCGCTGAAGTGTTTCAAGCAAAAGAGCAAATGAAAGATAGGCCTGCTACAGATATATGTAAGTATCCTATGTGTATATTGTTAGTTATTGTTGGCATGTCTGTTTTTTGTTGCTGTTGTTGTTGTTGTTGTTTTAATTGTTAATTTGTTTTCAATCTCTCTCTCTGTCTTTCCCTCTCTCTCTTTCTCCCCTCTCTCTCTTTCTCCTCTCTCTTTCTCCCTCAATCTATCTCTCTGTCTGTCTTTATCTTTTGGTCCCATTTTATCCACTGGACGAGGCGGCAGGGAAGTTTTTAGTCCTCTTTTTATTATCCGTTGTTTGGTGTTTGTGGTCTGTTTGTGACAGTGCGTTCGCGCTTGACAAAGGCCGGTTGGCCGAAAATTTGCGCTTGTCTTGTCTTGTTTTGTTGAATACGCGCTTACATTGGTTTTCTTGTTCTTCTGGTTCCTGTCTTTATCTTTGTCTCTCTCTCTGTCTGTCTGTCTGTCTTCTCTGTGTGTCTCTTTGTCTCTCTCTGAGCTGTGTCTGTGTCTTTGTGTCTGTGTCTATGTCTCTGTCTCTGTCTGTCTGTATGTCTGTATGTCTGTCTGTCTCTCCCCCCACCTCACTCTCTCTCTTTTATTCCCGGTTCCGACACCATCAGGACCTGGCCAGCTCACGCGTTTATGTGCAAGCTTAAAATTAAGGAGCGTGCCGTGGTCATTCTGGATGATCTCCATCGCATGGCACCTGTGACGACGTTAGTGCATATTAGATATATGGAATTTATTCCGAGCGCGGAGACGTCATCTTGAGAAATGGAAACTGAAATTGAAACTGAAACAAACAACAGGGTCCTGATTGAAGTACTACATCGTGTGTTACCCAAGTGTTTAGCGTGACTGACGCATAGAGCTCTATGGATGGCAGAGTCTGTAAAGTTAGTATAGCTTGGTTGTGACACAAGTTAGTTAGTTAGTTTAGTAAGTTTTAAAGTACTACCACTGTCAGAGTATATGAGGACTAGCGAAAAAATTGTTTGAAGAAGCTTTAAAAAATGTTTGTGCATTGCGAGAAACCGATGCTTTTTTCGGTTCTCTGATCCAACGTTGGATGGCAATCGAATGGGTGAATAAAATGTGTGACACAAGACTCTGTGGTGTTGCCTTTGTAGGCTAAGGCGGACGGTCCAGTGCGCCATCTTGCATGTCTTCCTGCTCAGGTAGTTAGTGAGTGAGTGGGCAAGAGTTGTGACAGAGCAGAGCGCTCTGTTACATTATTGTTGTTGTTGTTGTTATCATTGTTATTATTATCATTGTTATTACATCATTATTGTTATTATTATTATTGTTGTTGTTGTCGTCGTCATCATTCTCATTATCACTGTTTCCGTATGGTTATATTCATCGTTGTCGTCGTCGTCGTCATCATGATCATCATCGTTGTTGTTGTTGTTGTTCATTCTGATTATCACTGTTTCTGTATGGTCATAATCATATTCATCAGCATCATCATTATTAGTATTATTATCATCATCATTATCATTATTATTATCTTTATTATTACTATTATTACTATTTTTAGTAGTAGTAGTAGTAGTGGTGTATAGCCTAGTAGTAGATCTACTGATCTAGTGGTAGTAGTAATAGCAGTAGCATATCATCATCATCATCATCATCATCATCATCATCAGACGAAAGTTCGATTATCCATGTGTCTCACTATGTGTAAGATTTTAACTCATTTTCCTGTTAAAGGTAATTTGTATGCGAACAACTTGTCTAAAACCATAGTGTGTGTGTGAATGTGTGTGTGCATGTGTTATGTGTGTCAAGCGTGGGGGTGGGGGTGACGCGTAGCTTTCGCGACACGGGTGGAGGGTGGATCGCGCGCGCGTTGGTCCGTGCATGTTTTTATGAAAATCGCCGTTTAAAATTGATGGAAATCAACGCCTGGGAACCTTTTGTCCTATTTCTTCTTCTTTTTTTTCTCTTTTGCTTTTCTTCTTATTGTCTTTGTTTTTGTCTTGGTTTTAATCCTGTGACTCCCGCACCCCGTCCACCACCAAAGTCCTGCATTGTCAACCACGCCTGCAAAGCAAAACCTTAACACTTTGACTCTCTCACCCTAACCACCAGCTTCCTTCAAGAAGTAGGGCGAGGGAGTCAAAGTGTTAAGTTTTGGGTGTTGGTGGATAGGGTGTGGGAGTCACAGGGTTGTGAGCTTACGGCCTAGGCCTACATTTTGACATCGCACATGTCATTTACGGTCCGGTTCCCTTCCCCCCCTCCCCCTCCCATTGGCATTAGCGATCTTCTCCGTCTTTAACCGTGGATCACAGACTGTAACTGATGGAAAAAGCCCATTAACCCTTTGACGCCCGCACCCTATCAACCAACTGCTACAAATCAACCCTTTGACTCCCTCACCCTATCCACCAGCTTCCTGCAGAAAGCTGGTGGATAGGGCGAGGGAGTCAAAGGGTTAAGTTTTTGTTTTGCTAAGCATGGTTGACAATGCAGGGTGCTGGTGGACAGGGTGCGGGAGACAAAGGGTTAATCCAGCTTTGCTTGGACCACTGTCGATAGATGAAGTCATGCCACAGGCTGTTCTGTTGCATTGGGCAAGTGAATTGACAGCCCTTTTGTCACAGACATAGACGTACGTCTGTGTGTATGTGTGTGTGAATTTCTGGGCCATCTCAAGAGCGGTGGTCCCACTTGGCAAACCTCTCTCTTTCAGGCTCTTCACACATACACACACACAGACACACACAGACACACACACACACACACTACTCTCTCTCTCTCTCTTTCTCTCTCTCAAACGATAACAATACACCCTGATTGTGCCAGGTTAACCTTTTGACTCCCGCACCCTGTCCACCAGCACACTGCATTGTCAACCACGCTAGCAAAGTAAAAACTTAACCGTTTGATTCCAACACCCTATCCACCAGCTTCCTGCAGGAAACTGGTGGATAGGTTGAGGGAATCAAACGGTTAAGTTTTGCAGTTGGTAGATAGGGTGCGGGAGTCAAAGGGTTAAAGAAAGAGAGTGGTCGCTAAATCGGCAATCAAGTGGTTTATACTAGTAGACTTGTAGGTTGTAAATTCGAACCACGGGGCAGCCTACATTAATTTAACACTGTCTGTCGTACTTCGTGAGATGTTTCTTTAGAGTTAACTAAAATCCCCCTGCCCCGAGGGCGGGGGTGGATCTTTAGTCCCGTCAGGTGTATCACTTGAAGTGAGAAGTGAGTGTTTGACACAGAACAAGTCAATCGGTAGCGGAGACAAAGGAACTTGTACTGCGGGTGAGGGTGAGGGTAGGGAGTTGAAGTGGGGGGCGGAGGGAGGGGGGAGGAAAAGTTTCGAGATATCCGTTGATGACGTGATGAGACTGCTTTTGTGCTTGAGCAGGAGTGTTACCAACCGCTACGTAGGAAAACTACAAAGAAAACTTGCTTCTCGCGTCCTGGGTACCCTGCCCGTCTGTCTTCCGTCAAAACTTCGCTTGTGTCTTCAGTTCTCAGAGAGGCAGACACAGTTTAGCATACATGTAGATTGCTCACACAGTGGTAAGAACGAGTCCGCTATAGCGTTATTTCTTCTACATTTGGAAGCCTGTATCGAAGCGCGTAAGTATTTTACATTGCAAGCCTGTTTTATAGTGCAAGCCTGTTTTATAGTGCAAGCCTGTTTTATATGCAAGCCTGTTTTATATGCAAGCCTGTTTTATAGTGCAAGCCTGTTTTATAGTGCAAGCCTGTTTTATATGCAAGCCTGTTTTACATTGCAAGCCTTTGGAAAAGTGTTTCAGTGTTTGCCAGTCGGTGGCAAAGTGCTTCAGTGTTTTACATTGCTAGTCTGTGGCAAAGTCTTTCAGTGTTTTACATATTCCAGTCTGTGGCAAAGTGCTTCAGTGTTTTATATTTTCCAGTCTGTGACAGAGTGCTTCAGTGTTTTACATTTTCCAGTCTGTGGCAAAGTGCTTCAGTGTTTTACATTGCTAGTCTGTGGCAAAGTGGTTCAGTGTTTTATATTGCTAGTCTGTTGCAAATTGCTCCACTTTTCTAACTTTTTCGACATGAGTTTTTCGTCTTTCAAAGATTAATATTACATTTACAGCGCTTACCAAATGCGCTCGCCCGCTCGCTTTCGCGACCAAATTTACAGTCGGGCGAGTCGAGGTGCCGGTAGCGGTAGCCCAAATGGCGAGTAGGAATTCTGACATGACATGATGCAGGCACCACAGTCAGCTTGATCGAGCGTGTTGTCGATCCAGCTGACTGTGCAGGCAGCCTGGCACTTCAGCAAAGTGTTTTTAACTTCTCCGATCATCGATGTGCGAGTCGTCTGCTTTTGCCAATTTGGCCTGCGGAAACCAGCTTCCGCGCATGCGCTACGAATGCGGTATGTTTGCAAAACATCCGGCCACCATGTGGAAGTTTGGTGTCGGAGCGCCTCCCCCTCCAAAAAAACCGAAAGAAGACAAACTTCAGCGGTCCCAACAATATGAGGACAAGAGAGAAAGGAAATTCCTCACCAAGTGGAAGGTTAGAAAGGACGGTTCATACAGACTTTGGCTCGAATATGATGAAGAAGAGGACTTCATGTTCAAACACAGCCCATCTGTCATCTTGCATGACTGTCTTGCTACTATTTGACCAAAGCCCAATAGTCAGCTAGTCACTACCTCGCCGTACTACTAAGTGTACTCCTACCCTACAGTATTAGGTTATGTTTGTTGAGATATGTTGAGATTATTATTATTTTGGTGTTTGCGCAGAATCGAACAAATGTTTTTGTACCAGAGGCTGTACATTCCCACAAGAATAAAACACAAAACAAATTTTCAACTTGGTCTTGATTTGAATTCAATACTTGTACTAGTTGTAGTTGAACTGTTGAATGGCAGGTGTGTGTGTGTGTGTGTGTGTGTGTGTGTGTGTGTGTGTGTGTGTGTGTGTGTGGGGTGTGTTGTGTGTGTGTGCGTGCGTGTGTGTTTGTGTGTGTGGGCACGCGTGTGTGTAAAATGACATCTTCGCTATTGTGGCTACCAGATTTTTTTTCGGGCTACCAGTTTTGCTCAAGGTGGTAGCCCGAATGGCTACCATGGTCCTGACACATTTGGTAAGCGCTGCATTTATATTTCATGTGTGGGCCCTATGTGAGTGCGTTCGTTTGTTCTCTGATTTAACGTCTTTTAGCTATGGGTGATATTAGACGGAAAAAATATACAAGCATGGAGGATGAGAGTGGGGAGGGGGGGGGGGGGGCAGAGAGGAGACAGAGTAAGAGACAAAGTTTGTAAAAGGAAGAGGCAAGGTCTTAAGAAAAGAGGCATGGGTGAGTAGAGAAATGGAACTAGAACAACGCTAACATCTATAATGTGAAGGAAAAATTGACACTGAATACACAACATAACGAAACAAAAACCTCATAACCTTAAAGTAACACATTAACAGGATTTTGAAATTTTAACTAACAAAACTTGATCCGATGTTACTTCTTTAAAATGCGTTGCAAAATAGTCTCCTTGTGTAAATATCTTTGGTTAAAAAAAAAAAAAAAACAAAAAAAAAAACAAAAAACAAAAACAAAAAACAAAAAACCAAACAAAAACAACAACAACAACAAAAACCACCACCACCACCAACAACAACAAAACCCGTAGCATTTTGCAGTAAACACACAGTGATACAGTATGAATTGCTCACTGCAAATACATTCGACATTTTTACAATGTCTTGTTTTCAAGACTTGTTGTTAAGTTGAATACGTAAATAAACGACATCAAACAATCTCAAATGATATAGCGAGGAATACTGCATTTTTTTTTTTACATATCTTTTGAAATGAAAGTTTAATCCCTTTTTTGAGACACAAACTTTTCATTTAAATGTTCATGATACCATGATGCTGATTCAAGCGAGTTGGAAGCTTCTTTTACTGAAGTAGTTACACGTAATTCTATAGAATTTTCACAATGGAGTGCACCGGTTATGGCTGCTCTGTCAACTACATCGTAGCCGTGAAGACCAACGTGAGAAGGCACCCAGCATAAACTGATTTCCGAGCCGTTTATCCTTAAACTGTATATGATTGGCGTCATTAATTAAATCAGGTCTTGTTTCTGTATCAAAAAACTGTAAGGCATTTAACACATCTTTTGAATTAACAAAGAGAACTGCTTTGAAAGAGGCAGGCTGAAGGTTTACTAGATAATGCAACGCTTGTATAACAGCGACTAATTCAATTGTAAATATAGACATTTGCCCCGATGAAAAATGACTTTTTATGTTAAATTTTGGAACATAAAATGCTGCTCCAGCACCATTATTTTGTAAGACTGATCCATCGGTAAAAATGTGGAGGTACTAGGTGGGCGCTTTTCATCGACGTGTTCACTCGCTGTGGACAGCGTAATATTGATATTATCATCTCTTTTAGCATCTGTTCAATCAAGATCAAATGTGGCTTTTAGCATTTCGTATGTAGGGATAGGCGTTGTCGTTGGTTTCTGAGCTATTTCATCCATATTTAAGTTGGATTATTTGATCAGGTCAGATATACAAGTTGCAGCTGTTATTTGTGATGAAATGTTTTTTGCTCGTTTTGGAAAGTCACTATCAGACCTGATTTTAATTTCTTTGCTCACAAAATTATACGTTTGTGAAGTAGTTCTGATGGCAAACTTTGCTGTCGGTAGCTCACGATAGTCGTTTAGAGGTAGAATTCTTGCAACTTTGTACGTTTCCAGATTAAAGGCATGAGTTGGTAGGCCCCACCTAGTGCAAGTTTTAACTTTTGCTGTCCAAGCTTTGAATCCTTTTTAATTATTTTATAGTAATTATTTAGGTGCATTGAAAAACACTTTTTGCGCATATGATAATTTAGACCTGACAAGCGCTGTTGACAGTATTTGTATCCATTCCCCAGGGTAATCTGCTTATAAATTGTCTTCAGAAAATTTAAGATTTTTTCTCGCTTTAGCTAAAATATAATCAAAATGGACATTCCAGTTTAATTTCGATGTTATGTAAACTCCCAGAAATGTTACGAACTGTTTGAAATTCACCAAGCCATTTGAAAGTAGGCAAGTTCTTTGAATTACCACTGGGATCAAATAGCATCATGTTAGTTTCCTTTCCGCTGACAACGTCAGACCATTTTCGAATATGTAGTTTCCAAGATCATCAAGATCAATTGGATGCAACTCCCTATGTAATTCGGCGTTTTCGGCGGAATTGTCTTTTTTTTTTTTAAAGTGATGTTCATCCAAGTGCATACATAACATCAGCATTCTGTACTAAAACAACACGATTTGAAAAGAGCTTTATAGGAAGATCCTATAAGGATATTAAATAAAATAGGTGCTATCACTGAACCTTGTGGAATTCCCACGTCGAGGCGTCGTGAAGTAGACTTAATTAGCTCCCACTCTTTCCTGAAGTGTTGTATTGGCTAGAAAAGACTTAATGTAATTATATATCATCATCATCGTCATGTGCCCTTCCGCATGGCGTTGGCGATCATGGCCCATCGTATGCATCTATCCCCTTGTCGCCGCAAGCACATCCTCCAGACTCTCTTTCCTCAACCACCCTGCAAGTCCGTCCAATATTTTCTCCCTGGGTGTACCTTGTGTTCTCTTTCCCTCCAGCTTTCCTGTTGTGACCAGGTGCTCTAATTCCCCTTTCCTCATAAAATAACCTAAAAATGTTGCTTGTCTTTTCCTAATCTTCCTTATCAATGATCTTGATTTTCTTGTGTGTGCCTCCATCAAGACTATCTCGTTTGTTTTCTTTGCTGTCCATGGAACTCTCAACATTCTTCTTAGAAACCATATCACGGCTGCCTCACTCTTGTTCTGGCTTTGCATGTTGACTGTCCACGTCTCACATCCGTACAACAGTATTGGTTCTATATAACATTCAAGAACTCTCTTCCTGATGTTAATTGATAGGTATTTGTTGGTAAGAATGCCCTTCATGTTCTTGAATACTGTTTTGGCTTGGCCGATTCTGCTGGCTATTTCTGATGTGCATCTGCCGTCTGGTGAGATAACCGTTCCGAGATACTTAAAACTTATCAACCTGTCTCAAGGTTGTGCAGTTTGCTGTTATTTCCCATGAGGGGATTTCATGTTTTTTACTGATTACCATTACTTCCGACTTCTTGCTATTTAGCTCAAACCTTTATGTTTGCTTTCTATTTCCATTGTATTCACAAGGTTTCGTATGTCCCTTTCATTTTCTTCAATTAGCACGGTGTCGTCTGCGTAACGAATGTTGTTTATCATCTTTTGCTCCAACCTTTAATCCAGGGACTTCTTCTCATGATGGTTTCGTTGTAAAGTGAAAACAAATCAGGTGAAAGAACACAACTTTGCCTGACTCCTCTTTTGATATTTTGGACAGAGCTTATATCGTTTTCTATTCTCATTGCAGCTGTTTGTTAATCAATACATATTATAATTATTCGTAGATCTCTTTCATCAATATTGAGTCTTTCTAGTTGATTGATCAATTCTTCATGTCTTACCTGATCGAAAGCCTTGGTCTAATCAACAAAGCATAAATATATAATCCTTATTCAACTCGACTGACCTCTCTATGATAGTTCTTAGGATGTGTATATATATGGCATTAATAGTTCCTTTCCCTTCGACAAATCCACACTGTTCTTCTGCTATTTCTCTTTTGATTCTATTCCTTGTCCTCATCATGATTATTCTCAATGGGATTTTTGTTACATGGCTCATCAAACTGATTGTGCGATCGAGTTTGCATTCTATAGCCCCTGTTTTCATTCGAAGTGCAATGAAAATTGATTTTGACATATCTTTGGGGATTTTTTCCGGTGTCGTAAATTTCATTTAGGAGGACTGTTATTTTTTCAATACCAAATTCCTCCAGGGCTTCAATCATCTCTGTAGTAATATTGTCTGGTCCTGATGCTTTTCCTGGCTTCATCTTTTTCAATGCTGCTCTAACTTCATCTTTCATTTTGGGTGGTCCTTCAACGTTCTTTCTTATAATGTGTTCTTCGTTTCTGTCATCTTCAAAAAGGTCTTTAATGTACTCTCCCCATCTGTTTAATATTTGTCTTTTTCTTCCATGATCAGCATACCATCTTTCGATTTTTAGCAACCAGCTGATGTGCATGTCTTTTTCCTGTGGGCAATTTCTTCAGTTCTTCTGTACAAACCCTGAGGATTTGTTTTGTGTCGGGCATCTATCTCTTTGCACTTTGTTTCAGCCAAGCTTCCTAAGCTTCATTGCACCTATTCCTGATTTCTTTGTTTATCTTCAGTTCTGTATCTTTCCTCTATTTATTCCCTTTGCCTTCCTTCGTTCTTCCATCAAGCCTATAATTTCTTTTGTCGTCCAGTTCTTTTTTGCTTTTCTATTTACTTTAGGGATTTCTTGACAAGTTCATTTATTGATGTTTTTTAATTTTGTCCATTGTTCCTCACTGTCACCAACTTCTTCCAGAGCACTGAATTTGTTTTGAACATGTACGTTACAATTTTTACGTATCGCTTCATCTGTCTTTAAGAGTCCAATATTTAGTTTTGATGTTGCTTTTGGTCCGTTTCCTTTTCCTAAATTTCAGCCTAAATCTTCCCACTACAGAATTGTGGTCACTGTTGCAGTCTGCGCCTGGTAATGTTTACTTGTGTATATCAACTCTTATATGGCCTCAATGGTCAGCAGGGTTGGAACTAAAGCAACACGAACAGATGTGTTTGTAAGCTATAGATCTAGTTGGACTGTTCAAGGTTCATAGGTCGTGTGTTTGAATCCCGGGGTGCGCTACATTAAAACTGGCCTTCTCACTATCCCATCTGAACATCATTGTTGTTCTGGTGGTGTGAACCTGGTGTAGGATTAGATAGGTCCCCCTTCCCCCACTTCTCTGGGATAGTTATCCCCGTCGGCCATATCACCTGAGGTGGGTGCTGACGTAAAAACTGAACCAAATCAATCAATCAGTCAATCAATCAATCAATCAATCAAAGTTCATATTCAATTGTGTGCATGTGTATGTATGTATTCCAAGTTGTGTGCGCGCGCGCGCGCGCATGTGTGTGTGTGTGCATGTATGTGTTTGTGTGTGTGGTGTGTGTGTGTGTGTGTGTGTGTGCATGTGTGTGTGTTTGTGAGTGTGTGTGTGTGTGTGTGTGTGTGTGTGTGTGTGTGTGTGTTTGTGTGTGTGTGTGTGTGCACGTGCACGCGTGCGTGTGTGTGTGTGATATCCGTCCTTCTCTTTGTATTACATTCTGTGATTTCTAATTGAAATATAATGCGCAGTGAGTAAAGTTGGGTTTTGAGAAAACGTACAAAAACGCTTGATCTGTTTTCTTCTTCTTTTTCTTCTTCTTCTTCCTCTTCTTGTTGTTGTTCTTCTTCTTATTTTTCTTCTTATTTTTCGTCTTCTTCTTCTTGTCAGTAGTAGTAGTAGTAGTATATCATTATTGTTACTGTTATTATTTGATGTATTATATGTCTTAATCATCATTCCTTGGTCCTTTCTTTTCCAGCCATAACAATGCAGCCCAAAACATGTAGAGGACGAGCACGACGTCGCCAGGAGGCGGAGCCAGTGCGACCCGGCCATGCCTCCCCTGCCGACACCACCAGAACAGAGGCTGAAGTGACGGCCCCTGGCTCCGTTTCCACAACCATAACAGGGGCAGAAGTCACGACCCCGCCTCCCACCATCACAGCTGAGGTGGCACCACCCCACAGAAAAATGGGGATGGGTAGGGGGAAGAAACAGCTGAGTGACCAGCAGCAAAAACCAGGAGAAAGTCCAAAAGTCGTTGCCTTGGCCACCAGAACGGCACAACTGGACAACTCTAGGGCCACATCGGTCAGACCGTAAGTGAAGTGACCCAACACGACGTTATGTTGAATTAACCCTTTGACTCCCGCATACTGTCCATTAGCATCCTGCATTGTCTACCATGCTAGCAAAGCTAAAAAACAAAACAAAAAAAGAAACCTGAACCCTTTAGATCCCTCGCTCTATCCACCAGCTTCCTGCAGGAAGGTGAATGGACAGGGTGACGATGTCTGTTACTCTTATTGTTGTTTAAAGCCCAGCCGACTGCGTCGAGCCATGTCAGGGCTAGAACTGCTTCAAAAAATACGAAACTTTAGTAGGAAAGCAAAAGAAGAAAATTAAGTACACATATAATGTCAATGAATTCGCAAAAATAATCTAGGGACATGCCCCCGGCGTTAACTATTCCGTCCAATTTATCACACAGGGGATGTCAAAAAGCACACTTGAATACAAATTTAAGCATCCCTAAGACACCAAATCATATGAAAACGGGCATAAATCACCTAAAATTGCTTCCGCACATCTGGCCTCCCTAGAGCCAGAAAGGCACTTAATACACGTACCCAATTATCAATCCCAAGAAAAGAGTACGGAAGATTTTATCGAACACATGCAGGTGAATGGACCAACAAGACAGAAAATGACAGGAAGAAAGGACAAAAAGCAAAGGAACAAGGCAGAAACGAAGTCAGTGTGTGACAGAAAAGAGGAAATTTCTTGCACGGAATTAAAATTTACAGAAGGTGGGGATACTACTTACACTGAAAGAGCCCCCGGCATCACCAAGTGGGGGTGGGGTGGGGTGAGGTAGTCAAAAGGTTAAGTTTTTGCAGTTGGTGGACAGGGTGCCGGACTCAAAGGGTTAAAGTCATAATCATTAATGTTGATTTTTGTTATTATCATGTATTACGGTTTTTAAAAAAATATTTTTAGCTCCTATTGGCCTAGTTGTATGTATGTGTGTATGTATGTGTGTATATATGTGTGTTATGTTTGTGTGTGTATGTATGTTTATTTTTATGTATACATGTATGTATGTATGTATGTATGTATGTGTGTATATGTATGTGTGTATGTATGTGTGTGAATGTATGTGTGTGAATGTATGTGTGTATATATGTGTGTGTATGTATGTGTGTGTATGTATGTATGTATGTAGGTTTGTGTATGTATGTATGTGTGTATGAATGAATGAATGTATGTACGTATGTATGTGGATGTGTGTATGTTTCTTTGTATGTATGTATGTATGTATGTATGTATGTATGTATGTATGTATGTATACATGTATGTATGTGTGTATACTTACGTATGTGTGTATGTGTGTGTATGTGTGTATATATATATATATATATATATATATACACGCATACATATATATAGATGTATATATATATACAATATATACATTTATATATATACATGTATGTATGTAATTATATACAATATATATATATATATATATATTATATATATATATATATATATATATATATATATATATATATATATATATATATATAATGTACCGGCATATCCAGAGAGAGAGAGACAGAGAGAGAGAGAGAGAGAGAGAGAGAGAGAGAGAGAGAGAAGAGAGAGAGAGAGAGAGAGAGAGAGAGAGCGAGCTAGATACATCATATGCAGAAGCATTTCCCGACTTCAGGATACTGTTAGAATGTATGTTTGTATATATGTAACTTGCATAACACTTTACCAAACATTTCTGCTTTCAGAAAAAAAAAAAAAAAAAAAAAAATCCCTGAAATAACAGACATAATTTTGAAGAGTATAATACAAAAATCAGGGTTACTATGTGAATTTCAGGGAATTGGTTGTTTTATAATGCAATCATTAATTACTCCATTGCAAATCATTCAGTTATAACTCTTCTGCCCTTTTTGTGTAGAATTTCTTAGCAGCAATGATGATGTGAGGTTTTTGTTCGTGTTGTATGCCTAACTCTGACATGCTACATTATTAAGTCGTTGACTTTAATAATAAATATTAATGTCATCATTGATCAGTTGCAAAATATTTTGCCTCTTTGTCTGTTTCTTCCTGTATTTCTTTATTACTTCATTTGCCTATTTTAATTCTTGCCTTAGATTAAAAATGTGTTCACCTTTATATGATAAATAACCTACCCATCGCAAAAAGAAAATTAAAACATGTATATAAATTACAAACACAGAGACTTTCATGTATTATCATTTATCTCATTGTGCCTCCAGGAAAAACCAAGTAGGTCTATATGATGAATGATCTTCACACTATGAAAAAAAAAAAATGTCTATACACACACGTACACCTTCATACATTGTGATTATCTGATTTCATATCCAGGATAACCACGCGTCGTGCGGAGCAGGCATTTTACCAGCCGCCTCATAGGAGGGAAAATGCTCCTCCCTCCACCCTCTCCAATAACATGAAGGGCGCACCTCACGCTGCACCTCCCTCCATCCACTCCAGGGAGCAGCGGGAAACAGCTCCCTCCATCCACTCCAGGGAGCAGCGGGGAACAGCTCCCTCCATCCACTCCAGGGTACAGCGGGGAACACCTCCCTCCATCCACTCCAGGGAGCAGCGGGGAACAGCTCCCTCCATCCACTCCAGGGAGCAGCGTGGAGCAGCTCCCTCCATCCACTCCAGGGAGCAGCGTCGAGCAACTCCCTCCCTCCACTCCAGGGAGCAGCGTCGAGCAACTCCCTCCCTCCATTTCATCGAGCAGCGTGGAGAAGCTTCCTTCTTCTACTTCGGAGAGCAGCAGGATGTGGCTCTTTCCGTCCACTCCAGGGAGCAGCGTGGAGCAACTCCCTCCCTCCATTTCATCGAGCAGCGTGAAGAAGCTTCCTTCTTCTACTTCGGAGAGCAGCAGGATGTGGCTCTTTCCGTCCACTCCAGGGAGCAGCGTCGAGCAACTCCCTCCCTCCATTTCATCGAGCAGCGTGGAGAAGCTTCCTTCTTCTACTTCGGAGAGCAGCAGGATGTGGCTCTTTCCGTCCACTCCAGGGAGCAGTGTGAAGCAGCTTCCTCCTACTTCTGGGAGCAGCAGGATGTGGCTCTCTCCGTCCACTCCAGGGAGCAGCGTGGAGCAGCTCCCTCCATCCACTCCAGGGAACAGCGTGGAGCAACTCCCTCCCTCCACTCCAGGGAGCAGTGTGAAGCAGCTTCCTCCTACTTCGGGGAGCAGCAGGAAGTGGCTCTCTCCGTCCACTCCCGGGAGCAGCGTGGAGCAGCTCCCTCCATCCACTCCAGGGAGCAGTGTGAAGCAGCTTCCTCCTACTTCGGGGAGCAGCAGGATGTGGCTCTCTCCGTCCACTCCAGGGAGCAGCGTGGAGCAGCTTCCTCCATCCACTCCAGAGAGCAGCAGGGATCATCAACTCCCCCATCCACCCCTTCCAGAGAGCAGCAGGGATCATCAACTCCCCCATCCACCCCTTCCAGAGAGCAGCAGGGATCATCAACTCCCCCATCCACCCCTTCCAGAGAGCAGCAGGGATCATCAACTCCCCCATCCACCCCTTCCAGAGAGCAGCAGGGATCATCAACTCCCCCATCCACCCCTTCCAGAGAGCAGCAGGGATCATCAACTCCCCCCTCCACCCCTTCCAGAGAGCAGCAGATACCGGCCCCTGCCACTAACTCCCCCTCCTCCTCCTCTGAGCAGCAGACACCACCCAGCTCCACAGAAATGGGGTCGCAGGACTTTAAAACATTTTTAGAAAGCTACCGGCTGCTAGTAAGTGACTGGGCCAAAGAAATGGAGGAAGCTTCGGGTGATGAACAGCAACCCTAGTGACAAAACGTTTCTAAGGGATATGATAAGGCAGCAGTGGTTTGTGTGTGCTTTGTACCTTGTACAGCTGTTTTTTTTATATTTTTTTTAATTTATCACCATTGAAAGGAAATGCTTGAGAGAGCGACTGAAAGCGTGGACATTGATTTGACTTATACGTCAAGACCTTGCGCCTTTTGATTATTATTGACATTATTACTATTATTCCCAAGTTCGTTTGATATAGGTATATATGTATATATGTAATAATTTACCCCAATACTCAGCCAACTGTGACTTCTAAGGACTTATGTGTTTGTGTGTGTATGTGTGTATGTATGTGTGTGTGTGTTTGTGTGTGTGTGTGTGTGTGTGTGTGTGTGTGTGTGTGTGTGTGTGTGTGTGTGTGTTGTGTGTGAGTGTGTGTGTGTGTGTGTGTGTGTGTGTGTGTGTGTGTGTGTGTGTGTGTGTGTGTTCGAGGGCTGAGATAGAGAATTCTTGATGTAAATTCTGTGTGTGTATGTGTTAGTGTGTATGTGTATGTGCATGTGTAGTGTAGTGTAATGTAGTGTGTGTGTGTGTGTGTGTGCAGAAGAATGAGAGAGTTTTAAATGTGTTGCATGTGTTTGGTGTGATTGGGAGCGTGAGAGATAATGAATGTTATTTTATGACTTTTTACTTCACATCTGGCTATTATGTCTTCTTTTTATTATCTGCCAATTGTATATGCGTGTGTGCGTGAGCACGCGCGCGTGTGTGCGTCTGTGTGCTGCTAACTGATTTAATGCCAATTCACTTAAGTGATTTCAGACAAGATGTGTGTGCGTGCGTGCGTGCGTGCGTGCATGTGTGTGTGTGTGTGTGTGTGTGTGTGTGTGTGTGTGTGTGTGTGTGCGCGCGCGTGCACTAACGCCAGTTAGATGACGAAACGAACTAACACAATATTAATTATTGCAAATTATAAAAGAAATCAAAGATGAAATAATGTTACTTAACGTAGAGGGAGAAGGCGGGGAAAAAATCACACTTGATTAAAGACACAAACCCGTTTATCTTCCAACTAACTAAAAACAGAAATGGTCTGGATGTGTGTGTGTGTGTGTGTGTGTGTGTGTGAGTACGCGTGCGTGTGTGTGTGTTTTGTGTGTGTTTGTGTGTGTGTGTGTTTGTGTGTGTGTGTGTGTGTGTGTGTGTGTGTGTGTGGTGTTGTGTGTGTGTGTGTGTTGTGTGGTGTGTGTGTTGTGTGTGTGTGTGTGTGTGTGGTGTGTGTTGTGTGTGTGTGTGTGTGTGTGTGTGTGTGTGTGTGTGTGTGTGTGTGTGGTGTGTGTGTGTGTGTGTGCAGAAATGGTCCAATGTGTGTGTGATGTGTGTGTGTGTGTGTGTGTGTGTGTGTGTGTGGTGTGTGTGTGTGTGTGTAATTCAGTGTGCGTTCAGTAGTTAATGTAAAATAGAAATACCGACTTCACGCGATTCCGGCGACTATCAACCCTTTGAATTCAGCCCTCTATCCACCAACTGCAAAAACTTAAGTCTTTGACTCCATCACTCTATCCACCAACTGCAAAAACTTTAGCCTTTGACTCCGTCACTCTATCCACCAACTGCAAAAACTTAAGTCTTTGACTCCGTCATCTATCCCCAACTGCAAAAACTTAAGTCTTTGACTCCGTCACTCTATCCACCAACTGCAAAAACTTTAGCCTTTGACTCCGTCACTCTATCCACCAACTGCAAAAACTTTAGCCTTTGACTCCGTCACTCTATCCACCAACTGCAAAAACTTTAGCCTTTGACTCCGTCACTCTATCCACCAACTGCAAAAACTTAAGCCTTTGACTCCGTCACTCTATCCACCAACTGCAAAAACTTTAGCCTTTGACTCCGTCACTCTATCCACCAACTGGAAAAACTTAAGCCTTTGACTCCGTCACTCTATCCACCAACTGCAAAAACTTTAGCCTTTGACTCCGTCACTCTATCCACCAACTGCAAAAGCTTAAGCCTTTGACTCCGTCACTCTATCCACCAACTGCAAAAACTTTAGCCTTTGACTCCGTCACTCTATCCACCAACTGCAAAAACTTTAGCCTTTGACTCCGTCACTCTATCCACCAACTGCAAAAGCTTAACCCTTTGACTCCGTCACTCTATCCACCAACTGCAAAAACTTGAGCCTTTGACTCCGTCACTCTATCCACCAATGGCAAAAACTTTAGCCTTTGACTCCGTCACTATCCACCAACTGCAAAAACTTTAGCCTTTGACTCCCGCCCTCTATCCACCAACGGCAAAAACTTTAGCCTTTGACTCCGTCACTCTATCCACCAACTGCAAAAACTTAAGCCTTTGACTCCGTCACTCTATCCACCAGCTTCTTGCAGGAAGATAGCTGGTGGATGGAGTGAGGGAGTCAAAGGGTTAAGTTTTTGCTATGCTAGCATGGTTGACAATGCAGGATGCTGGTAGCAGGTGGATAAGGTGAGGGAGTCAAAGGGTTAAGTTTTTGCTATGCTAGCATGGTTGACCATGCAGGATGCTGGTGGACAGGGTGCGGGAGTCAAAGGGCTATTTAGCATATTGTATCCAAGCGAGGCGTCGGACTTCCTTCTGTTTGGGTACATCCTGTCTCAAGCTGGTGGATACTAGTAAAGGGTGGAGAATTGTCTCCATATTGCAAGTCGGCGTGTGTGCAGACCTGATGGTACCTAACCCTATCCTCCAGCTGTAAAACTTTAACCCTTTCAACCCCTCACTATGCAGAAAGCTGATGGATAGGGCGAGGGGGGGAAAGGATTAAGTTTTTGGTTTGCTATCATGACATTGGAAATAGCTGGCAGAATCGGCCAAGCCAAAACAGCATTCAAGAAGATGACAAGCTTTCTTACCAACAAATGCCTATCAATTAACATCAGAAAGAGAGTCCTTGAATGTTATATAGAACCAATACTGGTGTACGGATGCGAGGCGTGGACAGTCAGCAAGCAAAGCCAGAGCAAGATTGAGGCAGCCGAGATGTGGTTTCTCAGAAGAATGTTGAGAGTTCCATGGTCAGCAAAGAAAACAAACGAGACAGTCTTGATGGAGGCAGACCAAGTAGACATCTGATGAGGCAGACAAGTAATCACTCAAGGAAGATTAGGAAAAGACAGGCAACATTTATAGGCCATTTTATGAGGAAGGGGGATTTGGAGCACCTGGTCACAACGGAAAGCTGGAGGGAAAGAGAGCACCAGGTAGACCCAGGGAGAAATGCTCGACGGACTTGCAGAATGGCTGGGGATGAGAGGGTGGGGGAGATGATAGGGGCAACGAGAGACAGAGATGGTTGGAAGTCCATGGTCGCCAACGCCATGCGGCAGGGCACCTGATGATGATGATCATCATCATGACTGACATTGCGAGATGCTGGCAGATAGGGCGAGGGAGTGAAAGGGTTAAATTCCCTTCATGTGTAATATGGCATATTCATTGTTTATTATAGACATGTCTAATTATTGCGTTAATCAGTTTTTATTTGATATATTTCAACATTGTTATAGAATCACCACGGTGAGGGATGCATCTCATGCAAAAATCATCACGCACACACACACACACACACAGAGTCACACACAACCACACAGACACACACACAGACACACACACACACACACACACACACACACACACACACACAGACACCACAACACCACACACACAGACACAGACACACACACACACACACACACACACACACACACACACACACACACACACACACACACCACAGAGAAATTTGTTTAATGCATTCTTATCTGCTGAGCTTGTAAACATAAAAAACATATCATTTGTCTCCCATGAAAACCCTCGAACTAACCAGCAGTTCCTTCACGACAGTATTCCCCCACTGGCAGAGGAAGCAGCGTCTTAGCGGGGAACCTAGGAAGACACGTTCGGGATCTGTTTTGGGAGACCCCAAAAGAGGACACCAGGATCACGATCTTCACGGCTACACGCCTCTAGAGTCCACCGAGGACCGTTCCACCATTTTGACACCTGCGAACCGTGGTGGCTGCCATACAATATGTTTTAGTAGATCTACAGTTATCAACGTTTCATGTCACAGGACGTTTTCCTCGTCATCTCTGACAATTCTCTTGTTCAAAGTTTATAAACACTAGGATTTAGTCAGACTATCAGGACTCAGCCAGACTATATTCTCTGTACATTTGAAGACGTGTATACCATTGTTTTATTTATTTTTATTTACTTATTTCTGTTCTGAATCTAACTCTTATCTCTATTAGAAGGACGTTTCCCTTTGAGTTTTAACTACATCTTTTTTCTACCTTTCATTAGTGGTCTAAGTAATTTTTTTTTCTAGCCATTTTTCTTGTACACAGAAAACTAAAGTATTCGTGATTATCAAACAAATAACCATTAATTTAAAATAAGAGATTAGCCAACAATGAAAATGCGCCAACAATCACAAATCAAATTTTTACAGTGGAATTGTAGATCTATTTCCACCAATACCGCATACCTGGAACATTTCCTCGCATCAAATCAGTGTGAAGTTCTGATTCTACAGTCGCTTAATGTTATGCCAACCAAACTTCCCAACTTTCAAAATTATTATTATCCTCCAATATATGACTTCGGGAATTCCAGGAAGAAGGTAGCCACTGCTATATACATACTTAAAGAGTTTCAGTATCACATATTTACGTCCCCTGTTTTAACATCAACTGAAGACTTACACGTTTGTGCCGCCACAGTACAATTCAGTAATTCATTAATCCTGAATGTTTTGTCAGTCTACCTGTCAACAGGTCCAAATGACCAAAATACAGAATGGCTGCGTACGATACCAGATCTGCAGCACGGTAAATGGTTAATTGGTGGAGACTTTAATTCCCACTCCCCGTTTTGGGAAAAAGACTGTTGCACTGTTACAAGCAATCGTTTGGTGGAGAATATAGTTGACAGCTCGCTTTACCTTTTAAATGATGGAAGTGTCACTAGAATTCCTGATATCTCCAAACACCGGGCAACAGCCATCGATCTATCTTTGATATCACCAGAATTAGTACCATGCTGTACCTGGGACACTCACAGAGATACTTTGGGAAGTGATCACTTACCTATCATCATAACAATAACTAATGAAAACATCAGGATGAAAGACAGCGCACCTGATATTATACCAAAATATAATTATACGCGCGCTAATTGGACATTGTTTCAGATTGCTCTTGCTAAACAAAAATATAATTATGATGAAGGTGAAAATGTAGATGTTATGTTTTCTAAATTCCAGGAGTCAGTTCTAGCTGCTGCAGACCTCTCAATCCCGAAACTCAAATCTTTTAAGTCCAATAATCATTTGGGTAATGTCTGGTGGACAGAGGCATGCGAAAAAGCAGTTCAGTATAAAAAAGAGAAATTCAAAGTCTACATCAAGAGCAGAAACCCTGAAGATCATAAGGAAATGAAAACTGCTAACATCCAATGTAATAAAATCATCGCTGAAGCAAAGAAAGATTATTGGGCATCATACTGCACCAAAGAAATTTCAGATTTTAAGGATTTGCATAAAGTCTGGACAAAAATGAATCAAATGAAAAATGGAGCCAGCTTACCTAGGTGTCCAATAATAATTGATACATGTCACAAATTTCCTTCCGACATGGACAAAGCTGAAACTTTTGTGGATTTTTTTGCTGAAAATAGTAAAGTAGATGGTTTGTCTCGTACCTGCAAACACTACAGAGAAATGGCAGCTAACAACCTTATCTACACTGATCCAATACCTACAGAATGATCGCTGGTTTAATGCTCCAATCAACTTAGAAGAGCTAAAAAACTCAATCTTGTCTCTACACAACAAAAGGAGTTCGGTAGGTGTTGATGCAGTTTCAACTGAAATGATTAAGCATCTTCCAGAAAACTATGTTACTTTCTTACACAAAATTTTTCAGAAATGCTGGGTGAGTGGAACTGTACCACAGGTATGGCAAAAGTCTATTGTTATACCTATATTAAAAGCAGGAAAGCCTAAAAACAACGAAAACAGTTACAGACCTATTGCTTTGACGTCCCATACGAGCAAACTAATGGAAAGATTGGTATTAAACAGACTTATACATTACTGTGATAAAAATAACGTTATTCCGGTAAACCAAGCAGGTTTCAGAAAAGGGAGATCCACAGTTGAGCACCTGGTTAAACTTACAACTCAGATAAAACAACAGTTTGCCCGCAGAAAAGTCTTTTGGCAACGTTTTTTGATGTGAAAAAAGCGTATGATCAAGTTTGGCATACACGTTTATTGCACAAGCGGAAATCTATTGGTTTATCTGGCAATATGTATAATTATATTAAGTCCTATTTAGCCAATAGAACAATTCAAGCAAGAGTGGGAACAAGTTATTCTACTTCGCGACGTCTTGATATGGGAATCCCTCAAGGTTCAGTGATAGCACCTATTTTATTTAATATCCTTATACAGGATCTTCCTAATGCACTCTCAAATCGTGTTGTTTTGGTACAGCACGCTGATGATATATGTATTGGATGAATATTACTTTAAAAAAGACAACTCCACAGAGAGCACAGAATTACATCAAGAAGTTGTATCAGTCTGATCTTGATAATCTTGGAAACTACATGTTAGAAAATGGACTGTCGTTATCAGCGGAAAAAACTAACATGATGCTATTTAATCCTGGTGGTACTTTAAGTCACTTGCCTACTTTCAGACTGCATGGTGAAGTGCTACATTACAAGCAGGTTGTAAAATTTCTGGGAGTTTATAACATCGAAATTAACCTGGAATGTCCATTTTGATTATATTTTAACAAAAGCAAGGAAAGCATTAAATTTTCTAAAGATAATAAGCAGATTACCCTGGGGAATGGATACAAACATACTACTTCGTCTGTCAACAGCACTTGTAAGATCTAAATTATCCTATGCGCAAGAAGTGTTCTTCAGTGCACCAAAATATTTACTAAAGAAGATTCAAAGCTTAGACTGCAAAAGTCTTAAAATTGCACTAGGTGTACCAGTCCATGCTTCTAGTCTGGAAACGTACAAAGTTGCTGGAATTCTGCCTCTGAACAACTATCGTGAGTTAGCGACAGCAAAGTTTGCCGTTAGAACTTCTTCACAAACGGACAATTTTGTGAGTAAGGAAATAAAAATCAGGTCAGATGTTGACTTTCTGAAACGAGCAAAGAACATTTCATCACAAATGACTGTTGCAACTTACGTATCTGACCTGGTCAAACAGTCTAACATAAATCTGGATGAAATAGCTGAAACACCATCCACAACGCCCATCCCTACATGGGAAATGCTAAAAGCTACTTTTGATATTGATTATACAGATGATAAGAAATATGAAAACGTTAACATTTCGATATGCAGAACAAGAGAACACATCGATGAAAAATACCGTACCCACCTCCATATTTTTACCGATGGATCAGTCTTAGAAAATAAATGTGCTGGATCAGCATTTTATGTTCCAAAATATAAAATAATAAAGTCATTTTTCATTGGGGCAAATATAACTATCTTTACAGCGGAAATTAGTCGCTATTTTACAAGCGTTGCATTATCTAGTAAACCTTACACATGTATTTTTCAAAGTAGTTCTCTTTGTTGATTCAAAATCTGTATTATATGCCTTGCAGTCTTTTGATACAGACACAAGACCCTGATATAATTACTGAGGCAAATCATCTTATGCATCGTTTAAGGATAAAAGGTACAGATCTCAGTTTATGCTGGGTGCCTTCTCACGTTGGTCTTCACGGCAACGAAGTAGTTGACAGAGCAGCTAAGCAAGGTGCACACAATTCTGATAATACTACAGAATTACGTATTAATACTTACGTAAAAGAAGCTTGCAACTTGCTAGAATCAGCCTCATGGATTCGTTTTCATGAACATTTCCATGAAAAGTTTGTGTCACAACAAATGATAAAACTTTCATTTCAAAATGTATGTAAAAAATTGCAGTTTTCTTCCATATATCATTTGAGAACGATTGTAGCTGTTCATTTTCGTATTCAGCTAAACGCATTGAAAAAAAATACTGTAAAAATGTCAAGTGTATTTGCGGCGAACAATTCCACTGTTTCACTGTCTATTTTACTGCAACATGCTACGTTCTTTTTTACCAAAAATGTTTACACAAGAAAATTAATCTGAAACTCATTTTAAAGAAGTAACTTCCGATCAATTTTTGTCAGTTAAAATTTCAGAATCATTGGTTCACAGTCCTGTTAATGTATTGCTTTAAGTTTATGAAGTTTGTACTTTAGAGTTAAATTTTCCATACACATTTTGATGTTAAATGTTAGAGTTAAGTTCTTGTTCCATTTTTCTATTTTCCCACCTGCTTTTGTCTATAACTCTGTCTCCTCTATGCCCCAAAACCAACCCGCCCATCTCTCATCTCACACTTTTTTTTTCCCCCCCCGTCTAATATCACTCAGTGAAAAGACGTTAAATCAAAGAACGAACACAGACACGCACACACAGACACACAGACACACACACAGAAAACACACACACACACAGACACACAAGACAGACAGACACGCACACACACAGACACACAGACACAGACAGACAGACAGACACACACAGCCAGGCACACACACACATATACACAGACAGACAGACAGACACACACACACACAGACACACACAGACAGACACAGACAGACAGACACACATACACACAACTCACACACACACAGACAGACAGACAGACACACACCCCACTGAGACAGACACACACACAGACAGACGCAGACAGACAGACAGACAGACAACACACACACACATACACACCAATCACGCTCCAAGAATTAATAGATGCTATTAAATCAATTCCAAATAAAAAGACATCAGTAGGATTTGATGCAATTTCCAATGAGATGCTGAAATATTTACCAGAACATTTTTTAATCTTGCTACATAATATGTTTAAAAAATGCTGGAATAGCGGCAAACTGCCCGACTATTGGAAACAATCAATAGTGGTTCCTGTACTAAAAGCAGGTAAATGTAATATTGACTTGAAAAACTATAGGCCAATTGCAATAACATCGCACGTATGTAAACTAATGGAGAAAATAATTTTAAAGAGATTGATGCACTACTGTGAAAAGAATAGCATATTACCAGTGAATCAGGCAGGATTTAGAAAAGGCAGGTCGCCAGTGGAACTCCTAACAAAGCTAACCACTAATATCAAACAACAATTTGCCAGACGCCAATGTGTTTTAGCTACAGTTTTTGATATAACTAAAGCATATGACCAAGTATGGCACTCCCGATTATTACTCAAATTGAAAAGTATTGGGCCAACAGGTCACATTTTTGATTATGTCAAATGCTTCTTAGAAGACCGTGTAATTCAAACGAGGATCGAAAATGTGTATTCTCAAAAATGATTTCTTCAAATGGGTATCCCTCAGGGATCCGTTATTGCTCCCCTTCTTTTCATGATATTATTGCATGACTTACCCAAGTAAAATTTCTAAACATGTAACTTTAGCTCAATATGCTGACGATTTATGCATGTGGATGCAGGTCAGTATGAAAAGAAAAACTCCTTTGCGCTGTCTTAATTATACGCGTAAATGTTATCAATTAGAGCTCGATAAAATAGCACGATATATGGTAGAAAATGGACTGCATCTATCCGTGGAAAAAACAAAGATAGTTTTGTTTAACAGTGGAGCTAACCCAGCAAATGTTCCCACGTTCAAACTGGGAGATACTCTTCTTCAGTATAATGAGTCGATTACATTCTTAGGAGTTTTCCTTACAACCAAATTATCTTGGAATCAGCATATTGAATACTTATTAACAAAAGCTCAAAAAAGTTTAAATTTCTTGAAAATAGTTCGCAAATAGATATGGGGACAAGATGCATCAACATTTGTTCATCTCTGTAAATCGCTTATTAGATCTAAATTAACCTATGCCCAAGAAATATTCTTCAGTGCACAAAAACACTTACTCACAAAACTGCAGAGCATAGATTGTAAAGGTTTCAAACTTGCGCTGAGTCTTCCAATGCATGCCTGTTGCCTTCGCACATACAATGCAATCAAATTGTTGCCACTTGAACAAAGGAAAGTCGCTTCTACTAAATTTCTGTTAAGAAACACTACCATAGAAAACAGCATCAAAACAGAGACAAAGGTAAGATCAGACACCGACTTTCCAAAAAGAGCTAAATCAATATCCTCACAGGTCACGCTTGCAACATTTACAGCTGATGTTATGAAAGGCTCTGGAATTGATCTAGACACATGTCCTGTAACTTTAAGACCTTCGTTTTCACCAGTACCCAGTTGGGAACTTCAAAGAGCACGATTTGACATACACCACACAGACTTAAAAAAAGAAGAAGATAATATCAACTTACTGGCAAGTCACGTTAAATGTCATATAGAAGACTTTTATTCCGATTACTTGAAAGTTTACACTGATGGTTCAATAATTGAAAGACAAGCAGGCTCAGCGTTTTTAATACCTGCTCTCAAAATTGAGAAATCTTTCTATATAGGACCTAATAACTCTGTCTTTACTGCAGAACTCTTTGCAATCTAATGGTTTGAATTATTGATAAATCTTCCTAGGACAATTCCCCAGATACTTTTTTGCGTTGATTCAAAATCTGTACTTCAAGCTCTTGAATTATCAAAATTACAAACAAGATCTGAAATGATATTGGAAATTACTCACTTGATTAATAGTTTATCCTTAAGAGGTACTGATATTACTTTCTGCTGGATACCATCTCATAATTCTTTTCATTACAATGATATGGTTGATAGGGCTGCCAAACGGGGGGCAAAGAGCTCACCAGATTCAAATCATATACAACTTTCCCTCTCATTGCATGAGTGTTATACCTTGCTGGACACCTACGTATGGAAGCAGTTTCAAGATAAACAGAAAAAATATGAAAAATGTTACATGAACTTTGAAATTAGCAAAACACCTAAGCGGCTTCCTGCCAGCAGAAGTATACAATCCCTTATGTATAGGTGGAAACTTGATGCATTCAAAACAAAATACACCAGGAATGTAGTGTGTCTGTGTGGAAAGAAGATAACACATAGTCATATTCTTTCATGCGTTCGGGTAAAACGACATATACCTACGTTATCAACGAAGACAGTTTCTGACATATTTGTCTCACCATCCTTAACATATGAATTTTTTGTTAGCCTGTCAAAAAGTCCTATAGCGAATTATCTTTAACGCGCCGTTACTTCTCATGTTCAGTGTTATGGTTAGCTAATTTTACTGTTTCAATTGTTAATTATGATAACGTCATTTGTGAACTGTTCTTTCTCGTCTTGTTTTTCTGGTTCATTTCTTTTTCCTGAAGATTAACCATTTCCAAGTTTCCTCTTTTCTTCTCATGTATTTTTTTGGGTCTAAAATCACTTTAGTGAATAGACATCAAATCAAAGACCACCACCACACACACACAAGTTACAGTTTTGTTGTCACCCTGACGAATTCGCGTTGATATACTGCTTTGTCTTACCATCATCCGCAAATCTCTACTCTCGTCAGGTCTACTGTCAACAATAAGATGAGGTATTGGTAGGCCTACATGAAGGCAGATGATCATTAAAAAATATTTTGTTTTAAAATAGTTTCATTTCCACTAGCTGACGTGGATGACACACACACACACACACACACACACACACACCACACACACACACACACACACACACACACACACACACACACACACACACACACACACACACACACACACACACACACATTTATTTAAGCGAGGTTTATAACAATTTTTTTTGAAGATGAAAGTTGATTGATCATAGGATAAAAAAAAAAAGATTTTGGAATTAGAAAGTTTGGTTATGGGATCTAAATTGGCGGGACTTTTGATTTTGCAGGTCCTGTAATGGGAATCCTTGTGGTAAAAAGCTGGTAGCATTTTGCAAAGATGTGGCTATCGTTCTTTGTTATCTTTCTAAATAGTGAAAGAAGTGGCCAAAAACCCAACAAGAAAGGCAATTCAAGTCATTAACGAGGAAGGGTGAAAGTCCGTGAAGTAAGGGAAATAACCACCTAATATTGTGATTTCAGTGGAGGATCGTAAAGAAGAATTCCTTCCCCTGAGTACGATTTCACATTGCAAGAAAAGTCTAAAAGAAAAACAAAAATCGCAAGTTGATCACTACCACCACCACCCCTTCCTGTTTCTGCACCATCTTCTCCAGCTTTTCATAAAAACCAACACAGACAGATAATGATGTGTGTGCGTTTCCTTCTGTCACCAGTTTCCTTAAATCAAACGAAACCCTTTTCATTATTGTGGCAACTTCACTGTCTGTCTGTCTGTTTGTCTGTGTCTCTGTCTCTCTCTGTGTGTCTCTCTACCTGTCTCTGTCTCTCGCTGTCTCGCTCTCTGTGTCTCTGTCTCTCTGTGTCTGTGTCTCTGTCTGTCCGCCTCTGTATGTCTCTGTCTCTCTGTCTCTGTAACTGTCTCTGTCTCTCTCTGTCTTTCTCTCTCTCTCTCTGTATGTATGTGTGGTGCGTGGTGTGTGTGTGTGTGTGTGTGTGTGTGTGTGTGTGTGTGTGTGTGCGTGAGTGAGTGAGTAAGTGTGTGTGTGTGTGTGTGTGTTGTGTGTGTGTGTGTGTGTATGTCTTCCTTTCCTCTCCCTCTGTGTCTCTTGGTCTGCCTCTATCTCTCTCTGTCAGTCTGTCTCTCTCTTTCTGTCTCTCTGTCTGTTTGACTATCTATCTTTCTGTCTTTCTGTCTGTCTGCCTTTTTCTCTTTTTCCTTCTCTCCTCCCTCTGTCTCTTTGAGGAAGGCAGTAGCCAAGTGGGTAAGGGTCACACTTCTAATCGGAAGGTCTTGTGTTCCATCCACCTGACACCTCGGCTAGGTGAATAAAAGGTGGAGGTTTTTTTCCAGTCTCCCAGGTCATAATAATAATAATAATTACAATATTTATATAGCGCAAAATCTTGATAAAATCAAATCTAAGCGCTGAAACAGACACACACACACGCACGCACGCACACACACTCACGCAGGCACGCACGCACACACACACACACACACACACGCGCGTGCGCGTGCGCGCGCGCGCACACACACACACACACGCACACGCTATAAATGGGGAGAAAGAATAAAAGCAATGGAAAATTATTGAGAGCATATTATATACAATTATATATTACAATGTGATTCCCCTCCGAGTGGAGACAGGCTGCAGAGGGGATTGAGTGAGGTCAGGATTTTATGCAGAGAAGAAAAGGTGAGTTTTGAGAGCGGACTTGAAGGAGACAAAAGTAGGTTGCTGACGGACTGAGAGAGGAAGTTTGTTCCAGGAGAGTGGACCAGAAACAGAGAAGGCTCGTGGACCACAGGTATTGAGCTTAGTGCGTGGAAAGCGAAAAGTCAGAGGATCGGAGGCAGAGCGGAGGGTACGTGAGGGAACATAGAGGTCATCATGTGTGTGCAGACCTAACAGTGTCTAAACTCGTTTCTTGTGAATATATGCATGCAGAATATCAAATCTACCCTTTAAAGATCCTGTAAATCATATCAGTGGAAACATGAAAAACCCAGCATACAGGTAATGGCAAAAAAGGCTAAACGGCTCTTGTCAAGCGTACAAAAAAAAAAAAAAAAAGCAAGCAAACAAGCAACCAACAAACCATCCAGCCCACCAACCAATCAACCCACCAACCAACCAACTAACCATCCAACCAACCAGCCAACCAACCAACCATCCAACCACCCAACCACCCACTAACCCACCCATCCAACCAACCAACCACACACACACACACACCCACCCAAACCCCACCCACCCACCCACCCACCCAACCAACCAACCAACCAACCAACCAACCAACCAACCGTCCA
>JAPXFY010000017.1:13871207-13873707 GCA_030674185.1 Monoplex corrugatus | reverse complement strand
ATTCGAGGGCAGGAGGTCATACACAGACCTGAGATGAAAATAATTCTGAGAGGGATCGTTATATTAGATGGACAAAGATGATGCGTGCTTTATTCCCTTACTCTCTCTCTCTCTCTCTTCTCCCTCTGTTTCTCCCTCTGTCTCTCTCCTTCTCTCTCTGCCTCTGCCTATGGCTGTCTCTCTGTCTGTCTCTCTCTTTCTCTCTCCGTCTGTCTGTCTGTCTGTCTTTCTCTCTCTCTCTCTCTCCCTCTCTCTTTCACTCTCTCTCACTCTTTTCCTTCTTCGGTGCTATCTTTACGGTCATTTCTTCTTCACGTTTCTTTGAGGTGTCTTCTCTTCTGCCAAATTTTTTCGGGCATCTGATCTTGAACTGCTTGAATATCCCTTCTGATTTTTGACATGCGTAGTGTCGTTTTCTCCCTACATCTCTCCTTCCCTTCTTCAGTTTTTTTTTCTCTGTCCCAAATTCTGTGTTGTTTCACTGGCGATGGGATAAGCCGCTCATAAGTGCCTCCACATTACACCACCAGCTTCATTCAGACGAAGCCACAATGCCAGGAATCCTACAGGACTCAGAGATGTCCAACCGCCATGGGGTTATATTTTCCTTCAAATCCATTTCTTTCATGTTTCCCTTCTCTGAACGTCTTACACACATGTTGACAAAGAGGATGTTGGATGGGTCCCAGAGCAGCAATGCCTCACCACTTACCTAACAATCACCTCCCTGCTCCCGACGCCACACGATATCCAATTCACCAAGTGAGATTGGGGGATGCCTATGCGCTGCATGACCCATTCGGACCCAGTCATCAGTTACCTTGTTTACAAGTCGAATGGCTAGGTGGCGAGATGACAAACCCCGGGACATAGCCACACAACGCACAACAACCAGGTCCAGCCCAAGTATGATGAGTTACCATAAAATTATCACAGTACGGATTTCCTGCAGGAAGTTGGTGGATAGGGTGAGGGAGTCAACGGGGTTTACGTTTTTTGCTTTGTTAGCATGTTTGACAATGCACGAAGCTCGTGGACAGAGGCAAAGGGTTAAAACAAACTAGAAACATCGAAACAGCGGGTCAGACGAGTAATTCTACACAGAACAAAACGATCGTATCCTATTTTGGAGGCGTTCAGGATTTTCCTTGTACAGGGCATAAAGACAAGCATAACGCTTACAACGTTCAACTTTATCCAGATCTGTACGAAGCCTTTACATATTGTTTGCTGGTGATATGGCATCGGTATCTCATACTCCTTTTTGGATTACATGCAAACACCAGCTTAACCCGTTACTCCCACTGCAGACTGTTCTGATCTAGATATAAATTTAGATAAATCAAATATTGTTGTTTTTAGTATACATATATTATATATCTGTATATATACATATATGTATATACATATATATATATATATGTACACACACACACACACACACACACACACACACACACACACACACACACACACACACACACACACACACACACACACACATATATATATATGTATATATATATTTATGTACATACATACATACATACATGCATACATACATACATATATACATACATACATACATACCCATCTCTGTCTGTGTATGTATGTATGTATGTACGTACATACGTACGTATGTATGTATGTATGAATGCGTGTATGTATGTATGTATGTATGTATGTATGTATGTATGTATGTATGTATGTATGTATGTATGTTGCATGCATGTATGTATGTATGTATGTATGTATTATGTATCTATCTATCTATCTATCTATCTATCTATCTATCTATCTATCTATCTATCTATAACATCTTCGCTATCTAACATCTTCTCAATTTTTATCTATTTCTTTTTGTGTATGCGCGCGCTTGTGCGTTTTTAATTGAACTGGGGGGTAGGCTAACTTCCATGAGAACTATCCAACAAACAAACAAAATCCTGTTATGAACATTTCTTTTTTCAATGATCCATTTCAAAAGCGCTAAAGAGTTGACCCCGTTTTTCTGCTTTTGCATTCATATCCCCCCTTTCTGGTTCGCTAGGGAGATCTGACGATTTATCTCAGGAATGAAAAGTCGTGGTGGCTCGCCTTATCTATAGAAGACATTGATCGGTACTGCCAGTCGCCCCCAAGTTTTTCCTCCGCAAAACAAGACCCGTAAGCCTGTGGTTTGTGTGCGCGGGTGTGGTGGACGGTAGGAAAGGTGAAAGCTCAACTGGGGTTTCTCTGGATAAGCCTAACCCCGGACCTAGTGAACGTGTTGGAGTGTATAAATATTTCTAAGGTGGATTAGCTAAGCTCCCAGTATGACCGGACACGTGGACATGAAAGCTCTCGTCGGTGAGTGCTCTGTCTCTCTCTCTCTGTCTCTCTGTCTCTCTCTCTCTGTCTCTCTCTGTGTTTCTCTCTCTGTGTGTCTCTCTCACTCTCTGTGTCTCTGTCTCTCTCTTGTCTTTGTCTTTCTCTATCTCTCTCGGTCTCTGTATCTCTT
>JAPXFY010000017.1:13836207-13861207 GCA_030674185.1 Monoplex corrugatus | reverse complement strand
CAGATAATAGTATTAAGTTGTTGCCACTTGCCACGCACAACTTTACTTGTATTGATTTCAAGCCAGTCTTGTCAAGTCTGTTGGCTCTCACGTTTCCTTCCCACCCACCGAGTCCCCCCCCCCCATGGGCCCACCTATTCACCCACCCACTTATCCCGGACCTGTGTCTCTTGTGATCAAAGCTGACCCACATCTCCATTGCTGCTTCCAGCCCTGTGTGAAAGGAACGAGTGAAAAGGGTTTTGACGAAGCGTGAAAACGAAAACGGACTACCCGTTAATCTTTTTGCCAAGTATGCCACGAGGGTGCCAAACTTTTGAAACCATGTTGGTAGTTCTCTTATGCAAGGAACTGTAAAGCGCGGAATTTTTTTTTTATCATTATGTGTAACGCTTGTATTTACTTATTTATTCATTCATTTTATTTATATTTTCATTTGACATAAAAGGGAACAGCAACATAAACGCATATTTATGTTAATTTACACATGTTGTATACACATACATAAACCAGCATTGTTACGAACATTATGCTAATCGTGTACAATTCCTGGCCCGTTAGCTCATGTTAGCTAAGCGCCATGGTGATAACACATCTGAGCGATCGTGGATTTCACCCTCAGGTGGGGGCAAGAGCGGAAATCCGTATACAGCCCTTGAATGTGTGTGAAGAGTTATGGTTCCTGTCTGACATTCACATTGATTATCGATTCAGTTGTATGTCCTCTCTGTGGACCGGTTTTGGTTTATTGTCCCTTTATTAAAACTAAACTGCAACTTCAAAACAAGTGTGACTGCCACGTTCAAGCAAACAGGAACTAGAAAAAAAAGAAAGAAAAAGAAAACACTAAACAGAATAAGAACGCGTATTTAATACAAGACAAGACAGGCACAAATTTTCGGCCAACTGGCTTTTGTCAAGCGTAAGATCACAAACAAACAAACAAACACCAGATAAAAAAAAATTAAGAGAAAAAAACTGAAACTTCCCTGCTGCTCCGTCCAGTGTGAGAAAAGGATTCCTTTTGCGCCTATCTCATCTTGTTGCATTAAATACTCATTCTTATTCTTTTCTCGTGTTTTTTATCTCTGGTTCCTAAACTGCAACTTGTTATTCTTATTTTTGTTTAAAGCCCAGCCGACTGCGCAGAGCCATAGCAGGGCTATAACCATTTCAACACACAGACAATACTTCAATACAAAAAAGGAAAAGAAAATTAAGTACACATAACAATGCATTCGCGCACATAATCTAAGGACATGCCTCCCAACGTTGACAACTACGTCCAATTTATCACACAGGGGGTTTAAAAAAAACATACCTGAATACTAATTTAAACAGAATTTTCTATAGGAGTCCGGTGGATAGGGTGAGGGAGTCAAAGGGTTAAGTTTATGCAGTTGGTGGATAGCCTGCGGGAGTCAAAAGGGATTAATTTAAAGCCCAGCCGACTGCGAAGAACTAAATCAGGGCTATAGCCATTTCTAAACATTCACAATACTTCAACAGGGGAAAAAAGGATACATATCAGTGCATTCGCGCACATAATCTAAGGAGATGCCCTTGTCGTTGACCACTCCGTCCAATTTATCACACTGGGGATTTAAAAAATAAAATACCTGAATACAAATTTTAACGTAATTAAGGACACTAAAGCATCTATAACAACAGGCCTAAATTAACTAAAAATTGCTTACACATACCTCATTTCCCTGGAACTGAAAGATAAAGTAGGCTAACAGACAGTTGCGTTTTTTTCTTCTTTAATAATCGCATTCTGTTTGATAATGGCGTTTGATATACTGCAGAACAGGCACGAGTGAAGGAATGCAATATGATTGAAATGGGCAATCAGTGTCACTGGTTCTCATTCTTTTTTAAAAATCTTCTTTAAGATATGGTAGTGGTTAGGGCGGAAGGGGGGGGGGGGGGCAAGAGGAGACGAGAGATTATTTCGTATCGACCAAAAAAAGGCGAGTGTGTCTGTGTGTGTGTGACAAAATTATGTTAGCAAGGTTTTTGTTTGTTTGTTGTTTGTTTGTTTGTTTTTTGTTTGTTTGTGTTTTGCTGTTTCTGGGTGGATCTTTGCCGAAGTAGAACAAAATGTGTGGACTCCTTAGGGGTCGCAAAGGCTTACGTTTGGAAGTTATGGCATCAAAGTCAAAGTAGTCATACGTACAAGAGAGAAACAGAGAGAAAGAGAGAGAGAGAGAGAGAGAGAGAGAGAGAGAGAGAGAGAGAGAGAGAGAGATACAGAGACAGAGACAGAAACAGAGACAGAGAGACAGAGAGACAAAAAAAGGACAGAGACAGAGAGAGAGAGGAGGGGCGGGAATCAGCAGTTTAAGGGGAAGATGTGTGTACAGCACTTTTTCCGGGAATTTCAGACAATAGTTACGTTCTGTTTTGTTCATTTTTGTGACAGTCTACCACTGTCCTCCCTTCACGTTAAATTTCATTTTATGTGATGCTTGTTCAAGGCCACAGTGACCTCGAAATGTTAAAAAACCTGCATTTTCTCTGTCTGTCTGTCTCTGTCTGTCTGTCTCTGTCTCTGTCTCTGTGTGTCTGTCTCTGTCTCTCTCTGTCTCTGTCTCTCTCTCTTGTTGTGTGTGTGTGTGTGTGTGTGTGTGTGTGTGTGTGTGTGTGTGTGTGTGTGTGTGTGTGTGTGTAGGTGTGTGCACGTGTTTTTAGTAAACGGAAGATTACTAGAATGGCTTGACCACTTGGTGCTTTCTTTTCTCCCTTCCCCACCCCCTCACCCACCTACTCTCCCCAGCTCCCCGGCCTCACTCGGAGGGGGATCAGCGCGTGCGTCGTTAGTTTCCGTTGGCCGAGCTATCTTTCCGTCGCTAATAACGGACAGTGTCGTTTCCTGCAGCCCAAAAACGTTCCCTCAAACGGTACACGGCGTCGTCCAAGAAACTCTAAGCAGACTTTTAAAAAAATAAAATCGATCTACTTTCTGCTCGCGCGCTCTCTTTGAAGCCACCAACGAGCGAGGCTGGCTTAGTGAATGAATGGGACCGGTTCCTGCGAGTAAATCCACCAGAGCTGCCAGCCGGCCACCCATGAGTTGCCAAAGTCGATCGGTCGGTCAGCCTGTTGTATGGGGCACCTACATTTCCCTGCAGCTGAGGCCAGGAGTTCCATTACCGCCTGCCTGCCTGCCTGCCTGCCTGCTGAAGCAACCGTGACTAGCGCCAGAGCCTCGTGTTGTGCTCTGTCTTGTATGCTGTATTAGTGTGGTGTGGTGTGGTGGTGTGTGTGTGTGTGGGTGTGTGTGCTTGCACTTGGCAGAACCTAATGGAACCGTTAAGAATGGAAGGTAAGCTTGTATGTTAATACATAAAATCATAAGTAACAAACCAAGCCTATCAGCTTTTTAAAATGAAAATACGTCTTTACTTCAGTCACTCTGGTGCTGGTGCCTCAAGCCTTATTCACTTTCTAGACTGGCAAATTAATACAGTCAACCAGCGTTACTTTGGTGGTTTTAGAAAATGTGTTCATTTTGTGGTCGACTCGAAGATGGATAGAAAAACCGTACCGTGTAAAACCGTGTGTTTAAGAAATATAGAGTACCCCTGTGAAAATATTCATCATGTAAAAAATCCCCATTTCTTATGGAAAACAAAACAAAACAAAAGCAGCAGCAGCAGCAACAGCAGCAGCAGCAGCAGCAGCAACAACAACAACAACAACAACAACAACAACAACAACAACAACAAAAACCGTATTACGTACATACAACAAAAATGTGTCAGTAAGATGTTCTTAAGTGTGTCTAGATGGATCTGTATTATTTTGTAAAAGTGTGTTGAAACTGACAGAAAAGCGCGTTTTTTAAAAAAATATAACCTTTTATTTAATTGTTTTAGTGTTAGAATATGAAATATTCGTTTCAGTGTTAGAATTTTAAATGTCCATTATTATGATTCGAATTTTATTGAAACTTACAACTTCGTGTCGTTATTATGGTTATTATTTCATGACTTTATACAGTTCGTGCGCTCTTGTATAAAGGTACAATTCGTGCACTCTTGTATAAAGGTACAGTTCGTGCATTCTTTATAAAGGTACAGTTCATGCACGCTTATACACAGATTGATTCGTGACTTTAAATTGACTCTTTTTTTCTCCTGTCTTATCGGGGTTATTAGACAGGTGAACATTTTTATGCTTCTGATATTTTTTCACCAATTCATTATCAATTTGTATTGCAGGGTACCAAAACAAACAAACAAACAAACAAACAAACAAACAAACAAAACAAACAAACAAATAAACAAACAAACAAACAAATAACAAACAAACAAAACAAACAAACAAACAAACAAACAAACAAAACAAACAACAAAACAAAACAAACAAACAACGTACGAACTCTCACAGTTGTCTAACCGTGAAACAGAAGAAAGTGTGATTATTATAATACCTTAATGAGTTTGAAAGACGTGGCACAAACGACAACATGGCAGTAGCTATAAAGAGGATTACGATGAAGCTTATGAGCAGAGCTGTTTGCGATACATTTGGCTGGGAGTGTTAGCTTTAACGATGACAACAACGTCCATGATGTAAGTCGGTTAAATACAGTAAGACATGCACGACACATGTATATGATAATGATGATAACTATAATAACAATGGCACATATTATACATAGTATTAAGTGTATCAGTCTTGAAGGAGGCAGACACAAGAAGAACATTATTATAGGAAAAGACAAGCAACATTTACAGGAAATTTTATGAGGCAAGAGAAATTAAAGCACCTGGTCACAACAGGGAATCTGGAGGGTAAGAGAGCATCCGGTAGACCCAGGGGAGAAAATATTGGACGGAATTGCTGAGTGGCTGAAGACAGAGAGGATGGGAGATGTACTTGCAGCGACAAGGGATAGATTCATATGGAGGGCCATGATCGCCAACGCCATGCGGCAGGGTACATGATGATGATGATTAAGTGTATGGTTTTGTGGTTGAAACGTCTGCTTAGAACGCCATAAACCCAGGTTCAAATCATGAATTGGACAAGAGTTCCCGCCCTCTCCTTCCCTAGACTTAGAACAGACAGAAGCAGAGAGTTTTCGTTGCTGCCTGACAAGCCAGTGGCATACTAGACAGTAAGAAAATAAATTCCACTACATTTTAAGCGGGTGTTCTAGGTACTAGTCTTTCGAATGAGATTCGAACTTCAAACTTCAAAACACTTTATCATTCAAGGATAGTAGCATTAGGTCCCGCTGGATCTGTCTTACAGTTAGTGCTTTCCACTCTACGCATAAAACAAAAGCATCTTTAAGCAATAACAATAAATCGAGGTCCCACGTGCGGCAGGTACTCAGCGCACGTTAGAGATCCCACGGCAGCAAAGAAATTGTTTTGTGTAAAATTCTGTGGCAGAATTCGCATCTATGTATATATATGTAGAAAAAAGAAGAAGACCAGGACACACTCCCCCGAAGAGAGCACCCCGAACTTAATAGGTTAAATCCATTATTATAGATAAATAAACAGATAGATGAATATATAAATGAATAGATAAATGGATAGATAGATCAATAGGTAAAATGAATAATGTATAAGAAGATAAATGAACAGACAGTCAAAAAGATAAATAAATGGACAAAAAAAGAGGAATTGAATATAGAATTGAATATGTGAATAAATACATCAATAAATAGATATGAATAATGAATAAACATAAAATTATAAATAAATGAATAATAACTAACTAACGAACGAACAAACAAACAAACGAACGAACGAACAAACGATCGATTGATCGAACTAACTAACTAACTAACTAACTAACTAACTAACTAACTAACTGACTAACTAACTGACTCTCTGACTGACTAACCAATAAGTAAATAAATAAATAGATAGACAAACAAATAAATAAATAAATAAACAAATAAATAAATAAACAAACAAACAAATAAATAATAAATAGATAGATAGATAGATAGATAAATAAATAAATAGATAAATGAATAAATAAATAAATAAATAAATAAATAAATAAATAAATAAATAAATAAATAAATAAATAAATAATAAAAGACCACTAGAATAGGCAGTGTTTCATCCATTTCAGATTCCATAAATATGTCAATATTTGATTTTTTTTTAAAAACAGTTTCATTCATTTAGAAAGAAGACATATATGTCAGGTGTGGATGCACTGTATTATTTTAACTGGATGGGATTCGAGCGTTACGCATACACCCGCACGCGAACACACAGATTGTCTTCTCTCAGACAGACAGACAGACAGACAGATAGACAGACAGAAGACAGACAGACAGACAGACAGACAGATAGACAGACAGAAGACAGACAGACAGACAGACAGACAGACAGACAGACAGGACCGAGAGAGGTGTACTACTGCTAAAACTGGTGCTGTATGATAAGAGATGGTAGAGGAGGGTGGGATAAAAGTTTACTTAAGCACTCAGTGAGTGGGAGATTAATTGTGATAAATACATAGCAGGTCGTCAGAGAAAAAATATCTTGTAAATGGAAAATGTTGCTTTCGTTCATTTGTTTGCTGTTGTTTGTCTTATTGAGTAGTGTTGTTAAATGAGTAAATTAAGCATGAAATACGAATGTAATTTAGAGTAATCTTCAAGCGCAGGAAACGAACAAATATTTTTTTTAGTAATGTTATTTATTTTATGCTGCATGAATATAAATCAGAGTTTGTGTTTTATCGTAAATTACAGAAACAGACAACATTTTAAAAATCTGAAACAGATTACCCTAGCTAGAGTTCCGTTGGAAGAATTTTTCTTCTTTTTTTCTTCATAAATTTGTTTATTAACATATAGTCAACTAGAAATGCTCTTTTATATGACAATAAAACAACTCTTTTCATCACATACGACTTGTGTTACTTCTAATAAAAGTGGCTTCTAAATGTCATGTCAGTTACCGTGGAATGGCCCATAAACGAACATCGGTGATGTATATGAATTGTCGGATCTGGCGTGTGTATTTAATCATACGTTTATTTCGTTATTTAATATGTGCATGTATTTGTGAGTGGTTGACATGGTTGACAATGCAGGATGCTGGTGGACAGGGTGCGGGAGTCAAAAGGTTAACATGGTGCTAGTTAGGCCTGACATGGCTCTAGTAGTCGGCTGGGCTTTAAGCAATATACAGCTGAACCCTGTACTCTGTATCAAAAACTTACATGATACAATCTCACATATCTCACATAATATGCTCTCTATAATTTTCCATTGCTTTTATTCTTTCTCCCCATTTATAGCCGTGCGTGTGTGTGTGTGTGGTGTGTGCGTGCGTGCGTGCGTGCGTGCGTGTGTGTGCGTGCGTGCGTGCGTGTGTGTCTGTTTCAGCGCTTAGATTTGATTTTATCAAGATTTTGCGCTATATAAATATTGTAATTATTTATTATTAATTATATCATGTGATAGACATGCTGTGTTGTCCATGGTGTAGCGTTTTGTTTATTTGATTCGTTCGTTGTTCTTGTTTGTTTAGAAAGGACCTAGAGAGTTAACAAGCACTGTTTTTTTTTTAATTACAGCTGTTTTGATTGATTGATTTATTTATCTATTTATTCATGTATCTATTGAATCATGTATGTATGAAAACAAAAAGCATATTCATGAGGCGCTAAGTCTTAGTGTGCAAATCAAATCAAATCAAATCTGACCGTTCATTCTCTCGTTATATCATAAAAAGAAGTTAAGGGTATAGAATACATACTTAGCGAATGGGGAGGACGGGAAGGGAGGTTATTTATATATTTACTTATCTAATCTTTGTGTGTGTTGTGTATGTTGTGTGTTGTGTTGTGTGTGTTGTTGTGGTGTATGTTGTGTGTGTGTGTGTGTATGTGTGTATGTTTTTTGTGTGTATGTGTGTATGTGTGTATTGTGTATGTATGTTTGTGTGTGCGTGCGTGCGTGGTGTGTGTGTGTGTGTGTGTGTGTGTGTGTGTGTGTGTGTGTGAGATAGAGAGAGATAGAGATAGATAGATAGATAGATAGACAGAGAAGAGAGAGAGAGAGAGAGAGAGAGAGAGTGTGTGTGTGTATGTGTATTGCGTGTGTGTGTGTACTCTATGTGTATGTGTCAGGTGTGTGTGGTGTGTGTGTGTGTGTGTGTTGTGTCTGTGTGTGTGGTGTGTGTGTTGTGTCTGTGTTTTGTTCTGTCGTCTGTGTCTGTGTTGTGTGTCCATGTTTCATCCTTCAGGCGGGGTATACAATGTTGATCGTTTGTAAATCTTTAGTATTCCAGATCTCACCCGCAGTTGTTCATTGTTTGAATTTGGAATATGATTTTTTTTATAAAGCAGTAGGGGCGGTCTGTGTGGTGCTGGGGGGAACTAGACATGGTGCAACAACAGATCTGATGTGTAGAACTATGGGTGGAACATTGTACAGGGATTGCATGTATGGCATGAGTGGATTATGGTCTGGTTGGGAGAGTTTTTCTTTTTCTTTCTTTTTTTCTTTATTCTTTCTTTCTGTCTGTCTTTTCTTTTCTTTTTCCTTTCTTTCTTTTTTCCTTTTTTGTTTTCTTTCCTTTCTTTCTTTCTTTCTTCTTTCCTTTCCTTTCTTTTCTTTTTCTTTTCTTTCTTTTCTTTTTTCTTTCTTTCTTTCCTTTTCCCCTTTTTCATTCCTTCTTTCTTTCTTTCTTTTCTTTTCTTTCTTTGATTCTTTTTCTTTTCTTTTCTTTTTTCTTTCTTTCTTTTCTTTTCTTTGTTTCTCTTTCATTCTTTCTTTCTTTTCTTTTCTTTTCTTTGTTTCTTTCTCTTTCTTTCTTTCTTTCTTTCCTTTTTTTCTTTCTTTTCTTTCCTTTCCTTTTCTTTCTTTCTTTTTCCCTTTATTTCTTTTCTTTTCTTCGTTTTCTTCTTCTTTCTTTCTTTCTTTCTTTTCTTTTCTCTTTTCTTTCTTTCTCTCTTTTTTCCTTTATTTCTTTTCTTTTCTTCGTTTTCTTTTCTTTCTTTCTTTCTTTCTTTTCTTTCTGTCATCATTCATTCATTCATTCTCATTCATTCATTCATTCATTCTTTCTTTTCTTTCCTTTGTTCCTTTGTTTCTTTTCTTTTCTTTCTTTCTTTTCTTTTCGTTTTTATAGAAAACTAAGAGGTCAGGCGGCATGCTTCTCCGGGAAACATTTTTATTATTCAGTGGATTGAAATACAAAGCCATTTGGAACATTCTGTTAGTAATTGACATAACCTGAAATCATTTATCATATCACCTTTCTTCTCTTCTCCTTGAGCTCACTAATACAATGGAAGAAGGTTTGATTCTATTTTGGGTATTGTATTGGGGGTGGGAAGATTTGAGGTTATTTTTTCTTTTGAACGGGTCCACATGTAGATAGGCTATTCGCCAGCTTTTAAAGCATTGTGCACCGAATAGGAATTTCAGATTACATTTTTTTTGGCAGCTCTGCAGGGGGTTTGTGAAAGCCTGGAACCCTACACTTCTCTCCACCACCACCCCCATCTCCCATAATCCGCTCTTTTGTGCCGTCACCTGGAATGTTCTCTGTTCCGATTATGACTGTAAAAAAAAGAAAAAAAAATGGTATTAAGAATACTTATTGAACTATGGCCCATGGTAGCTTTCTGTTCTAAATGCTGGCTGCAGAGATTTAGGTGGAAAAGTTACGAGCGAGTTTGACCTGACTGCATGAAAATGGAAAAAGTTAACTGAGTTGTCGTGTTGTGCCCCTCCACTCCCCCCCTTCCTTAACCCTTTGACATCCAGCACTCTGTCCACCAGCACCCTGCATAGTCAACCACGCTAGCAAAGCAAAAACTTTTCACCCTTTGACCCCTCACCCTGTCCACCAGTTTCCTGGGGAAAGCTGGTGGGTAGGGTGAGGGAGTCAGAGGGTTAAGTTTTTGCAGTTGATAGGAAGGGTGCGGGAGTCAAAGGGTTAAGTTTTTGCAGTTGATAGGAAGGGTGAGGGAGTCAAAGGGTTAAGTTTTTGCAGTTGATAGGAAGGTGCGGGACGCAAAAGGTTAAGCTTTTGCAGTTGATAGGAAGGGTGAGGGAGTCAAAGGGTTAAGTTTTTGCAGTTGATAGGAAGGGTGAGGGAGTCAAAGGGTTAAGTTTTTGCAGTTGATAGGAAGGGTGCGGGAGTCAAAGGGATAAGTTTTTGCAGTTGATAGGAAGGGTAAGGGAGTCAAAGGGTTAAGTTTTTGCAGTTGATAGGAAGGGTGAGGGAGTCAAAGGGTTAAGTTTTTGCAGTTGATAGGAAGGGTAGGGAGTCAAAGGGTGGCAAAAGGAATACAGCCCATTAGATTCTGGAAATTTGAAAACAGATCTGTCTTTATGAAATACAACAGCAGCACCAGCAGCAACAACAACAAAAACAACAACAGCAACAAGAAACAAACAAACAAACCAAACAAACAAACAAACAAACAAACAAACAAACAAACAAATAAACAAACGAACAAACAAACAAACAAAAACTGTATCGTTAACTCAGTGAAGAGCGACCCTTATATTACAATACATGTATACATGTCTGTTCTGCGAGGAGTCATTAATTTGTATTTAAATTCGTTCTGGTAAGAGGACATAGAAAACCAAATTCTATAATTTTAAGTGTGCCATTTCCATTCGGGTGTGGCTCGGTACGTATATTTGGTTCGTGTGTGTGTATATGTGTGTGTGTGAGAGAGAGATAGTGTGTGTGTATGTAATATATATATATATATATACATATACATACATACATATATATTAATATATATGTATATATATATACATATATATATATATGTATATATAATTATATTTGGTTCGTGTGTGTGTGTATGTGTGTGGTGTGTGAGAGAGAGATAGTGTGTGTGTATGTATATATATATATATATATATATATATATATATATATATACATACATATATATATATGTATATATATATACATATATATATATGTATATATAATTATGTATATATATATACATACATATATATATATGTATATATAATTATGTATATATATATATACATACATATATATAATGTATATATAATATGTATATATATATATATATATATGTATATATATATATATATATATATATATATATATATATATATTGTATTTTGTTTTTTTGGTGTGTGTGTGTGTGTGTGTGTGTGTGTGTAGGTGTAGGTGTTGGTGTGCGTGTGTATCGCGAGCGCAGTCTTTTTGTAAGTATTCATATTTCTTTTTGCATGAGGATTTCCTTTTAAGATCGCATTAAATCAATACAATTTACCTTTTTTATATAAAAGAAAAAGCCTTTGGTTAAAACGAATATGCTGCATATTTGTATAGATATATGAGTGTTGGTCTTGGCGCGGGAAACGATATAAGTACTTGACGTTATTATTATCACTATCGTTGTTATTAGAAATCATCATCACCATTGCAATCATTATTATTGTTAGCATTATTATCATTATGATTGTTGTCATTATATTAATATTATCATTCTTGTCAGCAACAATAACAATAACATAACGAAAACAACAATGATAATAATAAATAATGACAGTAATGATAATAAAACAACAACAATGATAATGATAATAATAACAACAACAACAACAACAGTAATAATAATAATAATGATGATGATGTAATAATAATGATGATGATAACAATAGTAATAATAATATAATAATAATAATGATAATAATGAATAAAATGATAATGATAATAATACTAATAATAGTAATAATAATAATGATAATAATAATATTAATGATAATGATAATGATAATAATAATAATAGATAAATAGCAAGATTCCCTGTTCTCTTCCACAAAGCTTTGTGGGAAACAACTCTGATCTCCACACACACAAAAAATGATGATGATAACAACAAGAACAATGATAATGATAATAATAATGATAATAATGATGATGATGATAATAATAATATAGTATAATAATAATAATGTTAATAATAATAATGATAATGATAATAACAATAACAATAATAACAATGATAACAATGATACTAATGATAATAATAATGATGATGATGATGATAACAACAATAATAATAATAATGGTGATGATGTTGGTAAAAAGAACAAGAATAATGATAATAATAATGATAATAGTGATGATAATCACAATAACATTATCATTATCATCACATTACTATTATCATAATTATCATTATTACCATAATTATCGTCATTATTATCATTATTGTTTTTGTTTGTTTGTTTTGTTGTTGCTGTTGCCTATATCGCTGCACACAATCTATTGTAGCCGTCAGGATCATGCATACGGTTCACTCGCAAAGTGGCAGATCACAGCAAATGGGCCTACAAAACAACTCAGACAGAAAACTAGGAGCGGATTAGCATTACCTGCATAAAAGAAAAAAAAAAAAAGAAAAAAGAAAATAAAAAGAAATATATAAGGCCTAGACGTGAAGCGAATCGGTTTTTTTTGGCGATTGCTTTCAGTCTGACACCGCGCGGCACACAAAAGAGGTGTACAGAGGTCTCGCCCCACTGGGTTGTTGGATCATCGATCAGCGTTAAGACGGATTGGGTTACGCCCCCTGGAAATAACTCGGGGGGGGGTGTGAAGGGGCTTACGTACTATACCCCCAACCAACTAAACCAACAGTTGGGAGTTTGGAGTTGATTTCAAGAGGATTCGTTCATTACGACACTCGGGCAACTCCATACACGCTCCATCTAATCTGCCGTCTGTTGTTTTAAATTAATCTGGCAGACTCACTCCTTGAGCCTGCGCGAAATTCTGTGTATACTGTACTTGCGAGTCTTTGGGATGGCGGTGTGAGGATGGATGATAGCACTTATGAAAGTACTAGGCCTGACACCGTCAAAATGACAGGAGCAATAACCCTTTGACTCCCGCACCCTATCCACCAACTGCAAAAAACTTAACCCTTTGATTACCTCACCCTATCCACCAGCTTCCTTTGCAGGAAGCTGGTGGATAGGGTGAGGGAATCAAAGGGTTAAGTTTTTGCTTTGCTAGCATGGTTGACAATGCAGGATGCTGGTGGACAGGGTGCGGGAATCAAAGGGTTAAATTTTGCTTTGCTAGCATGGTTGACACTGCAGGATGCTGGTGGACAGGGTGCGGGAGTCGAAGGGTTAAAATGGGCAGCAAGCAGGCGAGTTTTTATTTTGCAGATTGGGATTGTTTTTAGGATCATGGTATTAAGGGAGATTTTTTTTGTGGTCATTCCTTTTTCTTTTTTTTTTCTTCTTTTTTTTTTCTTTTTCCTTCTTTCTTTTTTTGTTGTTGTTCCTTTTTCTACGCCACTTTAATGGCCACAGAAGCCGGCACAATGTTCACAATGCGATGTTGATGATGGCGATGAGGATGATAATCATGATGCTATGGAGTTCCATCTAGGATTGAGACTGCGTGACAGGGCTGTGCTCTACGCTTACTATCATAATAATTGTATCCTGGCGTCAACCACATCTAGAGGATACAGACACCTGCGGTGTTGGTCAGAAGATTTAAGCAACACCCTCAATGACGCATCCGTAAAGTAGATGACACTCGACTGTGTGGTCCCAGTCTTTTTATATGAGCCCATAGCAAGCTCAACTCTGGGTAAGAGTCATTTGGAGAAAACAAACAAACAAACAAACAAACAAACAAACAAACAAACAAGCAAACAACCCCACGATGATTTTTGAAGGAACTGATGGGGATTCGAACCAGCAACCTTCCAGTCGGTAGTCCGTTGCTCTGACCACTACACCACGGCGACTGGTTGCAGGCTGGGATTTAATGGATCACTTGAAGCCGTGTGTGTATACGTGTGGGTTTTTGCTGCTAATCGCTTTGGACACTGTTGGCCTTTTGACGCCTTTGCTTCAAACGAGGCAGTCAATCAGTTATCGATTTGGTCATCGATTATTTCGTTTTTCGATCCCCGATTTTAGAGGGGAATCAAGGTCTCCCCTTCAAACTGCTGCAAGTGGAGTGGATGGCCTAGTGGATAAATCACCCACCTTGGACATGAAAAACTCGGGTTCGATTATCGGTCAGATAGGGATTTTTATCCCCCAACCCTGTCCTGCCACTAGACCTTGACTGTTGGTCTGGGTGCCAGTCCTTTGTCGTTGTTGTTGTTATGTGTAACAAGCATTCTCTGAAATGGACTGTTTTCGCTGTTTTAATGGAATTATTATTATCATTATTATTATTACTATTATTATTATTTTCATTATTATCATCGTTATTATTGTTATTATTATTATTATTATTATTGTCCTTTTTATCATTATTGCTATTCTTGGACGACGAACAGAGGTTACGTGTGCAGCATACATTTAGCGCATGTGAATGATCCTGCGACAACAAGAGTTTTCCTTTACAAAATTTTATGGAAAATTCCGCTTTTATGAATAAAAATAGAAATACACGCATACAGAAAAAAGTAGGATGGCGATATGATTATAAAAAAAAATTCACCCAAACTAATCCAGTCCAACTGAATAGACAGGCAGTGTATACATGCATACTATTATTTTTGGACATGCAGTTACACACAAAGGTGCCCCTTTAGGAAAGGTGTCATTCAAGGAAAGATCGAAGGCAGTAGAAGGCATGGAAGACCAGAAGTCAGCTATATGAAAAATATGAAAGAATGGGTCGGTTTTATCGCTCAGAAATGTTTAACATCCTGGAGAAGCGCGACGAATGGCAAGGCGAGAGATGTCCAAGGAAGTGCAGGCAGCCAACACTCCACGAAAGTGACTCTGATAAGAGAGAGAGAAGAGAGAGAGAAAGAGAGATAGAGAGAGAGAGAAGAGAGAGAGAAAGAGAGAGAGAGATAGAGAGAGAGAGAGAGAGAGAGAGACAGAGAGAGAGACAGAGACAGAGACAGAGACACAGACACAGACACAGACACAGAGACACAGACACAGACACAGACACAGACACAGAGACACAGACACAGACACAGACACAGACACAGACACAGACACAGACACAGAGACAGAGAGAGAGTAGTCGTTTCTATAAAAAGTTCAATGTTTAACTTAAAGCGTACTGTTCTCTTCATCTGTTGCAGTTCTGATTTCAAAAACTTATTCATTTCACCGCACGCACACGCACACACACACACACACACACACACACACACACACACACACACACACACACACAACACACACACACACACACAATTTGTGCTGCTAGACAATAGTTAAACTATAGGCCTACCTGATCTGGAATTTATATATATATATATATTTTGATTAGCTTACTCGATTTCGTATTATTTTTCGTATTTTAATGATTGTATTATTTTTCACATACAGATTTATCAGGAGCGAGGTGGTAAATGAATCTGCGCTGGACTGAATTTGCTGGTCAGCCTTAGCCATCGCCCTGCGCTTTCTTCAAATATTCTGTGAACAACACTGACCCTTTGCAGACTTACAAGGCTTGTTACTGACACCTCTAGCATTCAATTTTTTCACTGTGAGCTGATACACATGTACCACTAAGAAAAACTCCTGAGATGGAGGAAAAGGCTCCACCGTTTTCTTTAAAGAGACTGTAATGAACACATCCCTACAATCTCACACACACACACACATACATACACACAGACGGACCACCCAGGATGATGGTTAACGTCTCCCATATTCGCTCTTGACGTTGATCAGCGGACGCAGGCATACTACTCCAAAGATGGTGGAAAAAGCTCCAAACTACCGCACAACATCCAGGGCCATGCCCGGGGTCAGCCTGCTGGGCAACATGGCGCCTTTTGTCAACACTGACGTCACCAATCCCCGTGAGCTCTACTCCATCTTGTCCGAGTCTCGCCACCAGGGTTCGCTGCTAACTTCCGTCAAACTCAAGCCACAGGCTGGTGGCAAGTTACCGCCCCTGGAGATTTCTTCCGAGGTAAAAATGTTATGGGAATTTTGCATGGCTGCCTGTTTCTTACACGCTAGCTCGCTCACGAGCAAGTGGTGAGATAGTAAGTGGCGAGATAGCGAGTGGCGAGATAGTCCTCATACATTTTGGGAGTCATTTACATGTAACCAAGATTATTCCAGTGGTAGGCTGATAAAATACCAGTATAAAATATAGACTAGGTAAAACAGTCTAGGTAGGGCCTCAGGACCTGGCCAACTCATGGGTTTATGTGCAGGCTTAAGGCCTTTGCCATGATCCCCATACACATAGCACCTGTGACGTTAGTGCATATGGAATTCGTTCCGAGCGTGGAGACGTCATCTTGAGAAACTGAAACTGAAATCTGAGAGTGGTAGGACTTTGAAACTCAACAAACGAACAAAACACAGAGACGATTGGCTCGACCGCGTTTTTATTTCGCTGGAAAGATCCTCTCAGTGCTGCCTAGCTCTTTTCTAGCGAATACCTAGCCACGCTTGTCGCTAGGTAGAACACAGAAACGCTCATACTTAGTATTTCTCGCAAAAATCTTGCCTAACTAGCGTATAAGAAACGGGTCTCACTGCCAGACAATATGAAGTTTTAAAGACAGTTATTTGTAAGACTGTTCATCATTCATCATCATCATCATCATCATCATCATCATCATCATCATCATCATCATCATCATCATCATCATCATCATCATCATGTGCCCTGCTGTATGGCGTTGGCGATCATGACCCTCCTTAAGAATCTATCCCTTGTCGCTGTAAGTACATCTCCCACCTTCTCTGTCCTCAGCGACCTTGCAAGTCCGTCCAATATTTTCTTCCTGGGTCTGTCTGATGTTCTCTTTCCCTCCAGCTTTCCTGTTGTGACCAGGTTCTCCAATTCCCCTTTCCTCATAAAATATCCTATACGTGTGTAAGACTGTTAGGAGATACAAATATCGATCTCATGATTTTTCATAAGTTTATTTTAGGCTCTATTTATACCAGTTACGTGCGATTTCGTTAAAGATGTCACCTTCAGCTATGTGTTAAACTATGCAGTACTTACGATGCTTCAGTTGGTTAAATTGCCATGTTGATAATGCTGAGGCCGTGGGTTCGAACCTCAAGCGAGCCACAGCATGGGCTGGCTGCCTCAGTTGATTGAGCCGTGGCCTCCATACCTGACATCCTGAGTTCAATCCCAACCCGTAACATAAAAGCAGGGTTGTTCGCTGCCCATCTTAATGCTCCAGTTCTTCTTTTTCTTAGCATCATTATTATCATTACCAAGTAATTTCATTATCTGTTATCATAATAATAATATAATAATAATAATAATAATAATAAAATAATTACAATATTTATATAGCGCAAAATCTTGATAAAATTAAATCTAAGCGCTGAAACAGACACCCACACACGCACGCACGCACACACACGCACGCACACACACGTACGCACACACACGCACGCACGCACACACACACACACCGCGCGCGCGCGCGCACACACACACAAACACACACACACACGCACACGGCTATAAATGGGGAGAAAGAATAAAAGCAATGAAAAATTATAGAGAGCATATTATATACAATTATATATTACAATGTGATTCCCCTCCGAGTGGAGACAGGCTGCAGAGGGGATTGAGTGAGGTCAGGATTTTATGCAGAGGAGAAAAGGTGAGTTTTGAGAGCGGACTTGAAGGAGACAAAAGTAGGTTGCTGACGGACTGAGAGAGGAAGTTTGTTCCAGGAGAGCGGACCAGAAACAGAGAAGGCTCGTGGACCATAGGTATTGAGCTTAGTGCGTGGAAAGCGAAAAGTCAGAGGATCGGAGGCAGAGCGGAGGGTACGTGAGGGAAGATAGATCTCAAGTAGGCTTGACAGGTAATCGGGGGCTGCGTTATTGAAGCTTTTGTAGCACATGGTGTCTAGTTTGTACTGTATGCGCTTTGATACAGGGAGCCAGTGAAGTTGTGCCAGGAGAGGAGATATGTGGTCAGCTTTTTTCTTTTTGAGTACAAGGCGTGCAGCATTGTTTTGAATGCGCTGTAGGATGTGAATGGTGGAGGCAGGAAGACCGGACAGGAGTGAATTGCAATAGTCAGTGCGAGACATTATGAAGGAGAGAACGAGTATTGCAGTTGTTTCGACAGAGAGATACTTCCTGATCAGGCTTATACGATGGAGGTGATAGTAGCAAGATCTGGCAGTTTGAGAAACAAAGTTGTTCATGGAGAGGGTAGAGTCAATGCAGACACCAAGGTTTTTAGCTGAATCAGAAATTGGGACTGATGTGTTACATAATGGGAGAGAAAGAGGAGGCAGCTGAGAAAGTTTCTGACGGGTGCCAATGAGGATAGCTTCTGTCTTGTCATTATTTAGCTGCAGTTTGTTGTATGTCATCCAATTTTTAATGTCCGAGTAACACTCAGTGGTGCGAGTCAACAGGCGCTGTATATTGTCAGGTGAGTCACTGTCTTGAAGTTGGGTGTCATCAGCATAGAAGTGGTGTTTTATAGAGTGGGAGTTGATGATGGTGGACAGGGGGGAGGTGTAAAGAGTGAAAAGAACAGGGCCAAGGACAGATCCTTGTGGAACACCACAGGTCAGGTATGCAGGTTGAGAGTAAGTGCCATTGATGAGAACAGTTTGTTTTCTGCTTGATAGATATGAAGTGAACCAGGAGAGAGCAATGTCAGAGATGCCAAAAGTATGATGAAGTCTAGAAAGGAGAATACCATGATGAATGGTATCAAAGGCTGCAGACAGATCAAGGAGTGTGAGGAGAGAGACTTTGCCAGTATCAGTTGCAAGGAGGAGATTGTTGAGAATGTGTAGCAAGGCAGTTTCAGTGCTATGGCACTGGCGGTAGGCTGACTGGAAAGGATTGAGGAGATTGTTGGCAGACAGGTGAGAGTTCAGTTGGTTGAGGACAACTTTTTCAAGGAGTTTTGACAAGAAAGAGAGATTAGAGATAGGCCGGTAATTTTTCAGTTCATTTGGGTCTAAATTGTATTTCTTGAGGAGAGGGTGAACAATAGCATCATCATCATCATCAGCATCATCATCATCATCATCATCATCATCATCATCATCATCATCATCATCATCATCATCATCATCATCATCATCATCATCATCATCATCATCATCATCATCATCATCATCATCATCATCACCACAGTCATCACCACCACCACCATCGTCGTCGTCGTCGTCATCATCATCATCATCATCATCATCACCACAGTCATCATCATCATCATTCATCATCATCATCATCATCATCTCATCATCATCACACCACCACACACCACCACCACCACCACCACAGTCATCACCACCACCACCATCGTCGTCGTCGTCGTCGTCGTCTCATCATCATCATCATCTCATCATCATCTCATCTCATCATCATCATCATCATCATCATCATCATCATCATCATCATCATCATCATCATCATCATCATATTGTTAATTCTATTACTATCTTTGTCATCATCATCATTACTGTCATGATTATTATAAAGCATTTTTGTGACACCTCTATTTTTCAAATTCCTTGGACTCACTGTTCATTACACATGATCACATTTTTCAGTCTTGCACGGAAAACTCAAGCTGTTAGGCGAGCTAACCACATTCCGCTATATTGATTGCTATATTGTTGAACTATCTGCATCTTTGGTAGGCGTGCTTGCTGGATGTTATGGCGTTTCCATAACGGAACCACTGACATGATGTGCAGGATCGTTGACGTACATATTTGATATTTTGCATTTGTATACACACAAGCAAAGCCAGAGCAGGATCGAGGCAGCCGAGATGTGGTTTCTCAGAAGAATATTGAGAGTTCCATGGACAGCAAAGAAAACAAACGAGACAGTCTTGATGGAGGCAGACACAAGTAGATCACTCTTAAGGAAGATTAGGAAAAGACAAACAACATTTATAGGCCATTTTATGAGGAAGGGGGATTTGGAGCACCTGGTCACAACGGGAAAGCTGGAGGGAAAGAGAGCACCAGGTAGACCCAGGGAGAGAATGCTGGACGGACTTGCAGAGTGGCTGGGGATGAGGAGGGTGGGGGAGATGCTAGGGACAACGAGAGATAGAGATGGTTGGAAGTCCATGGTCGCCAACGCCATGCTGCTGGGCACCTGATGATGATGATGATGATGATACACACAATGGAGTTTTAGTCACTGGAAGGTCTTTACATCTGCTGGCATAGGAAATCAGAAAAAAAATGTCACTGTTTACCCACCAGGTAGAGGCGTCTAAGCGGATCGAACCCAGGACCTTCCGATTGGGAGTAGGTCGTTTAACCACTCGACCACCGCACCCGTCATTATTGTTTTTCATGGTTTCGTGTTGAAATGGTTTAACCATGCATACTCTTTATCTCTCTCTCTTTCTCTGTCTCTCGCTCTCTCTCATCTGTCTCTCTTTTTCGCTCGCTCTCCTCTCGCTCTCACTTTATAGATCTCTCTCTCTCTCTGTGTCTCTCTGTGTCTCTCTGTGTCTCTGTCTCTCTCCCTCTCTCTCTCTGTCTGTCTCTCTCTCTACCATTTTCCCTCCGTCCTTTTCACGTCACCTCCCAAACTCACATTGATTAATTATTCTTAATTATGTGTTGTTTTCAAAGTACAGTGTGTGTGTATGTATGTATGTGTGTGTGTGTGTGTGTGTGTGTGTGTGTGTGTGTGTGTGTGTGTGTGTGTGTGTGTGTGTGTGTGTGTGTATGCGTGTTTGTGTGTGTATATGAGTGTGTGTGTGTATGTGTGTTTGTGTGTGTGTGTGTGTGTTGTGTGTGTGTGTGTGTGTGTGTGTGTGTGTGTGATGTGTGTGTGTGTGTGTGTGTGTGTGTGTGTGTGTGTGTGTGTGTGTGTGTGTGTGTGTGTGCGCGCGCGCGCGCGCGCGCAAGCCACGGGGACGGGAAGTTTCGTTTGTGAAGAAAAAGAAGCATTGAAAGAGTGTACGAGAGTGAGTGTATCCAGTTGTGTAATGGATTTATGATCTTAAGTGGTTAGTCGGACGGCGGTCAGCGTAATGTAACATAATCTTATTGTAATGTTACCACTGTGTTACTGTAGAGTTTATACTTCGTAATGGAGCACATCAGGAATAACCAGCAGAATCGGCCAAGCCGGAACAGCATTGAAGAAGATGAAAAGCATTCTTACCGACAAATGCCTATCAATTAACACCAGGAAGAGAGCTCTTGACTGTTATATAGAACCGATAATGTTATACGGTTGTGAGGCGTGGACAGTCAACAAGCAAAGCCAGAACAAGACTGAGGCAGCCGAGATGTGGTTTCTAAGAAGAACGTTGCGAGTTCCATGGACAGTAAAGAAAACAAACGAGACAGTCTTGATGGAGGCTGACACAAGATCTTTCATTTCGAAGATTACGAAATGACCGGCAACATTTATAGGCCATTTGATGAGGAAAGGGGAATTGGAGCACCTGGTCACAACAGGAAAGGTGGAGGGAGAGAGAGCACCTGGTGGACCCAGAGAAAAAAAAAATTGGACGGATTTGCAGAGTGGCTGAGGATAGAGAGGGTGGCAAATGTGCTTACGGCAACAAAGGATAGATGCATATGGAGGGCCATAATCGCCAACGCCATGTGGTAAGACACTTGATGATGATGAATGGAGCAGTGGAAGTTGGAGATTGGTTGTAAAATGGTTCTTGGCGGGCTGGTTGTTTTCTTGACAAAGAGGCGCGGACTCAAGTTCTGATATCTCATGTTCAATCCCAGCTTCGTTTCCTGTGCCTTAAATTTTGCCATCGTTATGGTGGTGTCATCTTACTGTTTCATAGATACCTTGCATTCCCTTTCTCCCCCTTCAAACTCTTGCCAGTGGATAGTTTTTCGGCAGGCTCAGGAGGTCTGCCGGATACTTGCTAGCAGGTTTGGATGGAGCGCTTTTGGAATTATTGGGGTGTGATGAATCTGTCTTTAACCCATTCACTTCCTTATTCTATTTCCCAGTTTGCTGCACTGTCATCCATGACAGCAAAATAAAAACTTAACCGTTTCAAATCCGATCCTATCCACCAGCTTCCTGCCAGAAGCTGGTGAAAGGTAGAAGACTGAAAGGGTTAGCTAGAGGATAGGGCGTAGGAGTTAAAGGGTTAACAAAATCCAAACTCCAAGATCTAAGTACGTGGTTGATATGTAATGAGGAAGTCCGATTTTGTGGCAGTCGAACGAGAGTAGGGTCAAATTTTTGTGTTATATTGAGGTTTTGGAAACATTTCCTATTTCGTAATATTTTTACCATTCTGGTTTCTGTTCTTTGAAAACGGATACTCCATAGTCAACAGGAACTGAATATGGTATTATATGAGTATAGCATTATCAAATAATATAACATTCGCTATTCAAGATATTTGCGAACTGGCTGCTCACATCCAGGTGTTTTTCTGTTATTTCAGGCACAGTTCCGGGCCATGCGGAAACAGCCTCATCATAGCAGTTTTCCAGATCTGTCATCATTTCGCAGTGAGCAAGAAACACGCTCTGAAGAGGACTCAGTGCGTCGCTCTTCTAGTCTGCAGGACATCAGCAACCGCGACTCGAAGAATAAGAAATTGAAACCCATCCTCCGAACTAACGATTCCAAAAGCCCGATCGAGCACCAGGAGAAAGGTGGTGTGAAGTTTGGTGAGAAGGAAGTTCATCTGATCAGAGACTCCCCTCTTCCCCCTATTGACGTGGTGGGGGACTTGTCTCCCGGCAGAGACAATGCGTCTAATGGCCCTGGCTTTCGAGAACAACACGGGGAAAGCCTGACCCCGACTTTGAATCACAGTCCTCGCCACCATCACAGGCGCGGTGGAGCAGAATGCCCTTCCGAGATCTTTCCTCGTGGTCAGCCCGTGGAAGTGAAGAAACCAGCCACGCCCACTTACGAGGACTACCCTGAAGCCTACTGGGAGCTGAGGTCACCCACTGTGCAAGATCCCAGCGACCTGAAGGAAGACATGATCGACCGTAACCGCTATCGACTGCAGCAGATCTCCTCTCTGCGACTGAGAGCTATGAATCGTGAACTGATGGCCAACAGGCTGGATTCCTATCGAAAGTGGCAACAACAGATGTTCGAGAATTCATCGCCGGGAGGGCTGTATGTCAAGCAGGATTCAGCTCGTGGTTCTGCGACTCCGTCCATAAATGGTCCCACTGCTTTATCAAGGACCGGAGTGGGAAAACAGCAGAGGATGACGGTGCCGATTGGTAACGGCACACTGGCAGTTGCAGCCACGTCCATCAACCCGGCCACTAACCCAGCCACCAAGAAACGCGGTGAAGCAAGCAAACGAACCAGTGCCGAAAACGTGGCCAACACTAATCAGTACATCACAGAGGATGAGCTACGTCGCCGACAGAAGATCGAAGCTGCCGCAAGAGGAGAGACAGAAGTTAACGAAACTGAAGCCAAACCTCTTAAAGCCGCTGTGGTCAATTTGTGCATTGATCCAGACCATTCAAGCGGTACCCCGACATCGGATGAGTACAATGGCATCAGGAAGATCATGTTCGGCACCCGTCCGCTGTCTCACAAGGCCAGGACACAACTCTCTCTTCACGGCCAAATCTCTGTTTTGGCTCAGTCTCCCTTCCAGAACCCCAAGACAACGTCCAAGCTCCAGGAAGCGTTTCAGCCGCCAGTATCCACGCCACAGTGGGGTCTTCCCAAGGTTACCGCCTCCCTCGTGTTCCCTCCGCTCCTGCAAACAGTGTCATTGACAGCGCCTATATCCACGGCGGGGACGGGACGCACATAGACAACAGTGCCACGGGCAAGAAAATCCTGAAGAAGTTCAACAAGCTGCAGGTATTCAGTGAAAAATACCCTGGCATGGATAACTCATCGGAAGACGAGCCCTGGGACGTGGTGAACACCGGAGGAATAGAGAAGTCCCCTTACCTTCCTCAGAGCAGACCCCCTACCTACAAACTAGACACGAGAAGTCGCCCCATACGCCATCAGGGTGTGAGCAGGAATGGAGAGGACATGGGTATCATCGTGGAGGGTGGAAACAGTTATACGCTTCTTCCAGACGAACGTGGTCTAATACCCATCAACGGCAACAACTCTCCTACTAAGTCAGAAACGACAGCTCTCAGTTTTCGGTTTAGTAACGGGGAGGTCATCGTGTCGAGACAAGGTAAAAGGCCCAGCTTAACGTGAAGGATCCAGCTTTAAAACAATGTTGTATAACAGTATTGTAATGGATCCAGCCAGCTTTTACCAATGTTGTATAACAGTGTTGAAGACAGGTTTGTGATACAAGTACCGCTTCCATTAGTTACTTCGTATAGCTGTATGGGATCTATTTCTTCATCTTCTCCTCCTTTTAACTCCATAACCAGCGTGGTCTTCGGGGAGACTGGTCGGACGTAACAACAGACAAGTTCCTTCATCTTTGTCTCTAAGATGCAGCAACAGTCAGTTCTGGCATGTAGAGACTGGTCCAGTGTCTGATATTTGCCACCTAGCTCTTCCTTTAATGACATCGGCAAACGGCCTTCAAGGATAACCTGAAGAATTGGACTGGTGTGTCGCGATAGGTGATTAACCAAACCAAGTTTATGTCGTTTCACAGTTGGTCGATTCGTTAGAAGCGCCACCAACGGCCACACCACGTTGAAAACACCGGTTCTTGTCCGATCACCGAAGTTAAGCAACGTCGGGCCCGGTTAGTACTTGGATGGGTGACTGCCTTGGAACACCAGGTGCTGTTGGCAACTTTTAAACCGCGGGTTGGGTGGTTCTTTTGATAGAGCCGTAGATTCAGGATCTGATATTTCCAGTTCAACCCCAGCCCGCAAAATTAAATACTGGCCTGTTCGCTGACTGCCCATCTTAATGTTTCCATCATTCTGGTGGTGTCAGCTTAGTGTTTCAAAAGTACCTCCCCGGTTTCAAGAACTTGCCAGTGTATAGGGTTTTGCGCAGGCTTAGGGAGTCTGCCAGATAATTCTTGGAAGATTTTGGGTGGAGCACATATGGAATTGTCCGAGTGCGATGGATCCCTCTTGAACA
>JAPXFY010000017.1:13828707-13831207 GCA_030674185.1 Monoplex corrugatus | reverse complement strand
TGGGGAATGGAACGGTTGTTCCCCTGACACTTGCCACTGTGAGCTTTCTTCACGTTTCTGAAACACAGACAATTCCACTGTACCGATTCCATTCACAGTATGGAAGCCATTTCATGCATTGTCTCAAACAGTTGTTGTGAATACAGTGAAACAGAATGGGAATGATACTGAAAATAAAGTGACTGAAATAAGATTTATTACAACAATGGAAACCATATGATTTATTATAACAATGGAAACCATATGATTTATTATAAGAATAGAAACCATATGATTTATTATAACAATGGAAACCATATGATTTATTATAACAATGGAAACCATATGATTTATTATAACAATGGAAACCATATGATTTATTATAACAATGGAAACCATATGATTTATTATAACAATGGAAACCATATGATTTATTATAACAATGGAAACCATATGATTTATTATAACAATGGAAACCATATGATTTATTATAACAATGGAAACCATATGATTTATTATAACAATGGAAACCATATGATTTATTACAACAATGGAAACCATATGATTTATTATAACAATGGAAACCATATGATTTATCATAACAATGGAAACCATATGATTTATCATAACAATGGAAACCGTATGATTTATCATAACAATGGAAACCATATGATTTATTACAACAATGGAAACCATATGATTTATTACAACAATGGAAACCATATGATTTATTATAACAATGGAAACCATATGATTTTTCATAACAATGGAAACCATATGATTTATCATAACAATGGAAACCGTATGATTTATCATAACAATGGAAACCGTATGATTTATCATAACAATGGAAACCATATGATTTATCATAACAATAGAAACCATATGATTTACTATAACAATAGAAACCATATGATTTACTATAACAATGGAAACTATATGATTTATCATAACAATAGAAACCATATGATTTACTATAACAATGGAAACCATATGATTTATCATAACAATAGAAACCATATGATTTATTATAACAATGAGAAACCATATGATTTACTATAACAATAGAAACCATATGATTTTCTATAACAATGGAAACCATATGATTTATCATAACAATAGAAACCATATGATTTATTATAACAATGGAAACCATATGATTTACTATAACAATAGAAACTATATGATTTACTATAACAATGAAATATATGATTTTATCATAACAATAGAAACCATATGATTTACTATAACAATGGAAACCATATGATTTATCATAAACAATAGAAAACATATGATTTATTATAACAATGGAAACCATATGATTTACTATAACAATAGAAACCATATGATTTATATAACAATGGAAACTATATGATTTATCATAACAATAGAAACCATATGATTTACTATAACAATGGAAACCATATGATTTATCATAACAATAGAAACCATATGATTTATTATAACAATGGAAACCATATGATTTACTATAACAATGGAAACTATATGATTTATCATAACAATAGAAACCATATGATTTACTATAACAATGGAAACCATATGATTTATTATAACAATGGAAACCATATGATTTACTATAACAATGGAAACCATATGATTTACTATAACAATGGAAACCATATGATTTATTATAACAATAGAAACCATATGATTTACTATAACAATGGAAACCATATGATTTATCATAACAATAGAAACCATATGATTTACCATAACAATGGAAACCATATGATTTACTATAACAATGGAAACCATATGATTTATCATAACAATAGAAACCATATGATTTATCATAACAATGGAAACCATATGATTTACTATAACAATGGAAACCATATGATTTATCATAACAATAAACCATATGATTTACTATAACAATGGAAACCGTATGATTTACTATAACAATGGAAACCATATGATTTACTATAACAATGGAAACCATATGATTTACTATAACAATGGAAACCGTATGATTTATTATAACAATAGAAACCATATGATTTATTATAACAATGGAAACCATATGATTTATTATAACAATAGAAACCATATGATTTACTATAACAATGGAAACCATATGATTTATTATAACAATGGAAACCATATGATTTACTATAACAATGGAAACCATATGATTTATTATAACAATGGAAACCATATGATTTATTATAACAATAGAAACCATATGATTTACTATAACAATGGAAACCATATGATTTATTATAACAATGGAAACCATATGATTTACTATAACAATGGAAACCATATGATTTATCTATAACAATGGAAACCATATGATTTATTATAACAATAGAAACCATATGATTTACTATAACAATGGAAACCATATGATTTATTATAACAATGGAAACCATATGATTTATTATAACAATGGAAACCATATGATTTACTATAACAATGGAAACCATATGATTTACTATAACAATGGAAACCACGAGTGCATAACAGCTCGTAGACACGTTACGTATAAGTACATAAC
>JAPXFY010000017.1:13811207-13813707 GCA_030674185.1 Monoplex corrugatus | reverse complement strand
CATATGGAATTCGTTCTATGCGCGTAGACGTCGTCTTGAGAAACTGAAACTGAAACTGAAACGTCATTCACCACCACCACCACCACCACCACCATCACCACCACCACCACCACCACTAACAACAACAAGAAACAACGACAAACACAACAACTTCACTCACATCCTGTGACATGCCCAGTTAATTTAATGCCTACCCATCATCACCACCATCACCACCACCACCACCACCACCACCACCACCAACAACACAACAACAACAACAACAACGACGACAAAAACAACTTCACTAACATTCTGTGACATGCCCAGTTAATGCCCTATGGAACTAGTTTCAAATGTTTTACAGCGTGTTGTGACAAGCCCCTGTTGGGTCTTTAATTAGGTAGTTTTACCTGCAGTCCAGTTCACACATGTTGGGGTAGGTGTGTCCGTCCTGTCCACACACGGGCCTGTACATCCTGGGACACATGCACACTGCAGGCTCACTGACACACTCCCCGTCATGCGCTTTGGTGACAGAACTGGGGAAACATACACAAGCCGTTAAAAAAAACATGTTAAGAGCTTCTTCCATTTCATAGCAAGGTGATGGTGACACATCGATGAGACCACCATCACAACCACAAGCAGCAGCAGCAATAACAGCAGCAGTAATAACAGCAGCAGCAGCAGCAATAATAACAATATCAGCAACAATACAGCAGCAGAAACAGTAATAACAGCAACAGCAGCAGCAACAGCAATAACAACAACAGCAGCAATAACAACAACAGCAGCAATAACAACAGCATCAGCAACAATATAGCAGCAGTAATAACAGCAGTAGCAACAACAGCAGCAGGAATAACGGCAGCAGCAATATCAACAGCAGCAAAAACAACAGCAGCAGGAATACCAGCAGTAGCAATAACAGCAGCAGCAGCAACAATAACAACAGCAGCAGCAATAACAGCAGCAACAATATAGCAGCAGCAGCAACAACAGCAGCAGCAGTAGCAGCAATAACAGTGACAGCAGCACTAACAACAGTAGACCCGGAGAAATAAATACATAATTGAATGAATAAACAAGCAAATAGTAGACAAATAATAAATAGATAACACACAAATACACAAACAGATATATATATATATGTATATATATATATATATAATATATGTATATATATATATATGTATGTATGTATGTATACACACACACACACATATATATATATATATATATATATATATTATATATATATATATATATATTTATATACATAGATCCTACCAATACAACTAACAAAACCGAACCAAATCACCAATCGGCCAGCTATCCAACGAACCAAACTTCTAACACAATCAACCAAGCAACCAAACCAACCGATCATCTACCCACCCAACCCCACCCACCAACCAATCAACGAACCACCCAAGACCACCCAACCAATCAAACAAGCAACCACTTAAAACCAGCCAACCAATCAACAAACCAACAACCTGAAACCAACCAATCAACCGACTAACCAATCACCACAAACCAACCAACCAACCAACAACCCGAAACCGACCAATCAACTAACCATGTAAACACACCATCGAATCAGGCAACCAAATGGGCGGGCCCCAGTAGCTTAGTTGGTTTGAGCGTCGGATTCACATGCTAATTGTTCTGGGTTCGAATCCCGGGGTGCGCTACATTAAAACTGGCCTTCTCACCGTCCCATCTTAACATCATTGTTGTTTTGGTGGTGTCGGTATAGGATTAGATAGGTCCCCCTTCCTCCACTTCCCTGGGATGGTTATCCCCGTCTGGCCATATCACCTGAGGTAGGTGTTGACGTAAAAAATTGAACAAATCAATCAATCAATCAATCAATCAATCAATCAATCAATCAATCAATCAATCAATCAATCAATCAGTCGATCAATCAATCAGTCAATCAATCAATCAATCACCAATCAATAAATCAAATCAATCAATCAATCAATCAATCAATCAATCAATCAATCAATCAATCAATCAGGCAACCAACAACTACAGCAGCAACCCAATCATCCACCCAAAAGCAAACAAAACCCAGGCCATCCATCAAACTCCAACAAACAGCATAAACTCTCAGGGCCTAAGCAGCCTACTGACTGGCACTCCAAGTGGCACTGGTTGGGGTAGGTGGTGTTGTCGGTGCCGCAGACAGGCAGGTAGGTGGTGGGGCAGGCACATGACGGGGAACATTCCCCTTCGTGGTTCAGCGACACTCCCCTGACAATGATAACAACACAGAGAGAGGAGCAGTGTAAAAAAACAACAACAGTGTCATGTGTATCAAGCCTTTACGAGTTTACAAAACTACGCGCTATGCGAGAAAGAGTTATTTAACAACATTATATGATGAGCCGAGATGTGGTTTCTCAGAAGAATGTTGAGAGTTCCATGGACAGCAAAGAAAACAAACGAGACAGTCTTGATGGAGGCAGACACAAGTAGATCACTCATAAGGAAGATTAGGAAAAGACAG
>JAPXFY010000017.1:13793707-13796207 GCA_030674185.1 Monoplex corrugatus | reverse complement strand
GGCACATGATGATGATGATGATGATGTCCCTTAACCCTGATTATCCAAAAATCCGACAACAACATCGGTATCACACAAGTGCAACCAAAATGTTTGAAGGGTTCTTATGGCTAATCCTCATAATATACTCTGAGAGTGGTAGGACTTAAACTCAACAGAGCAGAACAGAAGAGAAGAGCAGAGAAGATAAGAGAAGAGAACAGAAGAGAAGAGAACAGAAGAGAAGAGAACAGAAGAGAAGATAAGAGAACAGAACAGAAGAGAACAGAAGAGAAGAGAACAGAAGAGAACAGAAGAGAAGAGAAGAGAACAGAAGAGAACAGAAGAGAACAGAAGAGAACAGAAGAGAACAGAACAGAACAGAACAGAAGAGAACAGAACAGAAGAGAAAAGAAGAGAAGAGAAGACAAGAGAAGAGAAGAGAACAGAAGAGAAGAGAAGAGAACAGAAGAGAAGAGAAGAGAAGAGAACAGAAGAGAAGAGAAGAGAAGAGAAGAGAAGAGAACAGAAGAGAAGAGAAGAGAACAGAAGAGAACAGAAGAGAAGAGAACAGAAGAGAACAGAAGAGAACAGAAGAGAACAGAAGAGAAGAGAACAGAAGAGAACAGAACAGAAGAGAACAGAAGAGAAGAGAACAGAAGAGAAGAGAAGAGAAAGAACAGAAGAGAAGAGAACAGAAGAGAAGAGAACAGAAGAGAAGAGAACAGAAGAGAACAGAAGAGAAGAGAAGAGAAGAGAACAGAATAGAAGAGAACAGAAGAGAAGAGAACAGAAGAGAAGAGAAGAGAAGAGAGGAGAACAGAAGAGAACAGAAGAGAAGAGAAGAGAAGAGAACAGAAGAGAACAGAAGAGAAGAGAAGAGAAGAGAAGAGAACAGAAGAGAAGAGAACAGAAGAGAAGAGAACAGAAGAGAACAGAAGAGAAGAGAAGAGAAGAGAAGAGAAGAGAAGAGAAGAGAAGAGAACAGAACAGAACAGAAGAGAACAGAAGAGAAGAGAAGAGAACAGAACAGAACAGAACAGAACAGAACAGAACAAAACAGAACAGAACAGAACAGAACAGAACAGAAGAGAAGAGAAGAGAAGAGAAGAGAAGAGAAGAGAAGAGAAGAGAACAGAAGAGAAGAGAACAGAAGAGAACAGAACAGAACAGAACAGAAGAGAAGAGAACAGAAGAGAAGAGAAGAGAAGAGAAGAAAGAGAAGAGAAGAGAAGAGAAGAGAAGAGAAGAGAAGAGAAGAGAAGAGAACAGAACAGAACAGAACAGAACAGAAGAGAAGAGAACAGAACAGAACAGAACAGAACAGAACAGAAGAGACAGAAGAGAAGAGAAGAGAAGAGAAGAGAAGAGAAGAGAAGAGAAGAGAAGAGAACAGAACAGAACAGAAGAGAACAGAACAGAACAGAACAGAAGAGAGAAGAGAAGAGAAGAGAAGAGAAGAGAAGAGAAGAGAGAAGAGAACAGAAGAGAACAGAAGAGAAGAGAAGAGAAGAGAAGAGAAGAGAAGAGAAGAGAAGAGAAGAGAAGAGAAGAGAACAGAACAGAACAGAACAGAACAGAAGAGAAGAGAAGAGAAGAGAAGAGAAGAGAAGAGAAGAGAAGAGAAGAGAAGGAAGAGAAGAGAAGAGAAGAGAAGAGAACAGAACAGAACAGAACAGAACAGAACAGAAGAGAAGAGAAGAGAAGAGAAGAGAAGAGAAGAGAAGAGAAGAGAAGAGAAGAGAAGAGAAGAGAACAGAACAGAACAGAAGGGGAACAGAAGAGAACAGAACAGAAAGAAGAGAAGAGAAGAGAAGAGAAGAGAAGAGAAGAGAAGAGAAGAGAAGAGAACAGAACAGAAGAGAAGAGAAGAGAAGAGAAGAGAAGAGAAGAGAAGAGAAGAGACAGAACAGAACAGAACAGAACAGAACAGAAGAGAAGAGAAGAAAAGAGAAGAGAAGAGAACAGAAGAGAACAGAAGAGAACAGAAGAGAACAGAACAGAACAGAACAGAAGAGAAGAGAAGAGAAGAGAAGAGAAGAGAAGAGAAGAGAAGAGAAGAGAAGAGAAGAGAAGAGAAGAGAAGAGAAGAGAAGAGAAGAGAACAGAACAGAAGAGAGAGAGAAGAGAAGAGAAGAGAAGAGAAGAGAAGAGAAGAGAAGAGAAGAGAACAGAACAGAACAGAAGAGAAGAGAACAGAACAGAACAGAACAGAACAGAACAGAACAGAACAGAACAGAACAGAACAGAACAGAACAGAACAGAACAGAACAGAACAGAACAGAACAGAACAGAACAGAACAGAACAGTTTTCAAGACCTTGCCAGCAGCGCATAGAGATTTGCACATGCTCAGGAAGTCTGTCAGACAACTGCCAGCAGATTTGGGTGGAGCGCATATGGAGTTGTCTAAGTGCAATTAATCCCTTTAAACCTTTTGACTCCCGCACATTCACCCATTCGATTGCCATCCAGGGTGGATCAGAGACCCGAAAAAAGCATCGGTTTCTCGCAATGCACAA
>JAPXFY010000017.1:13768707-13771207 GCA_030674185.1 Monoplex corrugatus | reverse complement strand
GTTGTAAGTTATGCCATCGGCACCACACACAGGCCGGTAGATGTGTTGACACAGGCACACCGGTGGACTCTCTGTAGGGCAGGGGCCATCTGACGCTATGTACGTTCCCCTGACCCACACGGCAAAACACAAAATACGAGCGTTGTGCTTATTTAAGTACACAATGAATGGAGGGAAAGTTGGAGGGAAAAAGAGCACCAGGTAGACCCAGGGAGAAAATATTGGATGGACTTGCACTAGTGGCTGAAGACAGAGAGGGTGGAAGATGTGCTTGCGGCAACAAGGGATAGAAACATATGGAAGGCCATGATCGCCAACGCCATGTGGCAAGGCGCTTGATGAATGAATGGTATAATGATAATAATATGTAATTACGACCAGTCGCCGTGGTGTAGTGGTTAACGCAACCGACTACCGACTGGAAGGTTGTGGGGTTCGAATCCCCATCGGTCCCTTCAAAAATATACCATTAAGGGATTTTTCGGCTCTAACCGGCTCCTACCCAGAGTTGTTGGGCGTGCTATGGGCTCATAGGGAAGACTTGGGACCACACTGTCGAGTCTCATCCCCTTCACGGATGCGTCATTGAGGGTGTTGCTCTAAAATCTTCTGACTAGCACCGCAGGTGTCTGTATCTCTCGGGCCTGCTTGACGCCAGGATATATTATGATAGTAAAAGCGTAGAGTACATCTCTGTTACGCAGTCTCAATCCTACATGGAACTCCATAGCATCATGATCATCATCCTCATCGACATCATCATCATCACATGTTTAAAAAAAACTGTGTCAGCTTCTGTGGCCATTAAGATGGCGTAAAAATGAGAGAAAAAAAAAGTGAGCACAAACGTAAACTCCCCGAGTACGATAATCCTTAAAAAAAAGATAATAATATGTAACTACAACTCACGGTTGAAACATTGGTAAAACATATTATGTCATTTCAGTGCGTTCTTATTACATAAGCAAAATGTAATTGTGACGATGAGAGCGATGGTCAGGTAGGTAAAGACTTGGGATTTCCAATGAGAAGGTCTGATTTTGATCCTGCCTGGGTTATCTCCCGCTTGGTGGGTGAAGGGTGGAGTTTTTCTCCCATTTACCAGGTCAACATGTGTGCAGACCTGTTAGTGCCTGAATGCCCTACGTGTTCACACGCACACAAAACATCTAGATGCACGTTAAAGATCCTGTAAGTTATGTCAGTGTCTGATGGCTTATAGAAACATGAAAACACCCATCATGCACGCCAACAAAAGATGGAGTCTGCAGACTGTGCAGCAACATACCGCCTACACAGTGTAGGCAAAACAACTTCCTTAATAAACGCATCCGAGAAAACCAGGATGCTAAAAAACAAAAGCAAAACAAAAGAAAGACCCCCCCCCCCTCCACTAATGGTCCTATGTAATTCAAGTGCTCCCCTGGTCATATGCTAAGCATAACGTGCAACATTTGCTCTTCGTTATGATGTATATCAGTTCTTTATTTGGAACATACGCGAAACACAGCGTAGAACTTTTGTTCTCCGATGGTACATAGACTAAATAATAAATATACATGTTTTATATGTAATTTTAGTCCTCCCCTGGTATGTGGACAAAACATAACATACAACTTTTCCCACTCATTTACTATGTTGGTAAAATATGATAATAGTGTAAATCTCTCTCTGTGTCTCTCTGTTTCTCTCTGTCTCTCTCTCTCTCTGTCTCTCTCTCCCCCTCTCTCTCTTTCTTTCTCTATATATGTATATGTATATATCAGATATATAAGTATATAGATATATATGTATATGTACTTATACATATGCATCTATCTATCTATCTATCTATCTATCTATCTATCGATCAATCGATCGATCGATCTATCTCTCTCTCTATCTATCTATCTCTCTATCTCTCTATCTATCTATCTATCTATCTATCTACCTATCTCTCTCTCTCTCTCTATCTGTCTGTCTATCTATCTATCTATCTCTGTGTGTGTGTGTCTCTCTCTCTCTATCTGTCTATCTATCTATCTGTCTGTCTATCTATCTGTCTATCTATCTATTTATCTATCTATCTATCTATCCATCTGGCTATCTATCTATCTATTCTATCTATCTATCTATCTACATGTATCTCTCTCTCTCTCTCTATCTCTGTGTCTATCTATCTATCTAGCCATCTATCTATCTATCTATCTATCTATTTACCTATCTACCTATCTATCTCTCTATCTATCTATCTATCTATCTATCTATCTATCTATCTATCTATCTACATATCTCTCTCTCTATCTATCTATCTATCTATCTATCTATCTATCTATCTATCTATCTATCTATCTATCTATCTATCTTTCTTTCTTTCTTTCTTTCTAGCTTCCTTTCTTTCTACATATATGTAAGTGAAACATTTGGTCTATCGATCACCTCACACTTCCAACATCAAAACCAGAATCCCTTACTGTCAACATTTATGACTACGACACCTGTGCTGAGAAAAAAAGATGAC
>JAPXFY010000017.1:13728707-13763707 GCA_030674185.1 Monoplex corrugatus | reverse complement strand
TTTTTGCAGCTGGTGGATAGGGTGAATAAGTCAAAGGGTTAAATTTTTGCTGTTGGTGGATAGAGCGCGGGAGTCGAAGGGTAAATACACTCACGCACACACACACACACACACACACACACACACACACACACACACGCACGCGCGCGCGCGCGTGCACACACACACACGCACGCACGCACACACACACACATACACACGCGCACACACACACACACACACACACACCTGTAGCCCGTCTGAGGTTTCAAACCCACGACACAACTGTATTTCAGCATTAAGGTCTAACCGACTGTGCAAACAGGGCCACTAAAGAAAGAGACAGACTTACACACACTGCATGACACAGATGTTGTCGTAGGTGATGCCGTCAGTGCCGCACACAGGTCTGTACTCGTGGGAACATACGCACGGTTGGGTGCAGGGGCCCTCAGACCTCAGTTTCACGTGCCTGGGAAGAAATGCACACACACACACACACACACACACACACACACACACACACACACACACACACACACACACACACACACACACATACACACACACACACACACGAGCACGCGGGCGCGCACACACACACACACGCACACAGCACACATTCACTCATGCACACACGTACGTACAGACACACTCATCCATAATCATATTCACCTATACACGTACGCACAAACACAAGTATCGCAGAAATGACTCATGTAGAAACAGGCCCATACGTGTACTTCAGTCTGAGCTAAGATGTTGACAATGTCTGGCAAGGCAGGCGAACTAGCCTGAAGTGAAAGCTAAGGATTAATCAACGTACAACCCCTCAAGTAGAAACAGGCCCTTACGGGTACTTCAGTGTACTCCAGCATCGGGCAGCACAGCCGTTCTCACACTTATGTACACTGTAAACGAGACAGTTAATCAATAGAGCCATCTGTAAACGCAGCTCTGCTGGGACGTTTTCAAAGATCGCCACAGTGGACAGGGTCTGGCCTGTGTTTGTTCACGTCAACCCTCTTTCATGCATTCACTGGTAGAAGAACATTCTAGAAGGTCATATTAAGACAGGCGGGGTCAGGGCCCCAGTGTGTTCTGATCCACGCTCTATAAATGAAAAGGGAAAATAACACATAGGGAAGACAGACCCACAAAGAACACAGACCCAGAGAGAAGACAGACACAGAGAGACAGAATGGTCAGTCAGTCACGGCTGTGTTAGGAGATGGGCCACTCAACTTGGCAGAGGTGCTGAGCCTTTGCCAGAAACATGTAGTAAAGGTACGTTGATATTTTATTTATATGTAGGGTTTAGGGCTGATAGGCAAAGAAGTAGGATTGCTTTAGGACGTAGGCAAATAAGAATAAGAGGATGAATGATTATGCTTTCAGTTGAATATGTTTAATTAAAGAAACTATATTGAATTGTAATGTTATGTCTGGACTGCTTTTGAAACTTATTGCTAGTATGCTTAGTGCGTTTCTGCTCCTCTCTCTCCTTCCTCCTTGTTGTGCGTGTGACTTCTAGTAGAGAAACAACTTCTCTATAAACATCCCCAATTCATCTACCTGTTATAGATGACAACACACAAAACTCTTTCTTGCGATACAAGCAAGCAAACACGGACAGACACAGACACTTACACAGACACACATGACACACACACACACTCGCACGCACACAAACACACACATACACACAGACGCACACAAGTACACACATAAACACATACACATGGCCGTTACTTCGCACTAAATCTAACATATTTTTTCCGTTAGAAAGACAGAGAAAGAGAGAGAGAGAGGGAGAAAGAGGAGAGAGACAGAGAGAGAGAGAGAGAGAAAGAGAGACAAAGAGAGACAGAGAGACAGAGACAGAGAGAGAGACAGACATACAGAGAGAGACAGAGAGAGAGAAAGAGAGAGAGAGAGAGAGAGAGACAGACAGACAGACAGAAAGAGAGAGAGAGAAATTATGTGTGTGTGTATGTGTACGTGCGTGCGTGCGTGCGTGCATGTGTACGTGGTGCGTGCGTGCGTGCGTGTGTGTGTGTGTGCGCATGGGTGATTTTCCTTCCGTCTGAGACGGAATTCCGTATTGGGGAAAAATCAAAAAAAAAAAAAAAAAAAATTTTTTTTTGGGATACCGATCTGGCGATCGTCGGTTGGACTTGATGCAGGTCCATGTTTTCGTTCGGGTCCACCTGGGCAGTTGCAAATGGAAGCCAGACAATATACCTGTGATTCAGATATCAAATCATTGGCTTTCACAAAGAATGATGAGATTGACAAAGGCTGGTGGTACCCTGTCAGTCAGCTCAGAGCTACTGTAGGTGATGGATTGCGCTATCCAGTTCTTTCAAAGTTGGTGAAGGCTGTATTGACAGTCTTTTCTGGCCCTGTAATTGAAGGAACATTCAACATTATGGATGACATCATTGAAAATGACAGGACAACATTGACAACTGAAAGTTTTGAGGCAATAGCTGTCACCAAGTATGCATTGAAGGCAAAGAAGGAGACGTGTTGCAGCATGACCATCACTCATAAAATGAGAGTTTCAGCAACCTCAGCTCATGCTAAGTATGTGGACTTCCTTGAACATAAAAAATGTCAAGTTCAAAAAAGAAGACAGGAGCTGATAGAGCAGGCTGTAAACAACTTGAAATCCTATTCTGAAAAGAATACTGCAAAATCACAAGCAGCCACCATAAAATCTGGCTTTACCATACCAAAAAAGACCAATATATCTCATCCACCAAAGAAATCTGCTGAGCATGAATGTTCTGCAGAACAGACTTCTGTGCCAAACTCTAAATTTGTAACATCTACCACATCCAGCATGAACACTTCTAGTTCTCACCCAACAGACAGGCCTGGTGAGCATGCACCTAAGAACAAGAAAATCTTTCAGAAGTTTGCACCAACCTTGGCATCTGCAAAATCTTCAGCTACTAAGAAAACTGACAAGAACATTTTGAAATGTAATCAAGATGAAGGAAACAACTTTGCAAATGCATCAGGATCTGAAGAATCTTCAACTACATCTCGAAGAAACTTTTTTGAACACCTCAGTCAAGAGCTTCAGCATGCTGCCCAGTCATCCTTTGTGGAACTGCAACTAGCAGCTAAAGAGGCAGGAAAAGAAATTGTGAATAGATGGCCAGTTTGCTGCTTACATGAGTTGGAGGCATCAAGCTACAAAGAAGACTGCTGTGCAGCAGACCTTTATCCAAATGATGCCCCACCTCTGATTCCAGTGAAGATTTGTGGAGATGGGAATTGTTTGCCACGGAGCGCCTCTTTGCTTGCTTTTGGCAATGAAGACCAGCATGTAGAAATGAGAGTCCGCATGACAATTGAATTGGCTGTCAATGAAGAATTCTACCTTTCAGATGAAAATCTGAAAGATCCAGATACTTCAATGGTTATTCCTTGGTCTAAGCACTATGCAATCTACAGTGAGGAATTAGAGGATGAGAAGTTGGAACCAGTGGCAATCAGGGACATCTTTCACAAGGAAGTTTTGAAAAGCATTTTGCCTGGTAGATACCTGGGAATGTGGTTTCTGCATGCAATTTCAAGCATTCTCTGCAATCCTATCCAGTCCATTTATCCACAGTATGGGGGTCACACTGTGAGAAAGCACCTACAGCGTAAGATTTGTCCCCGAATATATGAACATGATAGCCAAACAAGTCGCCTACCAGCAATCATGTGGACTCGCATCTATGGCAAAGACCTTCCTGAAAACAAATGGGAACCCAACCATTTTGTGGTTTGCTTGCCTGGGAGGAAAGTTCATCCATCAGCAAAAAGGAAAGCTCCACAAGACATCCGAGATTTCTTTGCAAAGAAAGCCAAGCAGTAAATGTGCATTCATTGATTCAGTGCCACCATTGACTCCCTCCTCCTCAGATGTCTCCATCTTCAGTTTGAAATCCTTTTGTGCATATTGTATACATGTACATTGTATTTCCCTAATTTCGTCAACTCCGACTACATAATTATGTACAGTATCTATCAATGACAGATAGTGTCATCACTTTAGGTGCATCTGCCTGACTGCACTGCTCATCACATGCTTTTGATCCATGACTGCTGAAGCCAGTGAAAATAATTTATGCATGGGACTTTGAGAAATTAAGCTTTTCATTTATCAGAGTCTGGTAATAATCTGCCTGCTGCTTCCATCACCTGCTTCCATCACCTGCTTCCATCACCTGCTCACTCGTTGAGGAATGGTCAGTACAATCTGTTCACTTGAATTCTGATTCTGCATTGTACAGTTTCTGTAAACAGGTGAATTGTAATATTACAGTACTGAAAAGGTATCCGTTTTCTCGTTGCAGTAAAGTTCCTGATATTTTAGACTGCATTTTGACATTTTATTGTACGTTATTTACTGTGGTTTCAAGATCCACACTTAAGTTCTTAATATTTTTGTGCGAATTGGTTTTAAATGGCGCTACAGACCTGATAATGAAGAGTCGTGGAATAGCCTGATGCTCCGGAAAATGTTCAGTATTGGAAAAATTTTGGAAAATCACCCATGGTGTGCGTGTGTGTGTTGTGTGTGTGTGACACTAACTGGCAAGCCAACAGACAGGCGTTGTCATAGGTGTTACCGTCGGCCCCACACACAGGATGATAGGCGTGGCCTTGACAGTCACACGTGGGGGAGTCTGGACACGCCCCATCCGACTGAAGTGTTCCTCTCCTGTGGAACGGTAGAATCTCCTTAACTTACTGTTCTCTATATCTCTCTGTCTCTGTCTCTCTGTTTCTGTCTTTCCGTGTTTCTGTGTATTTGTGTCTGTCTCTGTCTCTATCTGTCTGTCTGTCTGTCTGCCTGCCTGCCTGTCAGTCTGTCTGTTTGTCTGTCTGTCTGACTCTGTCTGTCTGTCTGTCTCTATATATACATATATATATATGTATATAGATACATCTATCTATCTATCTAATCTATCTATCTATCTATCTATCTATCTATCTATCTATCTATCTATCTATCTATCTATCTATCTATCTATATATCTATCCATCTATGTATGTATGTGCATACACACACACACACACACAACACACACACACACACACACACACACACACACACACACACACATTATATATATATATATATATATATATATATATATATATATACATAATTATATGTATACGAAGTATAATTGTGCCAACAATTTATATGAATATTTTCGACATTTCTGTCATCATCAGATAATCGGAAAACAAAACAAAACTAAACCAACTACACACACATATACACGCACAAAATTGTATTCAATTTTATCCCATACTATTTTGATTTCCAAATGTGGATTAATACAGGGATGTCGAGTTGAACTGAACTGAAAATTGAATGGAATGGAACTGAATGTTGGATCGTGACTTACGCGCAGTGCAGCTGACAGAGGTTGTCATACGTGATGTTGTCCATACCACACACTGGCTGCTGACGTGTTGTGCACACACAGCCCAAGGCGTTAGGACAAGGGCCCTTGGATGCCATTGCAGTACCGCTGCAAAGAAAAGCAACACTATTTTTTTTCCAGATGGAATCAGTTAAAAGCATTCAGCTATATATATGTGGCGGTAGGGTTGGGGTGGATACGAACTTGCTCTCTTTCACCCTACTTTGAAAATGAGTCAGTTACATGTACGTCTGCACTCAGTTCATTCAGACAAAGTCCCGGTGTCAGGATGCCTGCGATGTCAAGAGATGCCAACCCGCCCTGGGACACCCACTGGAGGAGTCCCTACACTGTTCCTGGGTCACTTCGATGGAGTTCTGACCCAACTTATTGTAAGGGCATTGCCTAATAAAAAGTCCCCTACCAACGACAGTATTCGCTCGGTCACGCAGGACCAAACAGAGTAAGAGACCCTAAGGAAGGAGACCACTACCATGGTCCTCCAACGAGACAACTCCCCCCCCCCCACCACTCCCGTGAAATAGTTTGGACACTAGCATCATCATCATTATGTGCCCTGCCGCATGGTATTGGCCATCATGGCCCTCCATATTAATTTATCCGTTGTCGTTGTCTTCAACCACTGTGCAAGTCCGTTCAATATTTTCTCCCTGGATCTACCCGGTGCTCTTTTTCTCTCCAGCTTTCCTGTTGTGACCAGGTACTCTAATTTCTCTTGCCTCATGAAATATTCTCAAACGTTGCTTGTCTTTTCCTAAGCTTCTTCATTGATGTCTTTTTGTGTGTGTTTGTGTGTCTGCCACCTTCAAGACTGTCTCGTTTGTTTTCTTTGCTGTCTGTGGGACCTTAAACATTCTTCTTTGAAACCACTTTTCAACTGTCTCAATTTTGTTCTGATTTTGCTTGTCGACTGTCCACGCTTTAAATCCGTACAACAATATCGGTTGTGAAGCGTGCACACTACCATCAACAGTTAGTACTGGCCTCTGCTTACGAAGATTTTTTTTTCCTTGATGACAAATCTGTTTTACGATAGTGTACGTTATCCGAGATATATTGCTGGTTTATCATTATAGCTCTTTGGAATAATCCAACTCCAAATTTTTCTGGTTTTCTTTCATATGTATAAAATAACCCAGTAATTAGTGACTATAGGTAGCATATTCAAATTTGAGTAAAAAAAACAACATTAACAACAACAACAACAAAACTACCCATCTAAGAAAGAAACAGAATAAGTAAAACAATATGATACCTCGCTATGTTTTGAACAATCTTCTGATTGAAGTAAGCTTTATTCGCCAATTGTGCGAATGAAGGCAACGACCACATGATGTAAAGTACTGAGAAACGTACTGAAACTTGAATCTTGACAACATTTCATTTCTCAAGGCTGGTAAGCGTTAAGTCTTAGTGGACCTGTCTTACAGCTAGTCCTTACTGTTTTACACACACACACAGTATGTAACAGAGTTCCGTACCCTTCGGAGGTTCAGGTACTAGAGCCGAGGGAATGATTTTGTCGCCGTAAAGCGACACTTTCGCTAAAATCTATCTCAAGAACAGGTTCCTACAGCCGCTGTCTAGACAGTTGTCCTCTTCTTCGATCTTAATGCTCAAACCACTATTGAGCATACAAGCATAAAAGCCAACAGAATTAATTATAAGTAAAATACACATAGATTATACAAAAACATTACGGACACAGTAACTTCCAGTGTGCTCACAAATATTATCCAGATACGTCCAGGCATCAGCAATAGGGGTAACAATCTTGCATCACCCGTACCCCCCCCCCCCCACATCCCATCCCCGCAAGAAAAGAATGGACCACAACAAATATAACGTTAAAGAAATGAAAAGAAAAGATATGAAAAGGCACTATATTTTCCAACGGTATAGATATTAGCACATATACATAGGCCAACTTAAAAAGTCTGTCGTTGCTAATCTACTTGCATTGAAACAACACAAAATAAGATATAAAACAAAACGAAACAAAAACCAATAAAATAAAAACAAAACAAAACAAAACAAAAACAACAGCAAAATAGGACAAATAACAAAAAACAAAATAACAAAAACGACATCAACAACAACATAACAAAAACCAACCAACCAACAACCAACCAACCAACCAACCAACCAACCAACCAACCAACCAACCAACCAACCAACCAACAACCAACCAATCAACCAACCAACAACCAACCAACCGACCAACCAACCAACCAACCAACCAACCAACCAACCAACCAACCAACCAACCAACAACCAACCAACAACCAACCAACCAACCAACCAACAACCAACCAACAACCAACCAACCAACCAACCAACCAACCAACCAAACCAACCAACCAACCAACTAACCAACCAACCAACCAACTAACCAACCAACAAGAAAAGTTATACTGTTTCCGTCCGTTTAAGCACAGCGTCAGTTATGATCACATGTATATGTCAACACATGAAATTGCAAGTTTTTATCATCCGTAAGTAGCCTAGAACAGTTTGCAAAATATTCAGCAATCATTCTACAGTTTGCTCACTACATGTGTTAATTTACATTCACTCAAAAGTAACACAGCTGTAAGAGTCGGTTTAGTGGACAAATGTTTAATTAATTAATATTTTTTCTATATAGCAATTGTTTACACATTAGGTTACCGTCGTTAATAAATGAAGCGAGTAATAAATTTAGCAATTATCTATCAATCATACTAATGTAGTTAATAACTAAAGAGTTAATAAATGAAGCGAGTGATAAATTTAGGAATTATTTATCAATTATGTTAATGTAGTTTATAACTGAAGAAAGCATTTGTCAATCTTATGAAATATGTTTATTAATCACACTCACGCGCAATTCAGCAGACAGAGGTTTTCATAAGTGATGCCATTTTTGCCGCATATAGCGTTGTAGTCTTCCTTCAGGCAACTGCAGTCTGCAGGAGCTGTCTCCCCTGTAATGTATTGCATTACAACAGCATAGCATAGCATAACATACCATAGCATAGCATAGCATATCATAGCATACCATAGCATAGCATAGCATAGCATACCTCATACCATACCATACCATACCATACCATACCATACCATACCATAGCGTAGCATGCCATGCCATTCCACACCGTAGCATACCATAGCATAGCATAGCAAAGCATACCCTACCCTACCCTACCCTACCATACCATACCATACGATACCATACCATACCACACCATATCATACCACACCATAGCATACCATGCCATACCATACCATACCATACCATACCATACCATACCATACCATACCATACCATACCATACCATACCATACCATACCATACCATACCATACCATATCATACCATATCATACCATACCATACCATGCCGTACCGTACCGTACCGTACCATACCATACCATACCATACCATACCATACCATACCATACCATACCATACCATACCATACCATACCATACCATACCGTACCGTAGCATTGCATTGCATAGCATAGCATTGCATTGCATAGCATAGCATAGCATACCATTCATACCATACCATACCATACCATACCATACTGTTCTGTACTGTACCGTACCATACCATACCATACCATACCATAACCATACCATACCATACTATACCATACCATACCGTACCATACCATACCATACCATACCATACCGTACCGTACCATATAATACCATACCATACCGTACCATACCATAGTGTAGCATTGATTGACCTCAGTCAATAAAACTGAACAACTGAAAAAGGTCTCCCAGGTACAAGCTTGGTCATAATGGTAGGCAGAACCTGCTGTTGCCCATGCAGCAGATTGCTCATTTCCACAACACCAATGGTTCAGTTTCAGTTTCTCAAGATGACGTCTCCGCGCTCGGAACGAGTTATATATGCACTAACGTCACAGGCGCTATGTGTATGGTGATCATGGCACAAACCTTAAGCCTGCACATAAACCCATGAGCTGGCCAGGTCCTGAGGCTCTACCTAGACTATGTTTTACCTTGTCAATATTTGATACTGGCATTTTATCAGCCTTCCACTGGAATAACACCAATGGCTCAAAGAGAGAGTCTGAAGCCAATACAAGCTTAGGGTAAGTCACTGGAAAAGAAAATGTGCATTCCGGATATTTTCATGTTTCCATAAATCGCTCTACTTTGACCTTGCTTATCGTTTATCTTTCCTGGCACTGATTAGCGCCATATCATAATTATCATGTACTGTCACATTGGTACAGCGATTAGCGGAACGAACAAAAGACTGGAAGGCTGTGTGTTCGAATCCCATCAGTTCTCTAAAAATAATTTCGATCCCAACCGGCTCCCACCCAGAATTGAGTGTGATATGGGCTCTTCAAGAAGACTGGACCACACCGTGTCATCCACTTCACGGATGCGTCATTGATGGCGTTGCTGAAATGTCTTGACCAACACCCCAGGTGTCCGCATCTCTCTGGCCTGGTTGATACCAGGGTATTTTATGAAAGGATGCGTAGAGTCCTGCCCTGTCTCACGCAGGCTGAGTCCAGAATGGATCACCACAGCATCATGATTATCATCTCCATCGTCATCATTATCATATCATTGTAAAAAATTGTCCTAAAGATAGAACATAGGATGGGTACCAGTCGCTGTGGTGTAGTGGTTAGCTCAACGGACTACCGACTGGAAAGTTGTGGATTCGAAACCCCATCAGTACCTTCAAAAATCATCGTGGGATTTTTCGGCTCTAACCGGCTCCTACCCAGAGTTGGGAGTGCTATGGGCTCATTGGGAAGACTGGGACCACACAGTCGAGTCTTATCCACTTCACAGATGCGTCATTGAGGGTGTTGCTCAAATCTTCTGACCAGCACCGCAGGTGTCTGTATCTCTCGGGCCTGGTTGACGCCAGGATATATTATGATAGTAAATGTAGAGTACAGCCCTGTCACGCAGTCTCAATCCTGAATGGAACTCCATATCATCATGATTATCTTCCTCCTCATCGTCATCATCATAATCGCATTGTAAAAATTGTTCCAGCTTCTGTGGCTTTATAAAGTGGCGTAGAAAATGGGACAAAAAACAAACAAACAAACAAAAAAACAACACAAAAACAACACCCTCCCCCCAAAAAAACAAACAAACAAAAAAAAACCACCACCAACAACAAAAAAAACAACAACAAAAAAACAACATAGGATGGGAAAAAAATTCAAAAGGCAGCGAGGAAGTTAACAAAACATTCTGTATTCAAGCCTACCTGGTTTAGGCAAAACTGCAAGAAGACAGAAAAAGATGCCCAGAATGGCACAGGCATATTTTGCTTCCATGATGGTGCAGTGTACGTATAAGCAAATAAATCACGTGGCCTTGCTACAATTCCATCAGCTGTAGCAGTTTGGGTTCCTCGATAGTTTTTCTTCTACCAGGCCTGTCGTTTACCTCCTCCGTCTGTTCACAGTATCGGGTGTTGAATTCGTTTTATACGAGGCCAATGCTTGACCTATAAATAAACGAACCATACAACTCAGAACAGGTCTATTATAAAGTCAGCGGCCCAGAAGAGACATAAAGAAAGAGATCGGTAACAAGTCCTTTGGTACTTTATATGTGTTTCGCTGCATCGACCTGTAGCACGTGATTCCAGATACATAGACAAACTTAGATATTTATACTGTGTGGCTGAATGAGGTGGTATGCGCATACTAAATGTGAGAGGTATGACACAGCTCTTCACACACCTTGTACCAAGACACTGAGATCTCTTATCAGCAGAGTGGAGATGATCTATGAAGTGTGTGGTGTTGTGTGTTGTTGTGTGTGTGTGTGTGCGTGTGTGTGCGTGTGTTATGTTGTGCGTGTGTGTGTGTATGTGTGTGTATGTGGTGTGTATGTGTATGTGGTGCGTATATGTGTATGCGTGTGTGTGTCTATCAAAACAAGCAAACAAACAAACAAACAAACAAACGAACGAACAAACAAACAAACCAACTGAAATTGTTTCACATCGATCAGATAGAGAGGTGCCTCTCTCTGCATGTGCGTCCATCTGTCTATATGTCTGTAACAAAACAAAACAAACAAAACAAAAAAACAAAAACAAAAAACAAAGCAAAACAAAAAGATTGCTGACAAGATTTTCTCCTTTATTATTTTTTTTCCTGGATGGACCAGCTTGTTTGTCAAATTTGGGTCCAAGCGTAGACTGTTGAAAAGTTCCAAATACATAAGTCTGGAGGACGTAGAGACATGGAGTCAAAATCAAAGTCACATGAACCCCAGATCAAGCGACAAAAATCAAGCACTTTCTGAGGAAAGTGTGTGAACAGCTGTTTCTCAGGAACTCAGATCAGACAATATTTAAGATATCTTTTCACTGTTGTGACAGTTTACCATCATCTCTGCTACACGTCAGGTTTGATTTCAACCTAAACTTCTTAACCCTTTGATTCCCGCACCCTGTCCACCAGCATCCTGCATTGCCAATCATGCTAGCAAAAAAAATCTTCATTATTTGACCCCCTCACCCTATTTACCGCCGAGATGTGGTTTCTAAGAAGAATGTTGAGAGTTCCCTGGAAGCAAAGAAAACAAACGAGACAGTCTTGATGGAGGCAGACACAAGAAGATCATTCATAAGGACGATTAGAAAAAGACAGGCAACGTTTACAGGCCATTTTATGAGGAAAGGGTTATTGGAGCACCTGGTCACAACGGGAAAGCTGGAGGGAAAGAGAGCACCAGGTAGACCCAGGGAGAAGATACTAGACGGACTTGCAGAGTGGCTGAAGACAAAGAGGGTGGAAGAGATGCTTGAGGCTACAAGAGATAAGGACAGATGGAAGTCCATGATCGCCAACGCCATGCGGCAAGGCACTTGATGATGATGATGATGACCCTATTTACCATCTTCCTGCAGGAAGCTGGTGGATGAAATGAGAGTGTCAAAGGGTCGAGATTTTGCAGTTGGTGGATAGGGTGCGGGAGTCAAAGGGTTAAAGGTTACACTGATCATGTGAAGTACAAAGTTTAGATTTTCTGTGACTGCTTCATTCTTTCTACTGTACGTCGCTCGTAGTGATCTATCGAGGTTCTTACAGTGCGCGCGAACGCACATACAATGTTCAATGTTTAACAGATCCTTAAACCCCGGCTGTGGCATGGAGGGTAACAGTAAATAAAAGAAAATCCAATGGAATCAATATATCCATTAAGCAGATTCATAATTCATAACAGTCCTGCGGGGAAAAAAAGTACATTTGAAATAGTCTTACAACTCTTATGTGTTCCTAATATAACCATACAGCCTACAATTTTAAGAAGTTTAACAAATTTTCTTAGTTTCACAGAAATAGAGAGTTGTTTCATGATATCATAAGTCATAACAGTCTACGGGGGAAAAAGGTTACATTTGAAATTGTCTTACAACTCTTACATGTTCATAATGTAACTACAGAACCTACAATTTTAAGAAGTTTAACGAATTTTATGAGTTTTTAACCAACAGATATTTTTGTGAAAAGAACTTCACTCGATCATCGTGGAACTTAGGACATTCGAAAATAAAGTGAAACTCATTGCAAAACTTACATATACTGTTTTGTATATTTCTTTGCGTCTGCCTTATTCAACCTCTAAACACACACACACACACACACACACACACACACACACACACAACCACACACACACACACACACACACACACACACACACACAACACACACACAACACTGCACAACACACACCAACACACACCCACATATTCCAAACCCCTGGTACGACACACCCTCAAGTTGTCCTTCAACGTTACTTTCGGTAAAGGCCTCGATAGGGCAATCAAGGGACATAACCCACTAGGGGAGAGCACCAAGGTCGTTTATGTGTTGATCAGAGGTTGTAAGAGTGTCATCCAACGTTTCATACCGCACTTCTCCACCCATAAACCTTGACTAGCACGTGGGTATTACCGCTCAAGTTTAGTGGGCTTTTCTTTGTTGTTTGTTTGCGTTTGTTTTGTGTTAGCTTTGGTCGTTTTCGACGGGTTTGGTGAGTCGAGTGTGTGAGTGTCGGTGGGTTGAGAAGAGAATGAGATATGAGGGGGAACGGGAGGGAAGGACGCGAGAAAGTTTGTATACATGCAGGTACATGCACATACAAAGACGGCGGTAGAGAGAGAGAGAGAGAGAGAGAGAGAGAGAGAGAGAGAGAGAGAGAGAGAGAGAGAGAGAGAGAGACTCACGCACACACACACACAGAAAGAAAGAAAGAGAGAAAGAGAGAGAGAGAGAGAGAGACAGACAGACAGACAGACAGACAGAGTACGAATTGTTTTAACATGACATGGCTTCAGGCCCATTCACAGGCGACACACTAGATAGAGCGGCTTGGTGACGAGGTAACCAAATCATGGAAATAACAATTGTAAAATGATAAAGTTCCAGTACAACATCAACAATACGAGTATAGACAGGAGACAGTCACTGAGAATGTTCACACACACGATGGCGTGTCGCCAGCACCTCAGTGGTCACGAGCAGACTTATGGCAGATTTAGGTGGTTTTCACTCATTATCAGTTCTACCAAAAGTGTCTTTCTCAGCTTGAATGAACTAGAAACAGATTTATTCATCTTACCTGTTGACTTTTGAATTTTATGCAATTATGTCTACGTAAGAAACAACTGTTTTAACAAAAAGCCGTTGTGATGTTTCCATCATCATCATCATGTGCCCTGCCGCATGGCGTTGGTAATCATGGCCCTCAAAACGAATCTGTCCCTTGTCGCTGCAAGTACATCTCCCACCCTCTCTGTCCTCAGTCACTCTGCAAGTCCGTCCAATATTTTGTCACTGGGTCTACCTGGTGCTCTCTTTCCCTCCAGCTTTTCTGTTGTGATTAGGTGTTCTAATTTCTCTTTCCTAAAATGTCCTATAAATGTTGCTTGTCTTTTCCTAATCTCCTTCGTTAATGGTTTTCTTGTGTCTTGCCTCCTTCAAGACTGTCTCGTTTGTTTTCTTGTTTCCATTGGATCAGCAATATAACAGTGCTTTCACTACTATCATCTCCATCGTATAAGCCTGATCAGGAAGTATCTCTCTGTCGAAACAACTGCTAAACTCGTTCTCTCCTTCATAATGTCTCGCACTGACTATTGCAATTCACTCCTGTCTGGTCTTCCTGCCTCCACCATTCACATCCTACAGCGCATTCAAAACAATGCTGTACGCCTTGTACTCAAAAAGAAAAAAGCTGACCACATATCTCCTCTCCTGGCACAACTTCACTGGCTCCCTGTATCAAAGCGCATACAGTACAAACTAGACACTATGTGCTACAAAAGCCTCAATAACGCAGCCCCCGATTACCTGTCAAGCCTACTTGAGATCTATCTTCCCTCACGTACCCTCGGCTCTGCCTCCGATCCTCTGACTTTTCGCTTTCCACGCACTAAGCTCAATACCTATGGTCCACGAGCCTTCTCTGTTTCTGGTCCACTCTCCTGGAACAAACTTCCTCTCTCAGTCCGTCAGCAACCTACTTTTGCCTCCTTCAAGTCCGCTCTCAAAACTCACCTTTTCTCCTCCGCATAAAATCCTAACCTCACTCAACCCCCCTCTGCAGCCTGTCTCCGCTCGGAGGGGAATCACTTTGTTTTAATATATAATTGTATATGATGTGCTCTCTGTGGTTTTCCATTGGTTTTATTCTTGCTTTTATTGCTTTTATTCTTTCTCCCCATTTGTGGCCATGCGCGCGCGCGCGCGCGCGCGCGCGCGTGTGTGTGTGTGCGTGCGTGTGTGTGCGTGCGTGCGTGTGTGCGTGTGTGTCTTTTCGGCGCTTGGATTTGATTTTGTCGAGATTTTGCGCTATATAAATATTGTAATTATTATGTATGCATGTGCGTACGTATGTATGTATGTATGTATGTATACGCTTAGATTTATGTATGTATGTATGTATGCATGTATACGCTCAGCTTAGATTTATGTATGTAAGTATGTATGCATGTATGTATGCATGTATACGCTCAGCGCTTAGATTTGATTTTATCAAGATTTTGCGCTATATAAATAAAATATATTATTATTATTATTTGTTCATAATGCAGCACCAGTTACAGACTTCTGATACAGTTTTTGTTCTACTACCTACCACATCATTTACTTTCCCCCTCCACCCTCTTCTTCATTGACAGTAGCAGTTGATCTTGTACCCAACTCATTATTGATATGAATACTGACCTCATATCAGGTCCAGCTGTCACTGTCTAGCTGTAGTCAGCTGACACTCACTGACGTCCAACAGGCTGCGACTCATGTATCACCAGTGGCGAACTGCATGGGGTAGCAGGTTTGTCGTCACGAAAAGTGTTGAATTGCCAAGCTGGGTCAGCATCCATACCATAGAACAGACTGGGTGGGGTGGGTAAAAAACCAACCAACCAGCCAACCAACCAACCGACCGACCAACTAACCAACCAAACAATAACAACAGCAACAGCAACAACAAAAACCAAGGTGGACGGAGAAGAAAGTTCATTCACTTTCGCTTGTTCACTGTTCAGTTTATGTGTAGCTCAGCTCTCTCCCCCGTCATGGTAGGCTTGTAGTAACAGGCATTTTTGCCTGTAAACAGCACGAGATACCGTGTGACAGGAGGCTGGCCATCTGTAGGCCTACTCATTCGTAAGACGACAATGGTTTGGCTGCCTCCACAATCGATTTTATACGAACATATTTCCTGAAGCACAACAATCACCATGGTTTCCAGAGCTAACAGGAGTCCATCAACTGGCATCCACAGGTGAAATTCTTGCCAAAAACCACAATATATGTCGACTGCATCTGAGTGTGTATCTTGCAGCATGGCCGAGCACGAGACGTATTGAGAGAGAGAGAGAGAGGGAGTAAGAGAGAGAGAGAGAGAGAGAGAGAGAGAGAGAGAGAGAGAGAGAGAGAAAGAGAAAGAGAGAGAGTGAGAGTGAGAGGAGAGAGAGAGAGAGAGAGAGAGAGAGAGAGTTTTCTGAGTAGCTTTAAATTGCATCCAGTAATTCACCCCATTTCATGGCTTCATAAGGCGTGTTCTGCTCTACTAACACTCAGGTGTTTATACAAGTTTTTGTCTGCTTCTAAACAAGAAGTGAAGTCACTACAGAAACAACGCTGATCTCGTCTGGATGATAGGATATTGACGGTCATCAGATGTCAAAAGAAAAGGCTTACAAAGCACAAAATTGTCTCGTTCCAATGTTTTTGCAAATTTTTACTTTGACTACTCAAAAAAAAACAAAAAACCCAACCCCCCCCCAAAAAAACAACAACAAAAAACCAAAACATTAATTTGCAAAATGGGTGTCGGCTAAATGCCAAGCATTAATTGGCTGGAGGATGTCAGCTGTCCATTTAGAATAGATCAGAATCTATTTGGAATGGTCGGGTTGAATCCCATGTCTAGGGCCGTTTGAGATATCATGTTTACTACGACAGATGATCCGTTTCAGATCCATTTTACCCTGTCTCCTGAAACATAGGTTTGGAAGAGCTCTTGAGTCAATATCTTTTTTTTTCTTTTAGGCAACAAACTGGCAACATTATAAGTGTAAGACAGTTTTAGAGAAACTACTTACAATAAAGACTCTGTATGCTTGCATTTGTGTTTCGTCCATAACACATACACATTTGTGCACACACACATACACAACACACAGAGAGAGAGACAGACAGACAGAGACAGAGACAGGGAGACAAGAGAGAGAGAGAGAGAGAGAGAGAGAGGAGAGAGAGAAGAGAGAGAGAGAGAGAGAGAGAGAGAGAGAGAGAGAGAGAGAGAGAGAGAGCAACAGTGACAAATTCGGAAAATGACAAAATACAATATGCACAAACTTTTCATGATCACTCTGTATTAACAATAGTGAAATAAAAACAAGAATTCAGTCACAACATCTGATAATGAGTCACACCAACCACCCACCCAATCTACACCTTTCTGCTGACAAGAAGCACACTTGTGATAAAATGATTACACAACTTGGTGAATTCTTGTTTAATTGCGGGACGTAAAGTTTCACGGGACATGAAATCGCGCTGACATGATAACAGCATATCACTTATTTTGACAATGACGATCTGAGACAGTTATTATTCACAATAATTCAGCGGGTTATGTGCAATACAATTTCCAACTTTCGGGTGTTATTCATGTACATGGCACAAGACATGTGGGAACGAGGTTGCATTTTCAGCTTTCCTGTTTGTTCAGTGACTTTTGTGTATGTGTGCGTGAGAGAGGATGTCAACGCACATACCCATGCAGATGAAACTGAAAGCAAAGGTTCTTAGCTGTCTATGGATAGATCTCTACCAAATTCACACTTGCCCTTCTCAAAAACAAGTCGCAAATGTATACTCATGATCCATCTGGAGTTTTCTTTCACTCAACATTTTATTACATTCCTGCATGCTAACCTGTGGCAGATTGCTGTGTGACTATGACAGTACATATACGCATGTATCATATTATATACATACAATTATGTGTGCATGCGTGTGTGAGTATATGTTTGTATGCAAGTGTGCATGTGTATGCGAGTCTGTGTGTGTGTGTGTGTCACTCTGTGTGTGTGTGTGTGTGGTGTGTGTGTAGTGTGTGTGTGTGTGTGTGTGAGTGTGTGTGTAGTGTGTGTGTAGTGTGTGTCGTGTGTGTGTGTGTGTGTGTGTGTGTGTGCGTGCATGCGTTCATGTTTGAGAAACTGTACAAGTAAACGCGTTCAGATGAGTAGTTATTGTTCACTTTCAGCGCGCATAGCAATAACTTGCTTATAAAACCAAACCAAAACAAACAAGAGTACATGGTACTATCAACATAAATCACTCCTGCTACTTCACGTAAAATGTCACATCTAGTGCAAGCAACCTGTGCAAACAGCATTTAATGTGATGACCTAAGCAGGATACAAACCTACTCAAACATTCATGTGAGAACTTGCTGGGTTTTAAACGCAGCATGCTACTGTTAACATAAATATATGCTGGTACTGGCTTCTCAACTAGCAAATGTTGTATCATGAATAAAATTCATACCAGTATTGTCTATAATTACGAGAAAAGGTGAGGATCACATATTTTGTGATTTTCCAAAGAATATTTTTTTGATTGTGATTGTTTTAGGCATTATTAACCCTTTGACTCCTGCACATTCTCCAACAACTGCAAAAACATAAATCTTTGACTTTCTCACCATATCCACCAGCTTCCAGATAGAGTGAGGTAGTCAAAGGGTTGAGTTTTTGTTTTGCCATCATGGTTGGCAATGCAGAATGCTGGTGGACAGGGTGCGGGAGTCAAAGGGTTAACACATATGTAAAAATCTATGTTTTAGAAATTATCAATAATCTCATGTAAAAATCTCTCAGAAACCGATAATGCTGGTCAACATTCAATAAGTTTTATACTGAAGTTGGGATAGTTTGGCAATATTAATGTCAAGTGCAACACAAATCTACTCTAAATTTAACTTCTGTATTCAAATAAATTTTATGGCTACAAAACTTGGAAAAAAGTTGAGTGGTAAATATGATATCAACACATTTTCTCCATAACCTCATTCATTTCAAAATCGCCAACTTGTATTCTAACAGTGCCAACTGCTTCCAAAATCAAAATTCACTACTCTCTTTGCTCCTTTGTCTATTCAGTAATAGAGTTTTTTCAACTTAAACTTGGAATGTGTTGGCTGAAGTTGGGTGAATGGAAAACTCAAGGTATGATGCTTTCTTTCATTACTTTCTTTCTTTGTCCTTTGAGCAACATTTTCTTAGGGGTGCATATGCATATTGTTTTACTGACACTGTGCAGGTGCATTTTGTGTATTATGAGTTCAATTTCTACCACATTAAAAACTTGTCTTGTACAAAAAATTGTTCTGCCCATTGTCAATGTTATCACTATCATTGTGCCTATCATCCAAGTAGTGTGAGGCAGATACTTTCTCTTCCATCTGAAGGCCCCACTAGAACATAAAGGTTTCAGCTAAAATCATAAGTAATCAAGATCATTTCTGGTAGATATGTATGAATTAAATAGAAACTGATTAATCATGCTTGATCAAGATTATCCATTTCAATGCCAAATCAACACACACATATATATATATATATATATGTGTGTGTGTGTGTGTGTGTGTGTGTGTGTGTGTGTGTGTGTGTGTGTGTGTGTGTGTGTGTGTGTGTGTGTGTGTGTGTGTGTGTGTGAATCTTGACTGATCATTTCTATTCCAACTTCATGTTAGGCAAACATTCCCATTCCAGGAAATCCTGCCTAAGGCTGTATGTAATTCCATCTGCAGATAGCTGCCTGAAATGAAAATTGGCTTTGTAGTGAAAACTTCCCTATTTTAAGAAAGTCCTGCGTGCTTATATCTGTAAACTTCATTTACAGATTGCTGCCACAAAACAGGCCTGTCAGTTTGAAATGAGCATGCATATCACTGGACTGACCGTCTGAGGCGTAACCATGCTTAAACAAAAGAAAAAAACAGATTTGCAAAGCGCATATCATCACTCATACAGCTCCCCAAAAAGACTGCACCGGCAGACATTGTTCAGTTTATTTGGTTCATTATCATATTGTCTGGAAATACAGTATCATGCATAATATCGTAGATGAATAAAACTATCTCAGCATTCAAAGCCCATGTGCAAAGAACATTCAGCATTTTCACACTTATAGAACAATCTTTCACACATGGCTGTTTCATCACTCAAATGGGTTCTCTGCCTCAGTTTTTAAGCATGCCTTTGAAGCTGTACAATAATCCAGAATTTTCATGTCAGTGGCATAACAATACACATCAACAAAGATCTCTTGAGCTTTCAAAACAACCCTACTCAGTATACAGTACATACATTACATAATAACAAATACAAAAGTCAAATCCAACACACTCACTACTATATCCACCACCACAATAACCAAATATATTATTCTGGTAATCATTAATGAGTTCAATTTTACTTGAACAGCAGAAGATAAACTTTCAAACAAAAATATTGTGCAAGATCAAGCCAAATCTTATCTTCTACACAATTCTCTCTCCCACCAACCATGAATGTGCATGTACACATGTTTGCCCTATTTGAAATGTAGGAGAGTATAGTCTAGTCACATCTTTCACTGGCACTGTCTGTAGAGTTAGGTGTCTGCTAAAAACCTTGTTCTGGTCAACATATTATGGACCAATGAAAATGAATATTTTCCACAGTGCTGAAGACTCAATGCTCTGCTATTATTACCGATCAGCCACTGCGAATAATTTCAGTTAAGACAGTTAAGCCCTAAATAACACTGACCAATTCTATATTGTGAGTATTATGAAATATTATGAAATATCATCTGGCATTACAGCAGATTCATATTTTCTGATGCTGTTTTGTATACTTGGAGCCACTTCAAAATGAAGTGACACAGAAACTAACCTGGTTTAAAAGCATTGCCGATTCTTCTTTTATCAATGTGAAGCGTCAAGCATCTGTTCAGACACTGTCTGCAAGTACATACACACACATACACATATACAAATCACACAAAAACACAACACACATATAAATGCATGTGCACACACACACACACACACACACACACACACACACACACACACACACACAACACACACACACATACACACCTGCGCAGACCACTATACACAGTGTATAAAACCTGACTGCCTAAATAAACATTTGGATACCTATAATACAGATCAGCTAATACACTACATTAAAAACAACTACTGATAAAGAAAAGCCCGAAAGTAATGTACAAAACAGAATATGTCTTAATCAACATATAAAAAACCTTCACATACATTGTTCTTTTCACCTTGGGTTTATTTCCTAACACAAAACTACAAATCCCGCCTTCCCTCTTGAAACAGAACCACCATGCAAATGGACTGCGTGTGATAAAATGCAGTGTTTGAAAATGGACTTGATTTAACCCTTTCACACCCATGCCCTATCTGCCAGCTGCAAAAACTTAAACTCCTTCACTCCCTCATTCTATCCACCAACATCCTGCAGGAAGCTGGTGGGCAGGATGAGGGCGTCATATGGATAAATAACAAAACAAAACCCAACTCTGGTGAGTAAAAGCAGACCCACAGTAGACATTCCGGTACCAGATTCTACTTAGATTAAAAAAAAACAAACTGTCAAAATGTCTTAACACAGAAACTTTTTCATTGCCTCTGCACAGTCTAGCCTTGATTAACCAAAAAACAGCAGACAAGCCTCAAACGTATCACATATCTGTAGTTGCGTCAACACACACAAACAAAACATCCCACAGCACTTAAAAGTTGATGAGTTTCTTGACGGCTTCCAAGCATCGCCACTTATCTGGCATGTAGAAGGCCTCAAAGACATGAGGGAATGGTGTGTCATAGCCACATACTCTCTCTATCGGCGCTTCCAGGTTCAGGAAACATTCATTCTGAAAGCAGACGAAGGTGTGCCAGAGGTAACAAACATGAAACCATACAGACCACTTTATTTCCTGTTCCTAAAAATACGTATTGCAGTAATATGGAAAATACATTACAAGCTCAGGAATAAAAAAGATGACCCCCAAAAAGATAACCCCCACACAAACACACACAGCCAAGACATCACACACGCACACACGCACACACACACACAACACACACACACACACACACACACACACAACACACACACACACACACACACACACACACACACTCTCTCTCTCTTTCTCTCTCTCACATTTTGAAAGTGATGTTTTTTTGTTTTTTTTACCTGTATGCAGGCAGCAATCTCAGCAGCAAAGCCCATAGTGACTGGAGCCTCATGGGAAATCAAGACACGGCCTGTCTTAGCAGCTGACTGAAATGCAGAAGGACAATTCATAAATTGTTTTGGACAAAGACATAATCTAATGGGTGTGCATTTGAATATGGTTTGAGAATAATGTAAGCATGCATGAAACTTATATCTGAAATCACTGGAATGGAAATACTTAGTACCTTGTTCACACCTGTTACCACTGATAAACTTTCAACCCCACCACGGGGGTCTTTTTTCAAGTTTCATAACGCAACTCATAAGTGTTGAGCTACTCTAACTTCCTCCATGCCACTTATTTATTCTCGAGCAGGGAAGGTGAAACTGAGCTCCCACATATTTTTTGACTGATGTCACAAGATATACGAGTGCATATATATATGAGCTCATATGTTCATAATGAATCAAGCAGTGATTGCCAGTGACTGCATAGTGTATACCAAAGATCAGTAACAACAGGTCTAAAACGTTGCCAGAGAGTGAACACCTAAGGCAGATAATCATGCATGCTGTCTCTTGTTATGAGGCTGACATGCATCCAATTAAGTCCATAAGAAACAACAATATGAAAAAAAAAAGCAAAAAAGGCAAGTTCAGCCTCATTCTGAATACAAAATTATGACAGAATCAAGAGAATCAAAAGATGAGGGACGTACATTGAGCACAGTATCCTTGTCCCAGGGCAGGATTGTTCGCAGGTCAATCAGGTCACACGACACGTTGTACTTTTCCTCTGCCATCTCTGCAACCTCCCTCAGTACATGTACCTGTGTGCCCCAGCCTATCAGTGTCACGTCTTTACCTGTCGGACAACACATAATTTCAGAATGCTATTTGTACATTTATGTTTTCACACCTTAATCCCTGTGTGACACCAGCTGAAGTTAACCCTTTTACTCACTGACCTTATCCACTAGGTTCATAAAGGAAACTTAGTGGATAGGGTAAGAGAGTGAAAGGGTTAAATTCAACTTGAAGAAACTGATGGGTCTGTTGAGGACATAAAATGGTTTGAGTTCAATTGCAGAACGTTAGAAGAAAGGTTAAGAGAGAAAATGATTACAAATTCAACTTCAGGAATGCAGTGGTTTGGGTGATAAAGTAAATTGACTAAATTCAATGCAGAAAGCTGATGGATAGAGCAAGGAAGTAATATGATTAACTTTAACAGCAGAAAAGTGACAGATTGGGTAAGGAAGTAAAATGGCTCAATTCAGAAGCTGGTGGACAGAGTGAGAAAGAAAAATGGTTAAATTCAACCGCAGAACACTGGTGGACAGGAATGAAGAAGTTGAAGGGCTAAAATCAACTGCACGAAGATGGTGGATAAAGTTCAGTGATGAAAATGTTAAATTCATCTGCAGAAAGCTGATGGATAGGGTGGAGGAAGAAAAATAACTGAACTGATGGATAGGGTGAGGGAGTGAAAGGGTTAATTTTTCTACATTTGTAAGCATCACAGAAGTCTTTGCGAGTTCTGTAGTATTCATGTTGATGGCAGTCAAGGGACTGATATACATGTACCAAATCATCAATCCCAACAGACATACAATATGTAAGGCTTTATAGAAAACATAAAGATGAATGAACTAGCATGCAGAAAATAAGAACGAACAAGATGACAGAAAGCAAAGGAACACGGCAGAAGAAAAGAGAGTGACAAAAAAGAGAACACTTTAGCACAGAATTTCCAAAAGGTGGGGATATTATTTCTACTGAAAACAGCCCCTGGCATTCCCACAGGGATCCTGACACAGATACTGACCCTCTAGTACAACTTCAGCTGACGACAGAGGCAGCTGATAGTCACCAGCAGGAACATCTTCTATGGCCGCTCTGTACAATACCTTGGGCTCAAAGAACACACAGGGGTTGTGGTCCCGTATACAGCTCAACAACAGTCCCTTGGCCTGGATGGGACCTCGTGGTATCACCACCTGCATCACAAAAACACATATACACATACCTTATGGTATCACCACCAGCATTACACATGGACATATCTTGTGGTATAACCACCTGTATTACACATACACATACCTCATGCTGTCACCACCTGCATTACACATACATATATACACATCCTAATGCTATCACCACTTGCATTACACATATATGCATACCCCATGGCATCACCACCTGCGTTACACATACACATACCTTATAGCATCACTACCTGCATTATGCACGCACATATACACATACCTCATGCTATCACCACCTGCATTACATATACATATATAATACATGAGACATTCAAGACAGATTCATGTTCACATGCATGTGCAACATACTGAAATGACTTCATGGACAAACATTTTTTTCATATGCATGCACACTCACAAACACACACCACTAATGAACAAATACACACACACTAATGAACAAAGACAAACATGATAATGAACAAAGACACAGACTTCCTAAATGTACATATATGATCTACTGAGATACAAACAATTCCACCTCAGATAGTTTCAAATTGTTGTTTCCTGTTTTACATGATATAAAAAAAAAGAAGAAAGACATAGGAAATGACATCAAATGAAAGCACCATGTAACAGAACAGCATCAATCAACTCATTATTTACTAAAGTACTGCCATGATTAAACAAACACACACTCTTTCACATTTTCTCTCTCTCTCTCTCTCACACATACCTTAACTACAGAACAATCAAATTAATTCCCAGCAGAACAATGCACTAACCTTGATGCCTGGACAATGTGCAAAGAAAGCTTCCACGCTCTGTGAGTGATAAAGAGCACCGTGACCCACAGCCATGCAAGGGGCTCGAACTGTCAGACCACCACATTCAAACAGATTGCCACACCGATAGCGAAACATGGCTGCTTCATTTCTTAACTGCAAAAACAATCAACAATATGAAAACATAAGAAAAAAAAGAGAAAGAATGAATGAAAATATAAGAATGGAAAATGAATGCATGAATTTATGAAAAAAACGTACACTATGTGTATGAGCTTATGAAACCATGGAAACCAAGCTTAAACAAAGTTTCATCCTGAATGAGTTCAAATGGCAAATGAATAAAAAGTGTACAAAACAGAACAAAACAAAGCAAAACATATGCACACACACACACACACACACACACACACACACACACACAAATTTGCACACACATACAAAATCAACCAGTCAAACACCAAATCAGACTGAAGATAATTCGCAACGCTCCACTATTTCATATATAATATGTAATATGAGTCATCCTACTGATAAGCAGACCACTGTCACATCTCTTAACTGACATCCTCAACGAACGACAACAAATTGATGTTATTTTCCCCAGGCATAGAAGCAGTACAAGAAAAACTAACCTTGGTATCACTGACAGGGCCAAGACGGAGACCTACAAATTCAGAGCCAAGGCATAAAATGCTAAAATTCAGAGATAATTTTCACAACCGTAGGGGGATGATAACAATAATGCTACAGCTTTCAGTAACATTTTCAGTCTCTCAAGATGGCATATCTGCGCTCATAATAAATTCAATATACACAAATGCTACAGATGTCATTTGACGGATAGACCCAGCATTTCAATTTTGACTTAACTGCATAATAGGGATTTATGTTTAATTTATGATTAATAGAACTTTGCTCCTGAAATGCACACATCTGCTGATTAGAAATATTTGACCATCATGAAGTGCATGGCACTCAACCATGTGGTCAGTCTCCATGAACTAAATCCATAACAGATTCAGATCTGCAGAGGAGCTGGTTCAGATTTAAAATTCCCACAATGGCTTTGCATTAACGGGAATTCAAATTGTAAGTACACTGCACTAGGTGTTTGACAATGCCACAGCGACTGGTGCTTTTTTTGTTTCAGTTCATTTGCCTGTAGGTTAGTTTGCTTGTAGGTTACAAAGTTTTTGTTTGTTTGTTTGTTTAAAAAGTCCCAGGTGAGTTTTGTTTGCTCACAGATTAGTTTGTTTGTAGGTTACTTACTCACTTCCAAATTTTTGTTTGTTTGTTTACAAAGTACCAAGTAAGGCCTTTAAAGTGAAGTGAAGTATGCTGTATATGTAAAATTAGAGTCTGACCTGGTCAAAAGCAGGGAAAATGTAATCAGCAAACTGTATCTCCGCGATGGCTTTGGATCCAGCCACTGCTGCCCCGATGCCAAAGGACACAATGCCCTGCTCACTGAGGGGACTGTTGAACACACGATCAGCTCCTGTCAACACACAACACACAGCTCATTGTTCCACTACCCGTCCTCCATGAATACATTTTCTGCATGGGTTGTTGTTGTCGTTATTTAAAGCCCAGCTGACTGCGTAGAGCCATATCAGGGCTATAACCGCTTCAAAACTTCAACAGGAAAAAAAAAAAAAAACAGAAAAGAAAATAAGTACACATATCAATGCATTTGCGCACATAATCTAAACACATGCCTCTGGCACTGACCACTCCATCCAATTTATCGAACAGGGGATTTAAAAAACATACCTGAATACAAATATAAGAATACCTAAGGACACCAAATATATATAAAAACAGGTATGAATTACCTAAAATTGCTTCCACATCTCACCTCCCTAGCGCCAAAAAATGCACTTAATACATGCATCCAATTTTCAATCCTAAGATAAAGTATGCAAGACTTTATCAAACACATACAGGTGAATGGACCAGCCAGGCAGAAAGTGATAGGTAGATATGACAGAAATGAGAAAGCAAAGGAACGAAGCAGAAACAAAGAGAGTAACAGAAAAGAGAAAATTTCTAGCACAGAATTTCCACAAGGTGGGGATACTATTCATATTGAAAGAGACCCTGGCATCCTCAGGGAGGGACTGCATGGGCTATTTTCATAGTAATTTAGATCTGGGGATGCATGACCACCCATATTTTTACACACAAGTACACATTTTGAATGGATAACAATGGATAAAGAGCTACCTGAACATTGCCAACATGTTTATGTTTATCCATGCCAATCTTAGTTTATACCTAATGAAAGTCAATTTCAACCTTTTTCAAACAGGGACAATAAAATCTTTTCTGTGATAAAACTCATTTGATTTTGGATCATGAGTACAGTATAACTGATAGTGAATACTGTAGAATAATTCACAAAGAAAAGTTCAGATCTGTTTCATTTGATAAGCTGTAGAAAATAACAGACTAAACAAAAATTGAAACAAAAGAAACAACTTAATCAGGCACCACCATTTGAAAAAGAAAGTAAATATATACTAAGCATAACTCCCTTCCACACCTCTCCACAATATTCTGACCATGAATTTCCATGCCGAACAACAATCTGTCAAAATACTACAGTCATTAATTAAAACTGTCCAGGTAACGCAATTTTTTTTTTACTTACCATATCGATCTCTTAGACCAACGGTACAGCGAAATACACCACCAAAGGCCACATCTTCACCAAATATCACTGCAAGAAGAAAATAACATTACTAATGTTAAAAAGAAGATTCTCAGGTTATAAAAAGGGACTGAAAAATCATGTCAACATTACTATCTTTTAAACAAATGAAACAAAAAGGGTACATATAAAAGTAAAGAAAAAGCTTAATATTAATCATTGAAACATAGAAAACTAAAGGTAGGTAAACTAATACTGAAAAACCTTAATCATTTCAGATTTGTAATATAGATGTATACAAAGTGTATGATCTACTATCCCCATTTCTACTTGATGTGCTGTACTAGATATCAACTTTATTATCTATTTCAGTTATCTATAGTCCAGCCGGCCAAGAGCTTATATCAATTAGGGTACAAAAATGAAAGGCTCAAAATACTACAGATATAAGATCAGTTACAAATCAGGCTATATGATAAACAATAACACAAACACCATGAAACTAACAAAAGTGATAAAAATACCAGTCACATTAAAAGATGTCACAATTATAATGAACAAAACAAATTTACCTCCTCCTAATTCTACATAAAAATGTTTTTTTCTCAAAGTATTCTGATTTTCTTGGATGCATGCATGTACGCTGTTTTGCCCACACTGCAGGCTGTATGTTGCTGCACAGTCTATATCTCTGAACTTGTTGAGCATGCACGCTGTGATTATAGTGTGAATTATCATGTTTCCAAAAGTCAGCCAATGGGTGACTGACATGATTTACAGTATCTTTAACATGTATACTGGACGCTCTGCATAGATACACCTGATGAGGTTCAGGCACTGGCACATCTGCACACATGGTGACCTAGAACATCAAAAAAATCGTCATTCATATTTCGTCAGATGGAGGCGTCTAACTGAATCCATGACCTTCCAATTGGAAGTCTTCGACATTTACCCACTTGACTTCCCCCATGGAAATGCCAGGGGCTCTTTCAGTGTAAATAGTATCCCCATCTTCAGATAATTCTGTGCTAGAAATTTCCTCTTTTCTGTCACTCGCTTTGTTTCTGCCTTGTCCTTTTGCTTTCTGTCATTTCTTCCTATCATTTTCTGCCTTGCTGGTTCATTTACCTGTATGTGTTTGATAAAGTGCATTTTTCGCTGTAGGGAGATGAGATATGTTTTGGTGTATTAGGTATGCTTAAATTCGTATTCGGGTGTGTGTTTTAAATCCCCTGTGCAATAAAATTGATGGAGTGCTAGTGGCCAATGCCAGAAGCATGTCCTTAGATTATCATTATGTGCACGAATGCAATGATATGCGTACTTAATTTCCTTTTCTTTCCTGTTGAAATTTTGTATGTTTTGAATCGGTTTTATCCCTGATATGGCTCTCTGCAGTCAGCTGGGCTTTAAACAACAATAATGAGAGGACACATTGGTTCTATGTTCTAAAACACCGAAATTGTAAAATGTGGCCCTATCACCTCTGTTGGTTTGTGCAGCATGCTCGTAACACACACATTGTTGGTGTGACCCTCAAACTGGTCACTTTTTTTTTTTAACACACTAACACAGCCTTGAGAGCTATGGGCTCATATTCTAATGTCTTGAGTTTAATCCCAACCTGCAACATAAAAAAATAGCCGGTTCACTGCCGATCTTAATGCTTCATTCTTTCTGTGGTGTTGTCCAAGTGTTCCAACTTCCATAGATCTTGTTCTCCTCACAAAACTTACTTGCAGTGGGATCTTCACTCAAAGCGATATCCAGTGCACTTGTGATGGACTGGCACAGGTTCATTCGAGTTGTTTCACCTGGAAAAAAAATCAACAAAAAACTCAAAAACAAAGTCACAATAAGTTTCCTTTTGGAAAATAATTTCAAAATATTCATCACTTAAAAAAAACAAAAAACAAAAGACAAGCAAACAAAAACCTTGTCTCGATGGCCAAAATTTTTGAAATTGGAATGGCAGTATTAACTGATCTTTTAAAGTTTTATGCACTCATACAGGAGGGAAAGGGGTGTGGACAGCAGGGAATGGGTAGGAAAAAAGGGGAGGGGGGGAGGAAACCACACATGAAAGAGGAGTAGAAATCATAATGGACAATGACAAGTCAAAGGCTATCTAAATCTATCAAAGGATACTAGGTCATAATACTCATATCAGATCGCGTTTTACAAGTTAGACTGGAAGGTAAGCCATTTAATATCGACACCACCCAAGTACACAGTCATCAACATTTCCAAGTATTGAAAAAGAAATTGACAACTTCAAGTTCAATGCAGAATTCAAGACAGCCAAGGATCAATGTAAATCATATGATGTTACAATCATAATGGAAGATTTTAATGCTGAAGTGGGACAGGAAAAAGAGGATGACAACGCTGGATCTTATGGCCTTGGCATATAAAATGAAAGGAGAGAGAAACTTCTTAAGTAAATGAATTCGTAATAGGAAACACTTGGTTTGAGCAATCTAACACAACAGAAGAAAATGGGCATCCATGATGAATCCAGAAGACTGCACAAGAAATCAAATTGGTTACATCCTGATAAACAAAAGATTTAGAAATTCTTTACTAATAGCACACACACACAAAACAAACAAACAAACAAACAAACAACAAAAACCACCATCAGTTGCAGACTGCAACAAAGACAAAAATCCTGTAATGGGAAAATTCAGGTTGAAACTGAAGTCGTGAGAAGAGAAGAAAACAAACCAGAAAAAACATCAAACTAAACCTTGGCCTTTTAAAGACATGAATCAACTTAAGCAAAATCTAGCATATCTGTTCCAAGAAAATTAAGTGCTCTGAAAAATATTGGGCATAGTGAGGAACAATGGACAAATTTGAAAAACTTAAAAATGAACTTATGAAGCTTCTGAAGAAGAACTAGATGGCAAAAGAAATTTCAGACTTCATCGATGAACATAGGATTGAAAGCAAAGGGAAAAGAGGAAGAATACAAAAAGATAGATAAGGAAATCAGGAATATGTGTAATGAAACTAAAGAAGCTTGGCCAGAAACAGAATGCAAAGGAACAGAAGACCAGTACAAAACAGATCCAAAATATATGCACAGAAATTGCTCACAGGAGAAAGATATGCATATCAACTGGTTGCTTAAAATCAAACGATGGTATGATTGTTATCATTATTATAGAAAAAAAAACCCCAACAATTATACATTTGGTGGATGGGGAGAGTACATTACACGGGGAGAGTACATTGCAGACATTTTTGACAATGACAGAAGGGAGGAACACATCATTAGAAAGAACTCTGAAGGATCAACACTGACAACAATAATGAAAGATGAAGTTAATGCAGTGATGAAAAAGATGAAACAAGGAAAAGCTCCAGGACCAGACAATATCATAACAGAAATGATTGAGGCTCTAGATGAATTTGGTATTGAGAATGTAAACGTTGTATGTTTTAACAGTGTGTATGTGTGTGTGTGTGTCTGTGTTTTCGTTCGTTCGTTCGTTTGTTCGTTCTTTGATTTAACGTCTTTTCACTATAGTATAACTATAAGTGATATTAGACAGATGTGTGTGTGTGTGTGAGTGTGTGAGTGTGTGTGTGTAGTGTGTGAGTGTGTGTGTGTGTGTGTGTGTGTGTGTGACAGAATAACAACTAGGGAGGGTCACTCATCTATCAGGCTTGAGCACAACTTAGCTCAGTATCTTGTGTGTGTGTATGTGTGTGTGTGTGTGTGTAAGTGTGTGTGTGTGTGTGTGTGTGTGTGTGTGTGTGTGTGTGTGTGTGTGTGTGTGTGTGTGTGTGTGTGTGTGCGTGCGTGCATGCATGCATGTTGTGTGTGTGTGTGTGTGTGTATGTGTGTGTGCAGACATGCATGTATATGTATGCATGTGTGTGTGACAAGAGGTAGGATGATGTGAGATGCCAATTTCCAGACAAAAAAACAAAAACAAAGCATCAACATGTAACATGGTATGTCAAACAGCAAAGCCCATCTGGGTGCATGCCCCCTCCTCCTCACTAAGACGTTTTTCTAAAAAAATATTCTAAAATCTGTGCAATTGAGTGCATTCTAGGCATTTTTTAAAGAGCTTCACAGACAGACCAAAAAAAAGAAAAAAAAAGAAAACAACAACAACAAAAAAGCCCATTTAATTTATTCCAGGACACCCTTTGTCAGATTAACTATCCATAAGCCCTGATCATATATGGAACTGATACATCTCTGATACAGCTTTGGTCAATAGTCGCATGCCCCAATCCCCTCATGTCTTTCCCCTCCAAGTCTGCATGTGCTTTCAACCCTGGAATGTTGTATCATTATTATTATTATCATTATCATTATTATGAATAGCCAAGAGAAATTGAATGCATGCTGCAGCCATCTAGTGATCTACAAACAAAACTGGCGAATCAACAGGATTAAGCCTTTACCACAGATGGATGAACTACAAGTCTGGTTTTGTTGTCCACCCTGCTATCCCATTCCTCCTCCAACAACTAACAAAAACCTAAAAGCCGTAGGTTACAATTCTGCTAAATGCTGACATTATCTGCATATCATGCCCACTTGTATGAAAATCAAAATCAACTTCAGATGTCTGCCGCCATGTAATTTCAATCACTTTGTCCTGGCAAGGGATTGCACAATCATTCTAGTAGTAGTAGTAGTAGTAGCTGAGGGCTGGCTCGTAGCCTAGGCCTTCTGGCCTTTTAACGCCCTATCTTTTTTGTTTTACGCTTTCTTCTTCGGGGTCTGAAAAGCATGCCTTAATATTCATACTTGAGCAAATCTGCTTCAGTCTATTTTTTTAAATAAAATTTTGAATTCTGCGTCATCGTCCAGGAATAGTTGAGTGTTTGACAGATCCCGTTCTCTCCATTGACCCCCCCCCCCCCCCCACACACACACTCCACCATTCCAAGACTTTACCATAGCCTTTTGTTCAATTGTTGTAATTTTGTGCAGGATCAATATAACACCTTTTAGTAAGTTTACAGGTAATTGCTGGCATATTTGGGTACAGTGCATATAGAATTGCTCGAGACTCAGAGCGATGAATCCTTCTTTCTAACAACCCCAATCATGGATGAGCTAATGAGTAGAACAGGACGCGTCACTGCACTCACACTTCACTTGTCACTCGATCAGTCAGTAGCACTGTCGTGTGTATTGTTTGTAATGTCACTAACAATCTCACGTTGACAGATCATGAAAGCAACAATTTTGTCTTTACCATGGCTTGGGTCAGGCGAGTCGGGAACATAGCTGAAATGAACAAATCTTGCTGTAACCAACGCAGCATTTTTTCCACGGTATTTTTGAAGACACAGTCTTCTTGCAGCAGATGCAAATGACCTCAGCGGTATCGCCATGTTTTGGTAGTAAAGAGTTACCTTTCTTCCTTTGTGTCAAAGGTGAAGGCCGTGCAAGACCAAAAAAGGCGTGCCTAAAATATGTGTTAGGATTATGAGAAGGATTACAGCATGCCTCGTCTTTAATAAATTGAATAAACATGATCTTAAAAATAGGTTTTTATATTTGAAAGCGTTCATGTTGCACAGAACAAATCTCTTAAATTGACAACACCTGGAAACTCGAAACGAGGCTAGGGTCAAGGTTGTAGAATGGAAGACAGCGATTTTTGATATGATTTTGTGAAATATAGGTAAATTTTAAAAGACAATCATTTTCTGATCATAACAGACCAGACTAACGATTCTAAAAGATCCAATACAATTTTTCGCACCAAAACAGAAAGGATCAGTGAAAACATAAAGTTTATGTATATTAAATTTAGTCAGAGATCTCGCTGGGAGTTGTGGCGTGCTCCTGTAATCCAGCTACTTGGAGGCTTGAGATGGGAACGGCTTGAGGGCGGGGGTCCTGCCAGCAGGCGTGCATGTCGATCGGGTGTCCGCACTAAGCCCGGCATCAATATGGACCACCGGGGGGAGCCCCGGGGGCCCAGGTTGTCTAAGGAGAGCCGCACTGGCCCAGGCTGGACATCAGAGCAGGCAAAAGGCTCCGTGTTGAGCAGTAGTGGGATCGCACCTGTGAATGGGCGTTTGTTGGCAGCCCGTCCGATACAGTCGGACCACATCTCTTTTTATCATTTTTTTCACTTTGGGGGAAGGGGGGGGGGGGGGCTGGATTTTTTTTCCATCTGGGACTATTTATATATATATATATATATATATATATTTTTTTTTTTTGATGAAAAAATAATTAATCGCCACCAACAACAAAACAGTTGTATAATCCGAATCGAATCGACTGCGTTCAAGCACACACAAATAAAATTAAAATGCGTTTTTATTATAACAAAACAAGACAACAAAACACTTTCGGCCAACTGGCTGTTGTCAAGCGTATACAAAAGACAACACAGAATGAATGCATAACATTTAGCAAAAATAAATAAATGAATATATTAAAAAAAAAAGACAATGATAATGATGATAACAATTCCATTCATACAGCGCAAACATACATGTCAGAGAACGCATTTGACAAACAGCATGGATATTGCCACATTAATACAGTAATGCGGTACAACAGATACACACACAGATGCATCAATGCAGTATAAACATTGCCATGCCAGTGCATTATAATGCGGTACAACCTTATGGAATATAATTATGTATACATCAATGTAACATATAGTAACAAATATTCATCAATTTATCAGTGACAATCACACATACGATAATGCCCACACATATATAAGCTCGCATAAACACGAACATACATACACACACACACACTGTACAATAGTTCAATATTTATAGTTCGTTCCTCTTCCTGTTCATAGTTACAGTTAGCTAGTTTAGCTAGTTTCTTGTAAATATTTGTTGTAGTATGCTACTTCATTTGTTATGTTTACGCTCCCCTCCAACATTTGCCTTGTCCTTGCTTTTTTCTTGTTTTTCACATGGCTTTAGCCCGAATATGTTTTTTGATGGTCGAGTGGGCCATGAGTAATATGAATTTGAACGTGAACTTTTTTTTTCCCAAGACTGGCTACACATGAACATCTGCATTTGCTCTTCCTGTTTCTACTCCCTTTCCCCACATCGCTTAAAAAATTTTTTTTTTAAGTATTTATTTTTTCTTTGTATTCTTATTATTATTATTATTATTATTATTATTATTATTATTATTATTATTGTTGTTATTATTATTATCATTTTATTTATTTATTTATCTATTTATTTATTTGTTCATTTTGTCTAAAATCACTTAAGTGAATAGACATTAAATCAAAGACCACCACCACACACACACACACACACACACACACACACACATACACACACACACACACACT
>JAPXFY010000017.1:13713707-13721207 GCA_030674185.1 Monoplex corrugatus | reverse complement strand
GGCAGTCGTCAGAAGACAGCGACACTTCAGCTTCAGACTCAGCCATCCAACGTCAGGACGAGGTCCTTGTAGTACCGCAGAGTGTTCATTCTTGTCGACTTCATCATGCTGAAACTGGTTGTTCTGCTGGCCTGTGTTGTGGCCGCCATGTCTCAGAGTCCCAGCTTTGGGAGCTGTCCCACAGTGCCTGCACAGACCACTTTCGATCTCAACAAGGTGAGGCAATTGATTGATTGAGTGATTGATTGATTGATTGATTGATTGGTTGGTTGATTGATTGATGAATTGATTGATTGATTGATTGATTAATCTTTAATGTTACTGCTGTAGAATGGGAGGGAATCTTTTCTCTTTCTCTTAACTTTGTCTTCGATGGACAACGGCGGTGCATGTATTAATTACTCTCTCTCTGTCTCTCTGTGTGTCTCTCTGTGTCTCTCTCTCTGTCTCTCTCTCTTTCTTTCTTTCTTCTTCATCTTCTTTTTCTTCTTTCTAACTATGAAAAACGTGCGTATCTTCTTTGTATAAAGTTTTAATATTAGAGAAACTGCATCATTGTAGCTATCTTATACAACGAAAATTTTCTTTGATATCTAATATCATTAATTGTGATTATTACGTCTACTTGATTTCTTGTCATTGACTACATAATATTTACACACACACTCCTTCAACCGGGCATTGGTCTTTCATGAAGTAAACTATATGAACCTGAATCTGAATTTCTTGTTCTTTTTCTTGTTCTTCTCTTCCTTCTTCAGCGCTGTGTTGACATGAACTCCCCCCCCCCCTTCTTCTTCCTTGTGTTTTCTTCTCGTCTGGTAAACCGTTCTGGTAATTTTTGATATTCGCTAGGCGTACTGTTATTTGTTTAGGTGACTTCTCTACATTTTGTAAAGTTCTGCCACCTTAAGTTTAGGTAGCTGGCTTTCGTGTAAAGGAATGCCTCTCTCCATTTGCCATCTCGGGTAGCATGTCTGATGAGTTCTACACAAAACGAAACACGTCACCTGCTTTGTAAGTGTAAGACTGTTCCATTGAAGGATCTTTATACTGGTACAGCCTTCTGCCAGGGTCTACTGGAACTTAGCCAGGTCTATTCAACTGGTACCAATCATCAGTAGTCTTTCTTCTTTCTTTCTTTCTTTTTTTTTCTTCTGTCTGTCTTTCTTTCTTTCTTTTCTTTCTTTCTTTCTTTCCTTTCTTTCTTTCTTTTTCTTTCTTTCTTCCTTTCCTTTCTTTCTTTCTTTCTTTCTTTCTTTTTTGCGTTGTCTTCTTCAAGAATTTCTATTTTGTTTCGCTTTGTGTTTTAAGGTCTGTTCATTCTGTCGAGTGAAAGGTCTCGGTCTGTTTTTGTATTTTTGTTTTTTTTTTGGTCTCAATATTTTGTTTGCTCTCAACTTTGCTATAGAAACAATCTCTTTATTCCGTCTCTTTGGGTTATGGCATTCTATTTACATTTGTCTTGAAGTGATTTTGGATTTGATGTTGATCACACGCTGTCTCTGTGAGAAGAGTGTAGTTCTGGCCTTTGTCGCCTGTTCGTTGTGCTGGTTCCTCTCTCAGTCTTATTTCCATGTGTCGATGGTTTCTTTGCCTATGTTTGTTTGAACACAATTTTTGTGGTATAAAGGCTAAGATGTCTGGGCGCCAGAAATGTTCAGTGGTTATGCTGATAGCGTTTCGTAAAATCTGAATTAGTATGTTTTTTTTCTTAAAAGGGTGCAACTACACCTCAGTTGTAGGTATATTGAGTAGGCCTACTTTTTTTTCTTCTACCCCAATTTTCCTCCTCCCTTTCTTTCTTCCTTTCTTCCTTTTTGTAATATTGTGTACATGTTCTCCTGGTGCACCTGTCCTCCTCCATTAGTCTTTGAGTGTGTGTGTGTGTGAGTGTGTGTGTGTGTGTGCGTGTGTGTGTGTGTGTGTGTGTGAGAGAGAGAGAGAGAGAGTTTGTGTGTGTATGTGCATGTGTGTGTGTGTGTGGCGTGCGTGTGCGTGCGTGCGTGTGTGTGTGTGTGTGTGTGTGTGTGTGTGTGTGTGTGTGTGTGTGTGTGCGTGTGTGTGCGTGTGTATGTGTGTGTGTTCGTTCGTTCCTTGATTTAACGTCTTTTCACTATAAGTGATATTAGATGTGTGTGTGTGTGTGTGTGTGTGTGTGTGTGTGTGTGTGTGTGTGTGTGTGTGTGTGTGTGTGTGTGTGTGTGTGAGTTTGTGTGTGTATGTGCATGCGTGCGCGCGCGCGCGCGCGCGTGTGTGTGTGTGTATGTGTGTGTGTTTGTGTGTGTATGTGCATGCGCGTGTGTCTATATGTAAGTTTGTTTGTGTGTTTTGTTCGTTTGTTCTTTGTTTAATTGTTTTTGTATGAGTATGTGCATGTGTGTATATACGTGTGTTTGTTTGTTTGTTTGTGTGTCTTTGTTTGTTCATTTGTTTGTGTATGAGTGTGTGTATGTGTGTGTATACATATGAGTATGTTTGTTTGTTTGTGTGTGTTTCAAGTTGTTTGTTTGTTTTTGTGTGTTTGTATGTTTGTATCTGTGTGTGTATGTGTGTGTGTGTGTTCTAAATCATTCTTTTTGTTATATGTTTGTTTATACCTTACTGCAGTGTTATCATATTACTCACGTTGACTGTGTACAGTATCTGGGTTACTGGTACGAGATATACGTGTTCCCCACACACTTTGAGAAAGGCAAGTGCACCAGGGCCCACTACTCTCTCAAGAATGATAGTCACATTGAAGTCTACAACCGCGGCTTGGAGTAAGTATACCAAAAAATTCTGTCTACGGTTTGGTTTAAATAATCTTAGCTGTTATCCCTTGTTGAAGAAATACAGGTATATGATAAAAAGCAAATAAATTGGTGCATATTAAGAATGCCAGTTTTTGTTGTTGTTGTTTTTTGTTCGTGTGTTTTGTTTTGTTTATTTGTTTGTTTGTTTTTTATGTATGAGATGTAAAGATGTAAACCAAAGAGCAGCTTGTAAGAAATACAGAGATGTCTATAAATCTGAGAGCAATTTGGTAGACGCTGACAATGCTAGTTGTTTCCCTTTGTTATACTTTTAAAGATATGAATAAAAAATCAGTTTGGTACACAATAATTTGGATACACTTTTTAAGTGACTTTTGTAAACATTAATTTTTTTTTTATTAACTTCCGGATGTTTGTTCTTTACGGTATGTCTTAGTCATGGAACTCGTCTGATCTTTATTTATCAAATACCATAATGCTTTTTTGTTGTTGAAAATTTAGATGATTATTCATCCATTTAAAATAAATACCTTCTTTGGTCTGAACTGTATAGTTTGTAGCAATATTTTGTCTGTCGTCTTATTCAGAAAATGTTGTGAGTTATTTGTTTTATTGGATACGAATTATGTGAAATTTCTTTAATCCTATGACTCCCGCACCCTACCCACCAACTGTCAAAGTTTAACCCTTTGGTTCTCTCACCCTGTCCACCAGTTTCCTGATAGTATGAGGGAATCAAAGGGTTAATGTTTTGCTTTGCCAGCATGGTTGACATTTCAAGATGCTGGTGGACGAGGTGCGGGAGTCAAAGGGTTAAGGTCTGAACACGTGCTACATTGATATTTTCAAGAATCCATGCGGATTTTTCTCCCCCACCCTCTCCCTGCCATTAGGCATTAAGTAGTACTTTGGGCTAGTCTTTTGGATGTAAGGCAGCGCATGGGTGCGGGATGGGACCCAGAGCAACAATGTCTCACCACTGACAGCGCAATCATCTCTCAGCTCTCCACGCCACAGGGTAGACATTTAGCCAAAGTCTGCAGAATATCGCTATACAAGAACATTATTTCTAACAATATCATGATGATGTTTTCAGGAACGGCGCAGAAGTGAGAGCTATTGGTGACGCATATTGTCCCAACAACGCCCACCCAGCCAACCTCCTCGTTCGTTTTGCTGCAGGTAAGGGCCACACAGGATCATCTCCTTGATTTAACCCTTTGGCTTTCACATCCTGTCCTCCAACAGCAAAAACTTAACCCTTTGACTTTCTCACCCTATCCACCAGCTTCCTGCAGGAAGCTGGAGAATAGGGTGAGAGGGTCAAAAGGGTTAAGTTTTTGCTTTGCTAGCATGGCTGAGAAAACAGGATGATGGTGGTGGACAAGGTGCGGGAGTCAAAAGGTTAACTCTTTGACTCCCTTACCCTGTACATTATCATCCTGAATTCTCAGCCATACCCGCAAAGCAGAAACCTGACCCTTTGACTCCCTCACTCTATCCACCAGCTTCCTGCAGCAAAAAAATGGTGGATAGGGTGAGGGGAGTCAAAGGGTGAAGTTTTTTTTGCAGTTGGTGGATAGGGTAGGGGAGGCAAAGGGTTAAGAACAAACCAGTGATGTCGCACTCAGTTGGCTGATTGGTTCTATTGGTAGGGATGTGGACTCGAAAGCTGATGCCTTGAGTTCTGTGCCAGTATGTGACAGAAACCTGGCTTTGTTCGCTGTTCATCTTGATAGTAATGCTCCAGTCAATCTGATGGTGTCTGCTTAATGTAACATAGGTCCTGGTTCTCCTCCGTCCACCTCTGTCTGTCTGTCTGTCTGTCTATCTGTCTGTTTCTCTCTCTCTCTCTCTTTCTCTCTCTCTCTCTCTCTATCTCTCTCTCTCACACAGACACTCACGCTTATGCGCACTTGCAAACATACACAGACGCACTTACGCACACACACACACACACACACACACACACACACACACACACACACACACACACACACACAGAGGAGACAGAGAGAGAGAGAGAGAGAGAGAGAGAGACAGAGACAGACAGACAGACAGACAGACAGAGACAACACGCAGACAAGCGCGCGCACACACACACACATACATACACACACATACAACACACACAAACACACATACACAAACACACATACACAACAAACAACACAACAAATCCAAACAAACACCACATAGTAGTAAAACCATACCTCACCTCATAACGATGACTGGGATGTTTCAGTTCTGTTTTGTTGTTTTGTTGAGTTTAAAGTCCTACCACTCTCAGAGTATACGAGAACTAGCTATAAGAATATTGCTCAAAGAAGCCTTAAAACATTTATGTTGCATTGTGAGATACCGATGCTATTGTCGGATTCTCTGTAATAGACTTACAATATCATAACAAAAATCACAATGTTTCAGGAACACCTTACGGTAAATACAATGTCATCGATACTGACTACAACACCTACACCCTCATCTACTCCTGTGAGTCCATCCTGGGCCTAGCGCACATCGAGTTCGCCTGGATCCTGGCCCGTGAGATGCACCTCAACCAGACCACAACCGACCGTCTCATGAACGAGCTCAAAGGGTACGGCGTGGACGTCTCCAAGTTCAAGAAATCCGACCAGGAGGGCTGTCCCGCTTAACTCCCTTACTCTTGTAGTGATCTCATCATCTGTGTCTGTTTGTTTGCTGCTCATTTTCGTGTTTGTTCATGCTAGGTTGTGTCAGCTTAGTGTTTCCTAAGTCTCTCTTCCTCCTCCACCTCCCCTCCCAATTTCAAGACCTTGCCAGCGCAATCTTTAACATTTACAATGCCTCCCATTTACTTCCAGCATTAACGTTAAAATTTACAAGGGGTTTGCACAGGCTGAAGGAGTCTGCCAGATAACTGCTCACAGATTTGAATGAAGCGCATATGGAATTGTCCGAGAGTAATGAATTCCTCTTGAACATACTCCAAATTCATCTGGAATCATATCAAACCCTTCTGCGATTTTTCTTATTTCTGTTTTGTTTTTTTATTGTTTACATTGTTGGTTTTTTTTTTCGTGTACTACATTGTATACCCTCACTGTTTACATATTTTAAAAACGTTTGTTGCTTTTGTGATATTTCTTTCATTATTAATATTTTTCGTTTATCATCCAGAGTTCCATTTCGTCTTAAATGCTTTTGGTGCAGCACCACCATCAAACACGAATGTAAATTTGAGGTAATGTCGAGAAATTTACTCATTTTCGTTTTCATTACCTTCAGTGGTGTGTGTGTGTGTGTACTGCTAGTACATATATATGCTGTATTTTTTCTAGTCGGACTTATGTGAAGTGGAGTTGGCCCTTTTGGTGCAGCATTTAAACATATACATATACATTGCGAATTACATTCCATTCTTATACACTGAAGTCCTGAGAGTCTTCAGATTTGCTTTTTTGTTTGTTATAAGTCGGCACTGGTAGTCTTTAAATATTGGTTATTTTTGTTTTTCATATTTCGTTTTTTAATATGTTCGATTTTTGAAGACGAAAAGTATGAAAAAAAGGAAAGAAGTTATTGTACAGCAATTTCATTACATTTCATAACCGCTTTCACAATGTGTTTAAAACATAAAAAAGGCAGGTTTGCCTGAGTGTTAGGTTTTCTCTTGTCATGTTTACTTGTGTACTTGAAGTAAGTCAAATGCAGTGAGAAAGTGTACGAAAGTCCGTCATGGTTGTGTGTGGGAAAAGAATGAATGTCAACCTGAATAAAAAATTAAAAAATGACTGTTTGTACATAATTATTTCCAAAATGCACTTTCCATTGTAAATGCAATAAAATCACTTCAGAAACTGTAGTTGTTGGCTTGTGCTCTCTGTCTTCTTGCTTGTTTGTCCGTTTGCGTCTCTCTCTCTCTCTCTCTCTCTCTCTCTCTCTCTCTCTATATATATATATATATATATATATAATCTGTCTCTGTCTCTTTCCCACTCCCTCCCTCTCTCTCTCTCTGTTTCCAAATCATTCACACGCATTCACTCACCGATGGCAGATACTGAAACAGTTGTGTTGGGCCCAGGTGAGCAACACATTTCCTCCGCCTAGAAGTATTCTAAGAGTCAGAATTGTCGCAATTTTACAGACGTTTTTGGCGATAACAATCAAAGGAATTTAGACAATTAGAATGCTTATAGGAGACTTTTATGAGGGGTGATCGATTCTTTTGACAGAGTCGTGGACTAACATATATTTCGATTTCAATGCCAGCCCACAACATTCAAAACTGGTGTGTTTTTTCCCCCATGTTTCTAGTATTCTGGTGATGTAAGCTTAGTGTTTCATGTACCGTTCAACCCTCCCCCCCCCCCTTTCCCTCAGATTCAAGACTTTGCCTCCCCATAAAGCTTTGAGCAGGCTCAGGGAGTCTATTGTCTCTCTCTCTCTCTCTTTCTTTCTTACTCTCTCTCTCCTCCCTCCTTCCTTCCCTCTTTCTCTCAGCGTGTGTGTGTTATGTTTGTGTGTATGTACAAATTCTCTCTCTCTCTCTCCATCCTTCCTTCTTTCTCTCAGAGAGAGAGAGAGAGAGAGAGACAGAGAGAGAGACAGAGAGAGAGACAGAGACAGAGAGAGAGACAGAGAGAGAGAGACAGAGACAGAGAGTGTGTGTGATTTCTGGAAGATCTGGAGAGAGAGAGAGAGAGAGAGAGAGACAGACAGACAGACAGACAGACAGAGAGAGAGAGAGAGAGCG
>JAPXFY010000017.1:13701207-13703707 GCA_030674185.1 Monoplex corrugatus | reverse complement strand
GCTCAAAGAAACAAGGGAACCCTCTCATTGACGTCAACAAGACGTCTCAGCCAGATCTTGTAGAACAGTTCGCAGAGGCCTTTCAGAGAGAATACGATGCATTGCAGCCCAGAGACTCTGCCACTGAGAGATGGGAAACGCTACGAGACACCATGCACCGCATTGCTATGGCCACCTTTGGGAAGAAAACTGTGAAGTCCCACGATTGGTTTGAGGCCAAATCATCAGAGATGACTCCCACTGTTGAGGCCAAGCGTGCCGCACTCACCAAGTATAAGCGGTCACCCAGTGAGAAGAACCTGCAAATCCTCAGGGCTGCCAGAAGTAAGGTTCAGCTTAACGCCAGGCGCTGCGCAAACGAGTACTGGACAGAGCTCAGCGAAGAGATACAGAGTGCTGCTGAAAGAGGCAACATCCGAGGAATGTATGATGGCATCAAGAAGGCACTGGGACCAACACAGAGCAAGATCGCCCTCCTCAAATCCTCCACTGGGGAAGTAATCAGCAATCCTAGCCAACAGATGGAAAGATGGGCGGGACACTACTCCGACCACTACTCCACACAGAACATGGTGTCCCCCTTAGCCCTCGATGCCATCAAGTGCATGCCGGTAATGGAAGAACTTGACGCAGAGCCAACTGTGGACGAACTCAGCAAGGCCATTGATAGCCTGGCATCAGGGAAGGCACCTGGCAACGACGGAATTCCCCCAGACCTCATCAAGCACAGCAAGACTTCTCTTCTGCACCCTTTGCACGCAGTTTTCTGTCAGTGTTGGAATGAGGGAGCTGTACCACAGGACATGAGGGACGTCAAGATCGTCACCCTGTACAAAAACAAGGGCGAAAGGAGCGACTGCAACAACTACAGAGGTATCTCGCTCCTCAGCATTGTTGGCAAAGTCTATGCTCGGGTCCTCCTAATCCGCCTGCAGAAACTGGCTGAACGCGTCTACCCGGAATCTCAGTGTGGTTTTCGAGCAGAGAGATCCACGGTAGACATGGTCTTCTCCCTTCGCCAAATCCAGGAGAAGTGCAGAGAGCAGCGGATGCCCCTGTGTGTGGCATTCATTGACCTCACCAAGGCCTTTGACCTAGTCAGCAGAGATGGCCTTTTCAGGGCTCTCCGAAAAATCGGCTGCCCCCCCCCAAACTGCACAGCTTAATTGAGTCCTTCCACTCAAACATGAAAGGGATGGTGCAGTTCAACGGAAACCTCTCCAAGCCCTTCGACGTACGCAGCGGTGTGAAACAAGGCTGCGTCCTGGCCCCAACCCTCTTTGGAATCTTCTTCGCTCTCCTCCTGAGGCATGCGTTCAGCACAGCGCAAGAAGGGATCCACCTGCGGACCAGATCAGATGGCAGGCTCTTCAACCTCGCCCGCCTCAGAGCAAGGACAAAGGTCCGTGAAGCCCTCATCAGAGACATGCTATTTGCCGACGATGCCGCAGTTGTGACCATACTCAGCGGGACTTGCAGTCACTAATGGACCGCTTCTCCCAGGTTTGCAAAGATTTTGGTCTGACCATCAGTTTTAAGAAGACAAACGTCCTGGGCCAAGACAAGCCATCTCCACCAGTCATCACCATTGATGACTACGAGCTTGAAGCCATCCATCAATTCACATATCTTGGGTCCACCATCACCGATAATCTCTCCCTTGACACAGAGGGCGACAAGAGGATCGGGAAGGCAGCCACAACACTAGCCCGCCTCACACAAAGGGTGTGGACAAATCCCAAGCTGACCACAAGACAAAGATGGCTGTATACAACGCCTGTGTCGTCAGCACCTTGCTGTATGGCAGCGAGGCGTGGACCACGCATGCTCATCAGGAGAAAAGGCTCAATACCTTCCACCTGAGAAGCCTACGGCGCATACTTGGCATTTCCTGGCAAGACAAGGTTACCAACACCGAAGTCCTAACCTGCGCTGGCCTCCCAACCATGCATAACATGCTGAGACAGCGTCGGCTGCGCTGGTTGGGCCACGTTCGCCGCATGGAAGATGGTCGCATCCCAAAAGACATCCTTTATGGTGAGCTTGCCACAGGGCAGAGAAACATTGGCCGCCCACAGCTGAGATACAAAGACGTTTGCAAGCGTGACATGAAGGCGCTTGAGATCAACACTGAGTCCTGGGAGGACCTCGCAGACGACCGCAACAGCTGGAGAACTACTCTCAAGAAACAGCTGCGGATTGGTGAGGACAAACTGTCAGCTGCTGCAGCAGAAAAGCGAGTTCGCAGAAAAGGGATGACAGCCAACAGACCAGCATCAGCATACACATGCGACCGCTGCGACAGAGACTGCCTCTCTCGCATTGGTCTGTACAGTCACAGGCGACGCTGCTTGGACCAAGCAGACAGCCCATCTAGACATTAGAACGGATGTACTTTGTCCATGGTCAGTCATGACCGAAGGAGGCCTACTACATATATATATATATATATATATATATATATATATATATATGCATACATACATATATATTTATATAC
>JAPXFY010000017.1:13686207-13696207 GCA_030674185.1 Monoplex corrugatus | reverse complement strand
TAATATGTGAATGTATGTTGTTTATGCGTATGTGTTTGTTGTCTGTGTCTATGTGTGTGTGTGTGTGCGTGTGTGCGAGCGCCCGTCTCAGTCTCACTCAGCAAAAGTTTCAAATTTCAGACTGTATGGGTCCATGAACTGAGGAACTTTGTTCTTTGTATGTAACAGAAATGGCAGCTAGGCGTTGCCTTCCTTCAACATTGATCAACACATAAGACCGCTTGGTGTTGGTTTCTGATTAATCGGAGACATTTAGTTAAAATCAGAACATAATATGAAATGCGCTTCACTCTCCGAAAAGAACAACACCAAATAACATAGAGAGAGTTTTGCTGTCAATGAACTGACATATATCTTTCCGACATACATTATGAAATGAAAACTGCATTTCAACTCTACTATCGATCAAAGAGACAATATCAAGATCGACAATAATAACAATAATACATGTAGAATAATAACAATAATAATAATGATAATAATAACAATACAAATAATAATAATAATAACAACAACAACAACAATAATAATAATAATAATAGAAGAAGAAGAAGAAGAAGAAGGCCAAAAGAAGAAGGCCAAAAGAAGAATTGAGATATTACATAGGAACATTTATAAATAACATAATGGACAAAAAATAAGAACATTTGTTATTGTTATTCATATCATTAACGACAACAAGAAGTAATAAATGAGACACCCAAACCATATCAACATTCTCCCTTTTTCGCTGTCTTCAGAAGTGCAGATGTGCAGATCTTGAATACCGACCGAATTGTACCCCCCGAGAAGTACTCCTTATTCACCTATCAAAACATACTGAAAAATAATCGTGGACATGTTTATCAAGACACACAGAAAATCTGTGTTATGGTGCTGTCATTGGCTGACCCGTGTGCCTTCTGGCCTGCGCACGCTTAAGATCCCACGGCAGTCGAAAATCATGAAGAGTAGGGCTTTTATCCTGCTGTCCTGATATAAAACATTGGAGAGGTAGGTTGAATTCCCAGGTCCCTCCCCTTGAAGAGCAGTTAGACTTCTTGCCTTTCTGAAGTGGGTGGCGCTGTACAGCGGCGACGCGCTCTCAAAGAGGACAGCAGCCCGAGTTTCACATGATGAATCCATTGTGAAAAAACAGATAAATATGAATACGAATATGAACTTAAGAATATGATGAATTGAAGCAACTTCCAGATACTTTCATAACCATTTACAAGGAAGTGTTTCCTTGCCACTTTTGTTAACACTTGCTGGGACATGTTATCAGTGGTGTTTAAAAGCCAAACCGGCTGCTCAGAGCCATATGTGGGCCATTGCCATTTCAGACCATACAACACACACACACACACACACACACACACACACACACACACACACACACACACACACACACACACACACACACACACACACACACACACACACACACACACACACCCTGAAGACCATACGATAAAAAAAATTAAAAAAAAACTGGGAAAAAATCGAGTACATGAACCATTGCATTCATGTTAACCATCCGAGGACATGCAAAGAAGCAAAAAAGAAGAAAACAAGAGTAATAGAAAAGAGGAAATTTCAACAGCAGAATTTCCAGAAGGTGAAGGTACTGTTTATACTGAAAGAGTCCTCGGTATCTCCACGGGGGGATAGTGATAAAGAACCTTTCAGTATTTTAATCAACACAGACTTTATGAACACGTTCACCATCAACACGTAAAATAGAACTTTCTGAACATTCTCATCAACACTAAGACGTAAGTTACTTCATGGTCCTGTTATCAACATGCACTGAAATAGGAACCAGAAAAAAAAACAAACACGAAAAACGAATAATAACATGTATTTAATACAAGACAAGACAGGCGACTGTCTTGTCTTGTTTATTAAATACGCGTTCTTCATAACTAAGGACACTAAAACAAATATAAAAACGAGCCTACATTACCTAGAATTGCTTCCGCATATCTCATTTCCCTAGAGCCAAAACTGCACTTAATATATGTACCCACTTATCAATCCTAACAAAAAGTACGTAAGACTTTATCGAACACATACTGGTGAATGGACCAGCAAGGCAGAAAATGATAGGAAGAAATGACAGAAAGCGAAGGAAGGAGCAAGGTAGAAACAAAGAGAGTGGCAGAAAAGAGGAAATTGGAAATTTCTAGCACAGAATTTCCAGAAGGTGGAGATACCCTTTATACTGAAAGAGTCCCTGGCATCCCCACAAGGGGGGGGGGGGAGGGGGAACAAGACACGATTATAACAGTTACCCACAAATACAAGTAAACAAAACAAAACAACATTAAATAACAAAACTCACAACAAAGCAAGAAAGAACAAAAACACACAAAAGAAACAAGCAAACAACAAGTCATCCAACATATCAATCAGTCAACCATCAATAATAACTGACCTACACATTAGTGTACATATTTTCGTAGTCTGCTCAAGACGTTACACACACACACACACACACACACACACACACACACACACACACACACACACACACACACACACACACACACACACACACACACACACATCTATCTATTTATCTATGTGTATATACATATGCATACATACATATATGTGTATAGATAGATAGATATTGCACAATCCATTTCAAAACTTGTCACTGAAGATAACTGCATTGGGTTTTTTGACCAGAGCATGATAAAACGGGTCTTGATTAACGATTTGAAACACAGTTTACCTCAACCAAAGGACATAACTCTTGAGAGTCACGTAGGAATTATCTCCCATGTTGTACTTCTCAAATCTAACATAGTTTGCGCTACCCATTCAGCTAGCATAGAAGCATATACGAAGCACAAAAAAACGTAACACAGGAGTGTTCTGAGCTTACGGTTTTTGTGCTTTGTATCTGCTTCTATGCTAGCTGAATGGGTAGCGCAAACTATGTTAGATTTGAGAAGTTCAACAATACGGGAGATAATTCCGACGTGACTCTCAAGAGTCATGTCCTTTGGTTGATATTATAAAAATTCTCCCTGCTTCCCTCTTATTTCTTTGGTACAGTTTACCTCAGTTTTTTTACGTTATGTTAAAAATGCTTTTTGAATCAATGAATTTCATGGTTCATGCGCTTCGTATGCCACTGTTGACAATTTTCTCTGGCTGGATGGCAGTTCATTTCAATTCGAATCAATCCCAAGTTCGTCAAACACGATATCTCAAGATTCAGGAAGAGCTCACACCTTTACAAATAAATCCTGAAAATACACAACAATGTCATGTTTTATTTTTATTTGTTTGAATATACTGTGAGCTGACACCTGTGACGCAAAAATGACGTTGAAATAACATATACTGTAACCCCCCCCCCTACACCTGAATTTTGTATCAAGACAAGACCAATAAAAATTAAACAAAAACCAAAGAAGCAGCATCAGTCAGAAAAACTAACACCTTCCCACCAAAAAAACAAAACCAAACAAAAACACAAACAACTTGAAAAAAAAAACCCAAACAAAGAAATATGAATATCAAATCAGAAAACATAATAGCACAAAAAATGGAAAAAAAAAACATACTGTTATTGTCACTGGTATTTTTGTTTAAATCCCAACCGACTGCATAGAGCCGTATCAGGGCTATAACCGCTTCGAACATACACAATACTTTAACAGGAAAAAAAAAGGAAAAGAAAATTAAGTACACATATAATGCATTCGTGCACATTATCTATGGAGATGCTATTGGCGTTGACTACATCGTCCAATTTATCACACAGGGGATTTCAAAAACATACTGAATAGAAATTTGAATATAACTAAGGACACTAAAGCATATATAAAAACGGGTCTAAATACCTAAAATTGCTTCGGCATATCTCATTTCCCTAGCGCCAAAAATGCACTTAATACATGCACCCAATTATCAATCTTGAGAGAAAGTACGTAAGACTTTATCGAACACATACAGGTGAATGGACCAGCAAGGCAGAAAATGATAGGAAGAAATGACAGAAAGCAAAGAAGCAAGGCAGAAACAAAGAGAGTGACAGAAAAGAGGAGATTTCTAGCACAGAATTTCCAGAAGGTGGGGGATACTATTCATACTGAAAGAGCCCCGGTATCCCCATCATCATCATCATCAGGTACTCCAAATCACCCTTCCTCATAAAAATGGCCTATAAATGTTGCCTGTCTTTTCCTAACGGGGGTAAAAACATACCATACGGTAATCGGTTATAGAAAGACAAATGTACAAGACTTATCACTCTCGAAAATAACTGTCAATTTTACCACAATATCATAGGTGACATTATACGTATCACATCATTTCTTTTACGATATACATAGATTTCATTCTACCAAAAAAGTTCATTAGGTAGGCCTATACCATTCACTTTATCCTATCATAACACGTTCATTCCATCATGTCCACCGTAGCACTAAAAACGCATATCAATAGATATTAAAAAAAACAACGAACGATGTCTCCATCATCTTTTACAAAACGTAAGTGTGTACTAAGTGTATGGGCGCTGGCTTAGTTTTGAGTTTGGTGTTTGTTGAACAAATCGCACTCGGGCAATTCCATACGTGCTCCCCTTCCCCCCTCATCTGCCAGAAATTATCTGACAACACTCCCTGAGCCTGCGTAAAAACATATGCGCACGCAAATTCTCGAAAGAGGGAAAAGGGGAAGAGGGACCGATTAAACATTAAGCTCACACCACCACAATGACGGAAACATTAAGATGGGCAGCAAACAGGCCAGTTCTTAATATTGCGGGTTGGGATTGAACTGGAGATACCGGCTTAGTGATAAGCAAAGGTTCAGGGTTTGTGTTCGGAATGACCGAGAGTAATCATCTTCTCCCACCCCTCTGCACATCTTTTCTCTAATAGAAATGATGGTTTGGGGCCAGTATTAACACCTGAAATCAGACAATAAACTGGGCGCTAGACCCCTTTTTTGTTCATACAAATCCGCAAAAAGACAAGTTCAGACTCAAACAGGGCAACAACCAACACACCAGAGGAACTCCCAGAAACAAGAATCAGAATGTATAATTTAACTCTTTGATTCCCTCAGCCTGTCCACTAGCATCCTGTTTTGTCAACCATGACAGCAAAGCAGAAATGTAACTCTTTGGCTCCCTCACCCTATCCTCCAGCTTCCTGCAGGAAGCTGGTGGATAGGGTGATGGAGTCATAAAGCTACATATTTGCTGGTGGTGGACATAGTGCGGGAGTCAAAGGGTTAATATAACAGGCGCAGTTTTTAGCTTGACTGGACTTTTTCAAGCATAAACACAAGACAACAAAGAACAAATAACAGACAATAAATACAAAAATTAGAGGGGAAAAAACAGCAAAACTCCCCCTGGTTACCACCCAGCATTTTGTGCTGCTGCTCGACGAAATATTTTCTCCTGTTCGCCGACACAACACTAAAGTGTTGCTGTTTTTCCTCTAAATTTATTTTTGTGTTTGCCTTTTGTTATTTGTTCTCTGTTGTCTTATGTTTACGCCTAACAAAGGCCAGTAAGCAAAAAAAAAAAAAAAAAAAAAAAATCGCGCTTGTCTTGTCTTGTTATAAACTAAGTACATCCTCTGATTCTTTTTTCATGATTTTCTGGTTCCTATTTGCTTAACCCTCTGACTCCTGCACCCTGTTCACCAGCACCCTGCATTGTCAACCATGCTAGCAAAGCAAAAATGTAACCCTCTGATCTTATCCACTAGCTTCCCGCAGGAAGCTGGTGGATGGGGTGAAGGAAACAAAGCGTTAAGTTTTTGCAGTTGGTAGACAGGATGCCGGAGTCAAAGGGTTAAACGCGAGCAGTCACACTTGTTTTGAATTTCCCAAGAACAATCAAAAGTAAACAAACAAACACACACAAATCTCACAGCCTTTATCCAAATTGTGCGGAAAAGATCAACTCAGTAGACGGTTAAAAACGAACAGATATTTGATACAAATAAATGGTTTGCTGCTGTAATGACTCGCACTTTCAGCGTTTTACGGTCCTTCTCAACATGCTAATCATTCCAGTGTCGTAACCTTGGCCTTAAAAACAAAATATAGGTCTAATCCTTCTTAACATGCTAATCATTCTAGTGTCGTAACTTTGGCCTTAAAAACAAAATATAGGTCCAATCCTTCTCAACATGCTAATCATTCCAGTGTCGTAACCTTGGCCTTAAAAACAAAATATAGGTCCAATCCTTCTTAACATGCTAATCATTCAGTGTCGTAACCTTGGCCTTAAAAACAAAATATAGGTCCAATCCTTCTTATCATGCTAATCATTCTAGTGTCGTAACCTTGGCCTTAAAAAACAAAATATAGGTCCAGTCCTTCTCAACATGCTAATCAATCTACTGTCGTAACCTTGAAAAAACAAAATATAGCTCCCATGCTTTTATTGTTATTTCGTTTCAAGCCCAGCTTACTACGCACAGCCATATCAGGGTTATAACCGTTTCAAAACATACACAATACTTCAACAGGAAAAAAAAAATTGCAAGAAAATTAAAACAAAGCATACTTCAAAAGGGAAAAAATGGGAAAGAAAATTAAATACACATATCAATACATTCGCGCACATCATCTAAGGTGTATACCTTTGGCGTTGACCACTCCGTCCCAATTTATCAACAAGATATTTCAAAAACATACCTGAATACAAATTAAAATAATTTAAGACACTAAAACACAATGAAAGCGGGTCAAAATACCTAAAATTGTTTCGCACATCTCATATCACTGGAGTTAAAATGCAATGAACACATGCACCCAATTATCAATTCAAAGAAAAAGTGCGTAAGACTTTATTTAACAAATACAGGTGAATGGACCAGCAAGCAGAAAATAACAGGAAGAAATGACAGAAAGAAAGGAACAAGGTAAAAACAAAGACAGTGACAAAAGAGAAATTTCAAAGCACAGAATTTCCAGAAGGTAGGGGATACTATTGTACTGAAAGAACTCCCGGCATCCCTACGGGAGTGGGGGGGGGGGGGGGGCTCCCATGCTCATGAAAACAAATAAATTCGGTGTCCCTTTATCTTGTTCGTATTGTTTAAAGTCCAGTTGACTGCGCAGGGTCGTATTTATGTCCCATCCCTTCAAAAACAAAGCGAAACACACACACACACACACAGACACACACACACACACACACGACACACACCACACACACACACACACACACACACACACCACACACACAGGAACACACACACACAGACACACACACACGACACACACACACACACACAACACACACCACACACAACACACACGCACACACACACACACACACACACACACACACACACACACACACACACACACACACACACACACACCACACACACACAACGGGGGCACTTGGTTTTTGTCTAGTCTCAAGCAGTGTCCGTTTTCTAATAGCTGATTTGACAGGAGCAAACAATGATGGGAATATCCGAGTGCCATCAAACCCTCTCGAATAAAACATTTGACTCGAATTACGGTTCTTCTTGTGGAAGCAGTCCATATTTCGATCGAAACAGATATCAAAAATCACAGTGCGATACAGTGTAACGCAATATAATTCGATGCAATAACAAGGTTATGTGGTAAAAACAATATGTAACCCTTTAACTCTCGCACCCTATCCACCAACAGCAAAAACGTAACCCTTTGACTTCCTTACCCTAATATTTAATCCTTTGATTCCCGCACCCTATCCACCAACTGCAAAGTTTTAACCCTTTGATTCCCATACTTTTTACCACTAGCTTCCTGTAGGAAGCCGGTGGATAGGGTGAGGGAGTTAAAGGGTTAAGGTTTTGCTTTGCTAGCACGGTTGTACAATGCAGGATGCTGGTGGACAGGGTGCAGGAGTCAAAGGGTTAAGAACAAGCAGACGAGAAATGAATGACAACACGAAAAACGTTTAAAAAGGTAAGCCACTGCATGAAGTGTCATGAATATACAACAACAAAAAAAAAAAAAAAAAAAAAGCAGGAAATGTGCACGATGATACAATTTGAATTTACTGACAATAGGAACAAGCTGACGTAACAAAATCCACTGAAACTAGGGGAATCCTGGGGGGGGGGGGGGGGGCAAATCAGGGGCCATAACTTGCGCGCCGTTGCTATGAACGCTTGCAAGCCAATCATGGATGCCTTGCTCCTTTCGGTGTTTTTTTTTTTTATCTTTTTTTTTTCTTGACAAACCGAAATCGCGGAATTCCGCCCAGACGTGGAACGTTTTAAGCCCTGTACAATACAAGGTGGCTAAATCAAAAGTATTTGCAGGCAAGAAGAGTCCATCAGATTATTGCTACGATGTCGTATCGAACAAGATAACAAGATAACAAGATTTTATTTCAGCCCAGTGCACAGACACAAGGAAAATGTTTTGGCTATACATACAATCACACTCACGCCTCACAACAATTACAATATTCAACATCATAAAAGATAAATTCGTCAGTCATTCATGGAATGAAGAAACACATGCACACAACACACTCTCACGCCAATGCGCCCAAATCTGAGCCACCTTAGCTGGCCACTAATTGTTGGTTCTGCCCTGCCAGCTAATTAACAGAGCGCATCTGTCCTTCTCCTTCCACTCTCCACGTCACCCTCACCCATCCTGTGGCGAGCCACAGGCACACATTGAAGTATAGGCTTACAGATTGACCTAGATTCGACTAGGCCTACTCTGTGCCAGTATCAGTTACTTCCTACACTCCGTCCCTCCCGAAAGATCGCAGCAGTTACAAAGCACTGCTGTAGAGTGATGGACTGGTCAAACCTGCCTGGCTAACAATAGTACAAGCAGGCGATGCGGGCTGGCAGAAGGTAGTAACTGGAGGGTGTCAGAATGGCTGGGAAAATGCAGCCGTGAACGCAAGGGTATAGCAACTACAATAAACTGTACATGGTAAAATAGTACAAAAGATTCTATTGAACAGTTTCGGTGCTGCTGTACGTGTGTTCGGAAGTTTTAGAACTCAACTAAACAAGTAATCAACGGAGAAAGTGAACATATCATTTAACGGAAAACTTTTACACGTATAACAACTGTGCTGCTTTGGTTTTGATACACCTGTAAAGAAAAGAGATAAAAGATTTCATTTCTCTATAATACTCGCAAAATCATTTACTGATTTCAGGAACCGTTTAGGCGTACGTGACTTGACCTTGGCACCTTCTCTCAGAAACTTACGCACTCGCTGCTACTCAACCCGATCACAGCTTTGATTCAGAATTATTATTTTCAGTTTCTCAAGATTCACATCTCCGCGGTCGGAATGAATTTTCATATGTACTAATGCCACTGATACCATGTGATGGTGAATATCCAAAATGATAATGGAATAAGCATTAAGCCTGCACATATGCCTTATGCGTTGACAAGGTCTTGAAATATTTCTAGCTTTGATAAAACTTTTATCAGTAAAAAGTTAGGAACACCTTGCTTACACACCTTTTTTGTCACAGACACACACAGAGATAATAAAAACACACCCCTGCAGTCAAAATAAGATTACTTCCCTTTTTTTCCTTTGGAAGAAGATTGAAATGAAATAACCTGCATGGCAGATTCCCAGACAGCGGTGTATGTGTGTGTGTGGGGGGGGGGGGGGAGGAGAGTCTTCAGGTGGTCCACGCCTCCCCTTTCTTTGAATTTCTCCATAGTAACTAGTCAGTAAGATATAACAAAATGGTCAGATCGTATTAAGAATTCCCCCACCCCATCTTATTTTCATCGATATTACAAAGGCACAGAACACGACTGAAAACAGCCAAAAATTCGTGAAAATTAACTACGTGCACTGATACTTACAGCTGCATTTACATCCTTGTCACCTTCTTGTAAATTTTCTTTTACTTCTTAGTAGTAGTAGTAGTAGTAACAGTAGTAGTGGTAGTAGTAGTAGCAGCAGCAGTAGTAGTGGCAATAATAGTAGTGGTAGCACTAGCATTCCTAGTAGTAGTAGTAGCAGTATGAT
>JAPXFY010000017.1:13661207-13678707 GCA_030674185.1 Monoplex corrugatus | reverse complement strand
AGGGGAAACAAAGTGGTGGCCTAGCTAGCTGAAACGCCTCAAGCAAAACGTCCTGGACTGGACATTTTGTTTTTTTTACCCTGTCCACCTGTCTGGACGCCAGCTTTTGGGATGAGACATTTAACAGCGGTTCCGTGCACATTGCATTCACTGACGCACGTAAAAGATCCTACGGCAACAAAACAGCAGTCCTTGGCAAACTAAATCAACTTTCGTTCGCACGTTATGAAAAAAAATGACGTATACATGTATAGGGAAAAAGGTGGCATCGTACTTTGGCGACATGTTCTCTCCAGGGAAAACAATCATGGTGTCAAACAAACAAAAATTCAGTTGTGACTATCACTGTTCCCCCCCTGAAAAAAAAATTAGAACAAAACCAACCAATGAAAACACACGCAAAACAAACAAACAAACACAACGACAAAGAAAACATTCAAACAAAACCAAATAATTATCCATCACAATACCCAAATGCTATCCACTCGGTCCAATCCAACTCAACTAAAATAGCGCACTACAAGTCACAAAACTATGAAACTGGAACAGTTCTGTTCATCGGAAAATCAAGGGTGTAGAAAGACACTTTATGACAATTTCATATATACATGTATATATATATATGTGTATGTATATGTATATGTATATTATATATATAGGTATATATATATATATATACACAGGGGGTGCAAAAGTAGGTATACAGTTATGAAAAAAGAAAACACGTACAATACTCATTGCATTTATTATACAAACAAATGAATATTGCATATACATGTAATAACAAGCACAGCCTTAATCCCTCAGATACTCAAAATGCTTGCCGTCGGTATTCACACACTCCTCTAATCGAGAGAGGACACTCATGCACACTCTAGCACAAAGATCTTTATCAGCATCAGTTTCTTGACAAGCCTGCAAGATGAACTGAATCATGTCATTAACAGTGCGCGGCTTGCGTGCGAAAACCCTTTCCTTTACATATCCCCCCAAAAAAGAAGTCCATCTGTCTTCCAGTATTGTTTAAAAATCCATTTGCGCTCCTCGTCTGTCAAATTACCAGCCATGGTTGAATTAAATTGCCGCTTAGATCTAGATTAAATTGCCGCTTTACCTGCAAAAAATAAAATTTTTTTTAAAAGTTAGGATAAAATACATGCATATTAATAGTTACGATAAAATAGAATTAATGACACCGAAAACATCGAAAATAAGGCCAACTAACTTAATGTGCTAATAATTTTAATGAATTAAGCATTATAATAATGATGTGATACTTACTGTATACCTACTTTTGCACCCCCTGTATATATATATATATATATATATATATATATATATATATATATATATATATATATATGTGTATATATGTGTGTATAAATATATGTACATATATGTATAAATATACATATGTATATATACACGTATACATATATGTACACACACACATACACATATACATATATGTATATATATATACACATACATGTATATATATACATATATCAAACTACTGCGAAAAAGACACTGTGCATGATCATTTCATATGTGTATCTATTACATATTCATCAAACCACTGCGACACCCCAACATGACGTTCGTTGTGTACGGGGTGGAGATAACAAACTATGTACATATAATCCAGAACAGAAACAAGCAGACAACGGGTGTGATATTCCAGTGCTTAGAACAACAGTCCTCTATCTGCAAGATCCGAGTTAAAATCTGCTTGGGTGCCGAAGCCTGGTGGGTAAAGAATGGCGATCTTTCCCAATTGCCAGGGTTTGGTAGGGTAAGGATGGCAAGTGCCAAAGCCTGGTGAGAAAGAATGGCGATCTTTCCCAATTGCCAGGGTTTGGTAGGGTAAGGATGGCAAGTGCCAAAGCCTGGTGGGTAAAGAATGGCGATCTTTCCCAATTGCCAGGGTTTGGTAGGGTAAGGATGGCAATTTTTCCCAACCTCCCAGATCAACGAACGGACTAAGTGCCTGAACCCCCACCCCACCCCCATTCGTGGACAAACGCATACAAAATATCAAATACGCACGTTGAAGATATAGGCATGCCAGTGTCTGGTGGCTTACAAAAACGCAGAAGCATCCAGCATGCACACCTGAAATAAAAGGGAGTATGACCGTGGTGTCAAAACAAAATCAAAAATGGACAGTACATGTAAACACATGTTCAGGGCTCCCACTGAGGAAAAGCAGAAATCCCTGAAAATCAGGGGGAGCCCCCCCCCCCCCTCCCGGAAAATGTTGAAAACTTACGTTTAAAATGGCGCAATCTGACACATAATATCTGAGCTTAATTTATAGTATGGTAAAGACACTTATCACTAACCTTTACATTGCACACAGCTCCTCCAATCTTGCATATGTCTACTGGAATGACCAGAACAGCTACGTTTTTTTCTTTCAGATTTTTTTTTTCGCGGAAAATAATTTTTTTTCGCGGATTCTCACTCTCGGTTTTCGCGGAAATCCGCGAATTCGAGGAAAAGTGGGAGCCCTGCATGTTCGTTTAGTTAGTTGATTACACGTGGGTGTGAGAGTCAAAAGGTTGTTTTTGCTTTGCTAGCATGGTTGACAATGCAGGATGCTGGTGGACAGAGTGCGGGAGTCAAAGGGTTCACTCTGTTGGTGAGGGTGTTTTGATGATCACGTAATGGTTGTGTGTGAAACCTAAGGCAAGCCACACATTTTTTTCTTTTACGGAGTGGTACGGCTTGCTCAGATGGCTACAGTACCATGCGGATATTGTAATGATCGTCGGTTCTACCATCTAATAGAGCCGTATGTTTCAGTGGACCATTTAACTCTGTTGGCCATCTGACACAGCCATAGTTTATATGGCCCTTTTAACTCTGTTGGCCATCTGATACAGCCATAGTTTATAAGGCCCTTTTAACTCTGTTGGCCATCTGACACAGACATAGTTTATATGGCCCTTTTAACTCTGTTGGCCATCTGACACAGTCATAGTTTATATGGCCCTTTTAACTCTGTTGGCCATCTGACACAGCCATAGTTTATATGGCCCTTTTAACTCTGTTGGCCATCTGACACAGCCAGTTTATATGGCCCTTTTAACTCTGTTGGCCATCTGACACAGCCATAGTTTATATGGCCCTTTTAACTCTGTTGGCAATCTGACACAGCCAGTTTATATGGCCCTTTTAACTCTGTTGGCCGTCTGACAAAGTCATAGTTTATATGGCCCTTTTAACTCTGTTGGCCATCTGACACAGTCATAGTTTATATGGCCCTTTTAACTCTGTTGACCATCTGACACAGTCATAGTTTATATGGCCCTTTTAACTCTGTTGGCCATCTGACACAGACATAGTTTATATGGCCCTTTTAACTCTGTTGGCCATCTGACACAGCATAGTTTATATGGCCCTTTTAACTCTGTTGGCCATCTGACACAGTCAAGTTTATATGGCCCTTTTAACTCTGTTGGCCATCTGACACAGCATAGTTTATATGGCCCTTTAACTCTGTTGGCCATCTGACACAGCCATAGTTTATATGGCCCTTTTAACTCTGTTGGCCATCTGACACAGCATAGTTTATATGGCCCTTTTAACTCTGTTGGCCATCTGACACAGCCATAGTTTATATGGCCCTTTTAACTCTGTTGGCCATCTGACACAGCCATAGTTTATATGGCCCTTTTAACTCTGTTGGCCATCTGACACAGCATGTTTATATGGCCCTTTTAACTCTGTTGGCCATCTGACACAGCCATAGTTTATATGGCCTTTTAACTCTGTTGGCCATTGACACAGCATGTTTATATGGCCCTTTTAACTCTGTTGGCCATCTGACACAGCAAGTTTATATGGCCCTTTTAACTCTGTTGGCCATCTGACACAGCCATAGTTTATATGGCCCTTTTAACCTGTTGGCCATCTGACACAGCCATAGTTTATATGGCCCTTTTAACTCTGTTGGCCATCTGACACAGCCACAGTTTATATGGCCCTTTTAACTCTGTTGGCCATCTGACACAGCCAGTTTATATGGCCCTTTTAACTCTGTTGGCCTTGACAGCAGTTTATATGGCCTTTAACTCTGTTGGCCATCTGACACAGCATAGTTTAATGGCCCTTTTAACTCTGTTGGCCATCTGACACAGCTAGTTTATATGGCCCTTTTAACTCTGTTGGCCATCTGACACAGCAAGTTTATATGGCCCTTTTAACTCTGTTGGCCATCTGACACAGCACAGTTTATATGGCCTTTTAACTCTGTTGGCCATCTGACACAGCCAGTTTATATGGCCCTTTTAACTCTGTTGGCCATCTGACACAGCCATTTTATATGGCCCTTTTAACTCTGTTGCCATCTGACACAGCCATAGTTTATATGGCCCTTTTAACTCTGTTGGCCATCTGACACAGCAGTTTATATGGCCCTTTTAACTCTGTTGGCCATCTGACACAGCATAGTTTATATGGCCCTTTTAACTCTGTTGGCCATCTGACACAGCCTAGTTTATATGGCCCTTTTAACTCTGTTGGCCATCTGACACAGCATAGTTTATATGGCCCTTTTAACTCTGTTGGCCATCTGACACAGTCATAGTTTATATGGCCCTTTTAACTCTGTTGGCCATCTGACACAGCCAAGTTTATATGGCCCTTTTCTATAACTCTGTTGGCCATCTGACACAGCCAGTTTATATGGCCCTTTTAACTCTGTTGGCCATCTGACACAGCAGTTTATATGGCCCTTTTAACTCTGTTGGCCATCTGACACAGCCAGTTTTATGGCCCTTTTAACTCTGTTGGCCATCTGACACAGCACAGTTTATATGGCCCTTTTAACTCTGTTGGCCATCTGACACAGCATAGTTTATATGGCCCTTTTAACTCTGTTGGCCATCTGACACAGCATAGTTTATATGGCCCTTTTAACTCTGTTGGCCATCTGACACAGTCATAGTTTATATGGCCCTTTTAACTCTGTTGGCCATCTGACACAGCAAGTTTATATGGCCCTTTTAACTCTGTTGGCCATCTGACACAGCATAGTTTATATGGCCCTTTTAACTCTGTTGGCCATCTGACACAGCCATAGTTTATATGGCCCTTTTAACTCTGTTGGCCATCTGACACAGAGACATAGTTTTAATTGTGCCCTTTTAACTACTGTTGGCCATCTGACACAGCATAGTTTATATGGCCCTTTTAACTCTGTTGGCCATCTGACACAGCATAGTTTATATGGCCCTTTTAACTCTGTTGGCCATCTGACACAGCATAGTTTATATGGCCCTTTTAACTCTGTTGGCCATCTGACACAGTCATAGTTTATATGGCCCTTTTAACTCTGTTGGCCATCTGACACAGCCATAGTTTATATGGCCCTTTTAACTCTGTTGGCCATCTGACACAGCCATAGTTTATATGGCCCTTTTAACTCTGTTGGCCATCTGACACAGTCCATAGTTTATATGGCCCTTTTAACTCTGTTGGCCATCTGACACAGCCATAGTTTATATGGCCCTTTTATAACTCTGTTGGCCATCTGACACAGTCATAGTTTATATGGCCATAGTTTATATGGCCCTTTTAACTCTGTTGGCCATCTGACACAGCCATAGTTTATATGGCCCTTTTAACTCTGTTGGCCATCTGACACAATCATAGTTTATATGGCCCTTTTAACTCTGTTGGCCATCTGATACAGCCATAGTTTATATGGCCCTTTTAACTCTGTTGGCCATCTGACACAATCATAGTTTATATGGCCCTTTTAACTCTGTTGGCCATCTGACACAGCCATAGTTTATATGGCCCTTTTAACTCTGTTGGCCATCTGACACAGACATAGTTTATATGGCCCTTTTAACTCTGTTGGCCATCTGACACAGCCATAGTTTATATGGCCCTTTTAACTCTGTTGGCCGTCTGACACATCATGTTTATATGGCCCTTTTAACTCTGTTGGCCATCTGATACAGCCATAGTTTATATGGCCCTTTTAACTCTGTTGGCCATCTGACACAGTCATAGTTTATATGGCCCTTTTAACTCTGTTGGCCATCTGATACAGCCATAGTTTATATGGCCCTTTTAACTCTGTTGGCCATCTGATACAGCCATAGTTTATATGGCCCTTTTAACTCTGTTGGCCATCTGATACAGCCATAGTTTATATGGCCCTTTTAACTCTGTTGGCCATCTGATACAGCCATAGATTATATGGCCCTTTTAACTCTGTTGGCCATCTGACACAGACATAGTTTATATGGCCCTTTTAACTCTGTTGGCCATCTGACACAGTCATAGTTTATATGGCCTTTAACTCTGTTTTATTGTTTAACTCTGTTGGCCATCTGACACAGACATAGTTTATATGGCCCTTTTAACTCTGTTGGCCATCTGACACAGTCATAGTTTATATGGCCCTTTTAACTCTGTTGGCCATCTGACACAGACATAGTTTATATGGCCCTTTTAACTCTGTTGGCCATCTGACACAGTCATAGTTTATATGGCCCTTTTAACTCTGTTGGCCATCTGACACAGTCATAGTTTATATGGCCCTTTTAACTCTGTTGGCCATCTGACACAGACATAGTTTATATGGCCCTTTTAACTCTGTTGGCCATCTGACACAGTCATGTTTATATGGCCCTTTTAACTCTGTTGGCCATCTGAACAGCATAGTTTATATGGCCCTTTTAACTCTGTTGGCCATCTGACACATCATAGTTTATATGGCCCTTTTAACTCTGTTGGCCATCTGACACAGCCATAGTTTATATGGCCCTTTTAACTCTGTTGGCCATCTGACACAACATAGTTTATATGGCCCTTTTAACTCTGTTGGCCATCTGACACAGCATAGTTTATATGGCCCTTTTAACTCTGTTGGCCATCTGACACACATAGTTTATATGGCCCTTTTAACTCTGTTGGCCATCTGACACAGCCATAGTTTATATGGCCCTTTTAACTCTGTTGGCCATCTGACACAGTCATAGTTTATATGGCCCTTTTAACTCTGTTGGCCATCTGATACAGCCATAGTTTATATGGCCCTTTTAACTCTGTTGGCCATCTGACACAGCCATAGTTTATATGGCCCTTTTAACTCTGTTGGCCATCTGATACAGCCATAGTTTATATGGCCCTTTTAACTCTGTTGGCCATCTGATACAGCCATAGTTTATATGGCCCTTTTAACTCTGTTGGCCTCTGACACAGTCATAGTTTATATGGCCCTTTTAACTCTGTTGGCCATCTGACACAGCCATAGTTTATATGGCCCTTTTAACTCTGTTGGCCATCTGACACAGACATAGTTTATATGGCCCTTTTAACTCTGTTGGCCATCTGACACAGTCATAGTTTATATGGCCCTTTTAACTCTGTTGGCCATCTGACACAGACATAGTTTATATGGCCCTTTTAACTCTGTTGGCCATCTGACACAGTCATAGTTTATATGGCCCTTTTAACTCTGTTGGCCATCTGACACAGCAATAGTTTATATGGCCCTTTTAACTCTGTTGGCCTCTGAACAGACATAGTTTATATGGCCCTTTTAATCTGTTGGCCATCTGACACAGTCCATAGTTTATATGCCCGGGCATGTAAGACATGAATGGCCTTTTAACTCTGTTGGCCATCTGACACAGTCCATAGTTTATATGGCCCTTTTAACTCTGTTGGCCATCTGACACAGTCATAGTTTATATGGCCCTTTTAACTCTGTTGGCCATCTGACACAGTCATAGTTATATGGCCCTTTTAACTCTGTTGGCCATCTGACACAGCCAGTTTATATGGCCCTTTTAACTCTGTTGGCCATCTGACACAGCCAAGTTTATATGGCCCTTTTAACTCTGTTGGCCATCTGACACAGCCATAGTTTATATGGCCCTTTTATTGTTACTCTGTTATAGGCCTTTATCTGGCATCACATCATAGTTTATATGGCCTTTTAACTCTGTTGGCCATCTGACACAGTCATAGTTTATATGGCCCTTTTAACTCTGTTGGCCATCTGACACAGCCATAGTTTATATGGCCCTTTTAACCGTTGGCCATCTGACACAGCCATAGTTTATATGGCCCTTTTAACTCTGTTGGCCGTCTGACACAATCATAGTTTATATGGCCCTTTTAACTCTGTTGGCCATCTGACACAGCCACAGTTTATATGGCCCTTTTAACTGTTGGCCATCTGACACAGACATAGTTTATATGGCCCTTTTAACTCTGTTGGCCATCTGACACAGCCAGTTTATATGCCCATTTAACTCTGTTGGCCATCTGACACAGTCATAGTTTATATGGCCCTTTTAACTCTGTTGGCCATCTGACACAGACATAGTTTATATGGCCCTTTTAACTCTGTTGGCCATCTGACACAGCCATAGTTTATATGGCCCTTTTAACTGTTGGCCATCTGACACAGCCAGTTTATATGGCCCTTTTAACTCTGTTGGCCATCTGACACAGCCAGTTTATATGGCCCTTTTAACTCTGTTGGCCATCTGACACAGCCAGTTTATATAGCCCTTTTAACTCTGTTGGCCATTTGACACAGCCACAGTTTTATATGGCCCTTTTAACTCTGTTGGCCATCTGACAGAGCCATAGTTTATATGGCCCTTTTAACTCTGTTGGCCATCTGACACAATCATAGTTTATATGGCCCTTTTAACTCTGTTGGCCAGAGCACCACGCTAATAATGCACCGATCATGGGTTCGAGTCTCAGGTCGATCACAAGGTTTCACTTAATAATTTTCCTTAAATTACTACTGGCCCCTTAACTCAGTTGTTGGGTAACCAAAAGAAAACACAAAGCGATACTTTTTGTGTCAAGTTGTCAGGTTCGGAAGCAATTCAGTTTAACGCAATTCAAGTTGTTTACAGCTCCATTAATTGGTAAACGTTATATCAAGGCTGCTGTGAAGAACCACAAATACAATACGTTTTTTTGTGCTGTACTTTCATACCATGAAGAAAAAAAATCAGCGTTTTGCGTAAAAGATTGGTAAGCTGACACAAGTCAGCTTGTTGCCACAAATTGTCAAGCCGAGTAACACAAAATATTTCAGTCATTTTCTCCTGCTTTACAAAACATCTGGCAAGTCTTGCTGATTTTTTGTTGCCAAACTTGTGCGTTCTGTGTTCAAGTCTTGCTGTTTTGTTTTCCAAAGTTGTGTGCACTTGTTCAAGTCTTACTGCTTTTTTGCCAAAGTTGTGTGTATTTGTTCAAGTCTTACTGCTTTTTTGCTAAAGTTGTGTGCACTTGTTTAAGTCTTACTGCTTTTTTGCTAAAGTTGTGTGTACTTGTTCAAGTCTTACTGCTTTTTTGCTAAAGTTGTGTGCACTTGTTCAAGTCTTACTGCTTTTTTGCCAGTTGTGTGCACTTGTTCAAGTCTTACTGCTTTTTTGCTAAAGTTGTGTGCACTTGTTCAAGTCTTACTGCTTTTTTGCCAAAGTTGTGTGCACTTGTTCACATCTTACTGCTTTTTGCCAAAGTTGTGTGCACTTGTTCACATCTTACTGCTTTTTTGCTAAAGTTGTGTGCACTTGTTCAAGTCTTACTGCTTTTTTGCCAAAGTTGTGTGCACTTGTTCAAGTCTTACTGCTTTTTGCCAAAGTTGTGTGCACTTGTTCAAGTCTTACTGCTTTTTTGCTAAAGTTGTGTGCACTTGTTCAAGTCTTACTGATTTTTTGCCAAAGTTGTGTGCACTTGTTCAAGTCTTACTGCTTTTTTGCCAAAGTTGTGTGCACTTGTTCACATCTTACTGCTTTTTGCCAAAGTTGTGTGTACTTGTTCACATCTTACTGCTTTTTGCCAAAGTTGTGTGTACTTGTTCAAGCCTTGCTGGGTTTTGTTTGCCAAAGTTGCGTGTACTAGTTTACATCTTACTGCCAAAGTTATGTGTACTTGTTCAAGTCTTGCCGGTTTCTTCTAAAAGTTGCCAGTACTTGTTCAAGTTTTGCTGATTTTTCTTCTCAGAGTTGCGTGTATTTGTTCAAATCTTGTTACTTTTCTTTCCCAAAGTTGTGTATACTTGTTCCAGACTTGCCGATTTATATTTTGCCAAAGTTGAATGTATTTGTTCAAAGACTTGCTGTTTTTTTTGTTTTTGTTTTTGTTTTTGGCTAAAGTTGTGTGTACTTGTTTAAGCCTTGCTGGTTTCTTCCCAAAGTTGTGTACAGTGTATATTTGTTCTCTCTTTGTGTTTTGTGAGCGCTTGACGTAGGCCAGCTGGTCGAACATTTGTGACCGTTTTGCTTTGTGTTTTAAATATGTGTTTTCGTTTTATTTTAAAGTGTTTCTAGTCTCTGTATGCTTGCACGCTGGCAGTCATCATGATGTAGATTTCGAATAATTTGTATGAAATCAAGTTCTCGTTCGAAGCTAACAGGTGCGCTTTTGTCGTTTTGTGCAACGTGCGTGTATTGAAGAACATAAAAAAAGCCACGATCAATTTTGTTATAGTAAACGTTTTTGAGGCAAAGAAGTGACTTAGGTGGCACACAACAATTCTGTTTCTAGAGTCAAAATGTCAAGCCAACAGACCCAAACCAAAATAAGTCGATCCTCTAGAAGTCAGGCTGGAATAGGTAAGAGTCGCTAACATCCGTCTCCTTGCAGCAAATCGTTTGGTATAGTGACAGCAACACCTGTGCATTTGCCCGAAATAGTCACCCCGAGGGGTACCAAGCACGAATTGACCCGATCGTTAGGCAAGGAGGAAAAAATCAAATCTCGGTGCGGCAGCCTTGTTTGGCAATGAAGCATAAAAAAAACCCACACACATACACAAAGAATAAAAATCGGAAAACCCACAACATACACAAAACGGAACTATAAAAAAAGAGAACTTGCTTCAGTTTTCTCGTTCCAAAACAGGCACAAATATGTATTACTTTTGTAAACAGTCAGGCAATGGGTGGCATAATATGTTCATTTTCTCTGTTATACTCTCAAGTTTAGATGTACAGAGATCAGGTTCTCTCTCTCTCTGTCTCTCTGCGTCTCCGTCTCTCTGTCATGCACACAGACGTTACACACACACACACACATATCAATCAATCAATCAATCATGCCGAGCTTGCTCGATTATCCATGACACGTTTTCTCCATCCCTCTCTTCAGACATTGCAGTAGGTAGTTCATCATACTGACAGCCCGTATCATCGACCAGTTGGCCGACGAAGGTCCCCCCTGGACGTCCCGGTCCCTGTTCGCTGCGACTGGGCCTCCATAGCAGAACATCCCCCACCAGTTCCTCCCCGCCACGCCAGCAGTGTCTCGCGAAACACAGTCACTGCTGACATACTGATCCACCGACCGATGGGATCTCACCATAAAACTCCCTGCCTTTTGGACGCTCTCTCCAGGATCCGCCCAGGGCCGCACGCAGCACTCGCGCGCACGCTCCATCACATATATTATATATACACACATATTATATATACATGAAATATACACATTCGTATATATGTATAAACATTCATACAAACAATTTTGTCGGAAATCTTTTTCCGTAAGATCAGGTGAACAAAATACAACGGTCATGTTTTAACGCCAGAGCAGGCAATGAAGCGCACAGATAAGTCTTTTCATGCCAGTATTTCGAGCCAGAAAACACACCCCACATTCCATAAAGTGGATGCATCGGAAAAAGCAAAAACACAGTTAGTGAGATAATTTTCACGAGAAGTTAGATAGCCCAATCTTCACACAGCAAGGCTCATCACGGAGTCACGACACAAAAATTACACTTTTCTGCGCGCCAGTTCAATTCTAGGGATCGTAAAAAAAAAGACGGGGCATGAACAACAGGCTGTGTTCAGCCAGTTCGTAAATGATTCGCACCAATTTTCTTAGTGCTAAACCAAGTCCAGAGATCATGAAAGTGATGATCAAAAAGAACAGAACAATCTTCTTTCGAGTTACATGACTTCCAGCAACCGAGAAGATCCGTGTGGCACAAAGCAAGGTGTCTTTGCAGCGCAAAATCCAACTTACTTGGAACCATACAACAAACACATCAGTCTTTGTTACTTGGAACCACAAGAAACACATCAGTCTTTGTTATTTAGAACCACAACAAACACATCAGTCTTTGTTACTTGGAACCATACAACAAACACATCAGTCTTTGTTACTTGGAACCATACAACAAACACATCAGTCTTTGTTACTTGGAACCATACAACAAACACATCAGTCTTTGTTACTTGGAACCACAAGAAACACATCAGTCTTTGTTATTTAGAACCACAACAAACACATCAGTCTTTGTTACTTGGAACCATACAACAAACACATCAGTCTTTGTTACTTGGAACCACAACAAACACATCAGTCTTTGTTATTTAGAACCACAACAAACACATCAGTCTTTGTTACTTGGAACCACACAACAAACACATCAGTCTTTGTTACTTGGAACCACAAGAAACACATCAGTCTTTGTTACTTGGAACCACAACATATCAGTCTTTGTTACCTGGAACCACACAACAAACACATCAGTCTTTGTTATTTGGAACCACAACAAACACATCAGTCTTTGTTACCTGGAACCACACAACAAACACATCAGTCTTTCTTACTCGGAACCACAACAAACACATCAGTCTTTGTTACTCGGAACCACAACACATCAGTCTTTGTTACTTAGAACCACAACAAACACATCAGTCTTTGTTATTTGGAACCACAACACATCAGTCTTTGTTACTTGGAACCACAACAAACACATCAGTCTTTGTTACTTGGAACCACAACAAACACATCAGTCTTTGTTACTCGGAACCACAACAAACACATCAGTCTTTGTTGCTTGGAACCACAACAAACATATCAGTCTTTGTTACTCGGAACCACAACAGACACATCAGTCTTTGTTACTTGGAACCACAACAAACATATCTGTCTTTGTTACTCGGAACCACAACAAACACATCAGTCTTTGTTACTCGGAACCACAACAGACACATCAGTCTTCAAACACATCAGTCTTTGATACTAGGAACCACAACAGACACATCAGTCTTTGTTACTCGGAACCACAACAAACACATCAGTCTTTCAATAAATGCCACTGAGCCACCTGCTGACGGGGCTTGGCCACCATATCGTTCCAGTGGCGAGTCTCCATGGGTCCGCTAGCGCTCCGACACCCCAGCATCACCTTTCCGATCAGCTCGTTGCGCCCCACCCGGTCAAAATCCATCACGGACACCTCTAGAGACGCTTCCCGAATCTTCTCCCAAGGGATCTCGAAGATGAAGGACTCGTTGAAGACTGGGTTCAGGTTGGCCATCTTGATGCTGGTCTTCTTCTTCTCCACCCTGGTGGCTCCGAAATGCAGCCACATTTTCACGTAAGGATCTGTTACAGAAACATCTCGTTATGAGCTGCATGGATGGTTGGGATATTTTTTATGTCTACGGCTATTGAGAAACAAGAAAGAACTACAACAAACCATGCAACAACAAAAATTTAAAAAAAACTAAGGTGAAAACTAAGCTGTCTCTTTTACACACACACACACACACACACACACACACACACACCACACACACACACACACACACACACACACACACACACACACACACACACACACATACATACATACACACACACACACACAAAACCCCCCCCAGCAAAAGCAATAAAGAGATTACATCAATAAAATTAACCCTAAACCAATTTACTTATCAATCAATCAAATTAACACCACATCAATCTACTTATCAAACGGAACTGAAATGATTTATACGAACGAAACCTTCCCATATAAAGACCTGGATTTCAAACGAATGCTTAGTGTTTAAATCCAAAGTCACACTCATTACCTTGTTGCACTTATTTGAGTCAATGAAGACAGTTTCCTTCAGAAATCCAAAAGTTTTAGGACTGACACTCCCACTCTCCAAACCAAGCACACATATATCATTATTCCACACCGATATATATTCATACATGTCCTTGAATTTGTAATCTAAATAGGTTTCGTATCTTTGTCCAAAATTATATTCATGATGAATTTGTAATCTAAATAGGTTTCGTATCTTTGTCCAAAACTATATTCATGATAAAATTTCACTGTGATTGTACTAATACAAGTTGGAAGAAATTTTCACATGCAAGTCAGTAAGTTTGGAAACCGTGCATCGTACCATCACCACAAGCAAAATTAAGAAATACACGAAAATTGAAAAAAGAACAACCGTGAAAGATAAAAGAAAAGAAAAACTTTGTCAGTCTTCAAAAGACTTTAAAGTTGATTTGAAAGGGATTTACCGCACTCGGACAATCCCATATGCTCTCCACCTAACCCGCCATCTGATTTTCTTGCATACTCCTTAAGCCTGCGCAAGGCCTTATGCGCCCGAAACGTCTTCGTATGGAAGGGGGTGGTGGGGAACGGGATCTCTGAAACACTACCAGAATAACTGAAGCATTAAGTTAGGTAGGCAGCAAACGGGCCAGTGTCTATGTTGTGAGCTGGGATTAAATTCGAGACATTGGGTCTAGGGTTTACCAGCTCTCTTACAAAAACCAGACAGTCTGCTGTGTGTGTGTGTGTGTGTGTGTGTGTGTGTGTGTGTGTGTGTGTGTGTTGTGTGTGTGTGTGTGTGTGTGTGTGTGCCCGCGCGCGTCTCTCTCTCTATATATATACCTATATATATATACCTATAAATATGTATCTATATATATATATATATATATATACCTATATATATGTATATATATATATATATATATAAATATACGTACACACATATCTATCTATCTATGTATCTATCTACGTATCTACCTGTCTGTCTACACACACATAGATATGTAAGTGTATATATATATATATATATATATATATATATATATATATATATTATACATATACATATATGTGTGTGTGTACCTATATAGATATATAAACAAGCAAACAGGCGGTCACCCACCCAAGTACGAACTGGGCCCTCGTTGCTTTAACTTCGGTGATCGGACGACGATCGGTGTTTTCAACGTGGTACAGCTTTTGGCAAATAATTCTGTTGCCCACATGAGAGACGAACCCAAGATTCCCACGTTATCAACACAGCGCTTTAACCAACCAAACCAACATGCCACAAAGAGCGTTGTAAACAGATGAAGATAAAGATTGAACAAACAAACAAACAAAAAGAAAAAACAAAAAACCGGGGGAAAAAATAAAAATAATATTAAAAAAAAAAAAAAAAGAAATCAGAAAAGAGAACTCTCTCCAGATAGACTTTCATCAAGATTTACCCATACCATGTCAGAAACGAGAACCCCTTCCAAGACTTTCATCAATATTTACCCATAATAAGTCGGAAATGAGAACCCCTTCCAAGACTTTCATCAAGATGTACCTATAATAGTCAGAAATGAGAACCCCTCAGACAGACTTCATCAAGATGTACCTATAATAGTCAGAATGAGAACCCCCTCCAAGACAGACTTTCATCAAGATGTACCTATAATAAGTCAGAAATGAGACCCCCTCCAAGACAGACTGTCATCAAGATGTACCCATAATAGGTCAGAAATGAGAACCCCCTTCATGAAAGATTGTCATCAAGATGTACCCATAATAGGTCAGAAAAGAGAACCCTCTTCATGAAAGATTGTCATCAAGATGTATCCATAATAGGTCAGAAATGAGAACCCCCCTCCACATCAAGATATACCCATAATAGGTCAGAAATGAGACCCCCGTCCCCCATGAAAGACTTTCATCAAGATATACCCATACCAGGTCAGAAATGAGAACCCCCTCCAAGATATACTTTCATCAAGATGTACCCATAATAGGTTAAAAAAAAAGAACCCCCTCCAAGAAAGATTTTCATCAAGATGTACACACAATAGATCAGAAATGAGAACCGTCTCCAAGATTAGCGCAACGGACTACCGACTGGAAGGTTGTGGGTTCGAATCCCCATCAGTAACTTCAAAAATCATTGTGAGATTTTTCGGCTCTAATCGGCTTCTACCCAGACTTGGGCGTGCTATGGGCTCATAGGGAAGACTGGGATCACACAGTCAAGTCTCATCCACGTCACGGACGCGTCATTGAGGGTGTTGCTCAAATCCACTGACTAGCACCGCATGTGTCTGTATCTCTCGGGCCTGGTTGACGCCAGGATATATTATGATAGTAAGCGTAGAGTAACAGCCCTGTCACGTAGTCTCAATCCTAGATGGAATTCCACAGCATCATGATTATCATCCTCATCGATATCATCCTCACTGCATTGTAAACAAAAAACTGTGCCAGCTTCTTCGGCCATTAAGGTGGCGTAGAAAATGAAAATGGGACGGAACCAAAAAGAACAAGTGAGCACAAAGGTGAAGTCCCTAAGTGCGATGATCCTAAAAAAAAGAAGAATACCCCCCCCCCCCCAAGAAAGAATTTCATCAAAATGTACCCATACCATGTCAGAAAAAAGAACCACTTCTAACAAAGACTTTCATCAAGATTTACCCATACCATGTCAGCAAAGAAAACCCCCAAACGGAAAGACTTTCATCAACATGTATCCATAATAGGTCAGAAAAGAGAACTCCCTCACGGTAAGACTTTCATCAACATGTACCCATAATAGGTCAGAAAAGAGAACTCCCTCACGGTAAGACTTTCATCAACATGTACCCATAATAGGTCAGAAAAGAAAATCCCCTCACGGTAAGACTTTCATCAACATGTACCCATAATAGGTCAGAAAAGAGAACTCCCTCACGGTAAGACTTTCATCAACATGTACCCATAATATGGTCAGAAAAGAGAACCCCTCACGGAAAGATTTCATCAAACATGTACCCATAATAGGTCAGAAAAAAGAACTCCCTCACGGAAAGACTTTCATCAAGATGTTACCCATAATAGGTCAGAAAAGAGAAACTCCCTCACGGTAAGACTTTCATCAACATATACCCATAGTAGGTCAGAAAAGAGAACTCCCTCACGGAAAGACTTTCATCAACATGTACCCATAATAGGTCAGAAAAGAGAACTCCCTCACGGAAAGACTTTCATCAAGATTTACCCATAATAGGTCAGAAAAGAGAACTCCCCTCACGGTAAGACTTTCATCAACATTACCCATAATAGGTCAGAAAAGAGAACTCCCTCACGGTAAGACTTTCATCAACATATACCCATAATAGGTCAGAAAAGAGAACTCCCTCACGGAAAGACTTTCATCAACATTACCCATAATAGGTCAGAAAAGAGAACTCCCTCACGGTAAGACTTTCATCAAGATTACCCATAATAGGTCAGAAAAGAGAACTCCCTCACGGAAAGACTTTCATCAACATATACCCATAATAGGTCAGAAAAGAGAACCCCTCACGGTAAGACTTTCATCAACATGTACCCATAATAGGTCAGAAAAGAGAACTCCCCTCACGGAAAGACTTTCATCAAGATTTACCCATAATAGGTCAGAAAAGAGAACCCCTC
>JAPXFY010000017.1:13613707-13656207 GCA_030674185.1 Monoplex corrugatus | reverse complement strand
AATTAGGAGAGAAAGACTGAAACTTCCCTGCTGCTCTGTCCAGTGTGAGAAAAACAGACAGACAGACAGACAGAAATTAGGAGAGAAAGACTGAAACTTTCCTGCTGCTCTGTCGGACAGTGTGAGAAAAACAGACAGACAGACAGACAGACACCTCTCCGGTCGATATGAAATAATCCCCGCCCCTTATATTTTTCGTTTTCTTAAAGGGAGATTAAAAAAGAAAAGAAACTCGAACAAACAAAGAATAACGGAAACGGCTGTTATAAATCGTGAAAGCTGAACAAGTTGAAAAATTGCATCACATCGTTTAACACTTTGACTCCCTGAGCCAGTCCACAAGCATCCTGCTTTGTTAATTTTAACCGTTACAGCTAAGCAAAAATGTAACCCTTTGACTCTCGTACCATGTCCATCAACATCCTGCAGTGTCAACCATGCCAGCAAAGCAAAAACCTAACCCTCTGACTCCCTCACCCTATAGATAGATAAATAGATAAAGAGAGAGAGAGAGAGAGAGAGAGAGAGAGAGAGAGACAGACAGACAGACAAACAGAAACAGAGACAGACAGAGAGAGAAACAGAGAGAGAGAGAGAGAGAGAGACTGACAGACAGAAACAGAGACAGAGACAGACAGAGAGAGAGAGAGAGAGAGGTAGAGAGAGACAAGAGGGAGAGGCAGAGAAAGACAGAGACAGAGAGAAAAGGGGATGAAGAGAGAGAGAGAGAGAGAGAGAGAGAGAGGGAGAGAGAGACAGACAGACAGACAGGGAGAGTCAGAGACCGAGAGAGACAAAGAGAGAGAGACGGGGGAGAAAAGAGAGAGAGAGAGAGAGAGAGAGAGAGAGAGCGAGAGAGTCTGACAGACAGACAGAAACAGAAAGAGAGAGAGACAGAGACACAGAGAGAGAGAGAGGGTAGAGAGAGACAAGAGGGAGAGGCAGAGAAAGACAGAGACAGAGAGAAAAGGGGATGAAGAGAGAGAGAGAGAGAGAGAGAGAGAGGAGAGAGAGAGAGAGAGAGAGAGACAGGGAGAGTCAGAGACCGAGAGAGACAAAGAGAGAGAGACGGGGGAGAAAAGAGAAAGAGAAAGAGAGAGAGAGAGAGAGAGAGAGAAAGAGAGACAGACAGACAGACAGACAGATAGACAGACAGGCAGGCAGGCAGACAGACAGACAGACAGGGTTACATTTTCGCTGCAGGAAGCTGGTGGATAAGAGTGAGGGAGTCAGAGGAGGTTGCACTTTCGCTGGTGGTGTACATGTATAGGGTGCGGGAATCAAAGGGGTTAAGCAGCATTTATCGATTATTTTCTCCCAGCCTGACCCTATTGGGACGTGTAACTTACGTCAGAGTTTTTCACGGCGACAACGGTTTAAGATCTAAAGACAAGTTTCATATTTCAACAGCGATCGTCAAGTCTAACGCCAGCGGAGCGCCACTACTGGCATAACACAAGTGGATGCCGTTTATTGGAACTAATAGTAATCCGACACTTCATGTATCTGCTTCTCTCTTCTCCTTTCTCTCCTTGTCTGTCTGCCCTTGTGTGTGTGTGTGTGTGTGTGTGCGTGTGTGTGTGTGAGACAGAGAGAGAGAGATAGAGAGAGAGAGACAGAGAGAGACAGAGAGAGAGAAATATATATATAGAGAGAGAATGCACATGTGTGTGTGTGTGATGTATGTGTGTGTTTGTATGTGTGTATGTGGAGGGGGTGGATTCACAGAGAGAGGGAAGGGGGCAGAGAGAGAGAGAGAAAGAGAGAGAGAGAGAGGTGTGTGTGTGTGTGTGTGTGTGTACACATGAGTGTGTGTGATGTGTGTGTGTGTGTGTGTGTGTGTTTATGTGAATGTGGAAGGGTAGACAGAGAGAAGGAGGAGAGAGAGAGAGAGAGAGAGAGAGAGAGAGAGAGAGAGAGAGAGAGAGAGAGAGAGAGAGAGAGAGAATTAAAACAGGATGCAAATTATAAGCCGTCTCGAAATATAGAGAGATACAATGAGAGTGGGTGCGTCTCTCTCACTCTCTCTCTGTGCGCGCGCGCGCGCGCGTGTGTGTGTGTGTGTGTAAGAGACAGAGAAAAGAGAGAGAGAGAGAGAGAGGGGGGAGGAGGGGCAGAGAGAGAGACAGCGAGAGAGAAGATGCAAGCTATCAGTTGTCAATCGACACCTGACATCTTGTGGGCGTGTGTTTCATATAAGATTTATCTAAATAGACTTTCCTCATCAACCGTCTGTTGAATCGTGTGTTTATTTGCTTTCGAGTCTTTGAAATTCACAGTGAGCGAAAAAAAATCCCGACCTGCTGGCAATGTTATGGTACTGAATTGACAACAGAGTGTACTGTATTATGCTGCATTATATTTGTGTTGAAATCTTCACACAACTGACAGCGCATCCCCACGCTGCAGCAAAGCCTCTCTCTCTCTCTCTCTCTCTCCAATTTTGGGTTAAAATCACTTTTAAAAGGAACTCTAAGTTTACTTAAAAAGACAACGGTTAAAGCCAAGTCCACCATTATTGTTTCGAGTTTATAATGCATTTAATACTCTTTCCCACACGAATAGTCATGTATGATGAAATTACTGATCTCTTGTCAAGAAAAAACAACAACAATAACAACAACTTGGAAACTGCATCAGGATGGACATCTCTGAAGGAATTCTTTCTGGGGACCGCTTGTATAGTGCTTCTCACATCGAGCAAATCCAAATTTTCAATAAGAAAATATTTGATGCTGACGGGCTTGTCACACAGTGTACACCGTGGTGCTTCTGTCTTCTTCATTTTTTAAAAGTATAAGTGAATGTAGAATATGTGACCCATATGTAACTTATGAAAAGCATTCTTACCAACAAATGCCTATCAATTGACATCAGGAAGAGAGTTCTTGAATGTTATATAGAACCAATACTGTTGTACGGCTGCGAGGCGTGGACAGTCAACAAACAAAGCCAGAACAAGATTGAGGCAGCCGAGATGTGGGTTTCTAAGAAGAATGTTGAGAGTTCTATGGACAGCAAAGAAAACAAAAGAGACAGTCTTGATGGAGGCAGACACAAGTAGATCACTCATAAGGAAGATCAGGAAAAGACAGGCAACATTTATAGACCATTTTATGAGGAAAGGGGAATTGGAGCACCTGGTCACAACGGGAAAGCTGGAGGGAAAGAGAGCACCGGGTAGACCCAGGAAGAAGATACTGGACGGACTTGCAGAGTGGCTGGGGACAAAGAGGGTGGAGGAGATATTTGAGGCAACAAATGATAGAGACAGATGGAAGTCCATAATCGCCAGCGCCATGCGGCAAGGCACCTGATGATGATGATGGTGATGTAACTTACGTGTCTATCCTACTGTTACCAGGAACAGATGGGAGAATCTGATAAGGCTGCCTAATCACAGATGACAGATTGGGTGGAGCGCATATGCAACAATCTGAGTGCGAGTGATCCTTTTAAATAAAGTGCACATTCTGAGGTGAACAGTCACTTTCGTTTTAGAGGGCAGAGTATGTGGACAAGATGAAAACTGAAAAGTATTGTTATAAACCGAGAGAAAATGCATGATCTCACCCTCTGAAATAGTTTGTTTGTGTGTCTTTGTATTCTTAACATCATGCTGAAGTTTTCTACCCAATTTAACGGCACAATCGGTTTGTTGCTGGTAGGTTAATTCACAAACGCTTTATGACTGTTCCTCTCCTTCTATTCTTCATGTGAAACAGAACAATAGTATAGCAGCAGCACCACCACCACCACCAGCGGCAGCACCACCAGCAGCAACAACAGCAGCAGAAGCTGTAGCAGGAGTAGAAGTACTGCAGTTATGATACAATATTTTTGTATAGCATAGAAATAATGGTAGTAGTAGCCGAAAAGTATTATAGCGACAATGATAATTTATCATTCTCGTATAATATTGTTTTGCAAACTCATTCGAACTCGTTACATTTTTACAACACACTATATGTTAAGATTGTAATGCAGACAGAGGCACTGCCCACACACACACACGCACGCAATCACACGCATGCACGCACGCACACGCATGCACGTACGCACGCACACACACACACGCATGAATAAACACCCGCACGTACGCACGCACGCACACACACATATATACACACACACCGCACGCGAGAACGCGCACACACACACACAAATCAGTAACACACTGAAAGAGAGTAATCATACATACATACTCAGGATCATAAATGCCACTCGACCTCCAGTTCAATTAGTTCCTCTTTGTAGAAGAGTAATCATGGCATCAATAGTAGAAGATCCAGTGAAAAGTTAAGTCTAACTTTGGCCTGAAGTCAGAAAGAATGAACTGATCCGTTCAATGAGGTAGCACCGAGTTCCAAACTGACGTCCAATGACACTGTACTGTAGTAGCAGCAACAGTAGTACATCATCTTTGAGAAATATGAACAAACGTTAGCTACCATTTCAACACAGGCTCTCCCCTCAAAGAAATGAACTCACCCGTGTCTCTTTGCAAGGCTGAAGGTACTTCCAGCATTCGGTACCCTGGGACAGGTCGATTTCGTTGAGAGGAATGTAGGTTTCGCCAATGGGGTCGTCCCGACTGAAGCGATCATAGTCTATGACCTGAAGATACACGGTCTTATCAAGCAATTTGTTGTGCGGCCATCCTGGAAAAAAATGGAATGCCGCCACTCAATGTTTTGGGCTCAGAGGACATGGTCACAAGAAATATCAAGACACAAAAACAAAGCTGAAACAAAAAAAAAGATAAAACTTAAATGAACAAACTTACACAAATGGCGAATCCACTGAACATTCCTCTCCCAGATATTCTGAGAATCTTTAACTGATATTATCATCGTGAACATTAAAAAATGACCAAATCTCGGGCATTTGTATGAATTAGACTTTCTGCTGGGCAAAACACTATATGTTAGGTTTCATCAACATTCTCCAACCAATAACAACAAATCCTAAATGAATATATTTAACTTGCTGGATCAAAATTCAAACGTCTGAACCTGCCACTGCCATGCAAATAATCAGGTAAAATGAATGCATAAACTACGGAGATATTCCTCGTGATACATTTTCATACGCAAGCACACAACACACACACACACACACACACACACACACACACACACACACACACACATACATACACACACACACACACAAACACACACACACACACACACACGCACACACACACACTATGAAAGAGACAAACACACTTACGGCCCCTCAGGCCCATCACATATCGAAAAACGCATAACTACCCACCCTCAGTCGCAAGCACCAGACCCGAACATTATGCTATACAAGCATCTGTATACTTCTCGCCAACCCACAGAGAAACAAGTAATTTCAGATTTAGTTTTCAAAAGACGATTTCCTCGCGCTCGGAAAGTTTCAAATGCACCAACATCCCACATGCTTTGTGATGGAAAAGGTAAGTTTCCAAAATAATCGTGGTATAAGCCACAAGGCTGTGCATAACATCAACGCGCAGGCAAGCTCTTAGAGGTTTTACTCGATTAACTGAAATCTATGTAATTTTATCTGTCCTTGCACCCCATATAATACTGAAATCACACTCAACTATCAGTATGTGATTCGGACTGAGTATTACTTTAAAAAGTTATTCAAGAAATTAATTACCCATGAAATATTCTTAAGTCAATCACTATTCTGAAATTTGAGAGAACTAATCTTTTGTTGGAAGCCAGTGCTTGCCTGGATTTTTGTTTCTTTCGGAATTAAACCGAATATATATGGAATATATGTATACGAAATTAACAAGTTTACATTTGAAATGGTTACGTATGAAAACGTATTGTGTGTGTGTGTGTGTGTGTGTGTGTGTGTGTGTTGTGTGTGTGTGTGTGTGTGTGTGTGTGTGTGTGGTGTGTGTGTGTGTGTGTGTGTGTGTTCAATTAAACTGCAAATAATCTAACTATTCACAACTTTTTGCTGTATCCAGAACTCTACTTATTCTTTAATTTTGTTTTCATTGCGAGTTGTCTACTACGTACATAACAAACAAGTTAATACACATTTATATATATATATATATATATATATATATATATATATATATATATATATTCACATATACATATATACATATATATATACGTGTATATATATATATATATATATACATTGTATATATATATATATATATATATATATATATATATATATATATATATATATATATAATATACATATATGTGATGTGTGTGTGTGTGTGTGTGTGTGTGTGTGGTGTATGTGTGTAAATGTGTGACAAATATGTATGTGCATATACGCAGGCATCATATACGTATGTATAATCATTATATGTATATCCATATTTATTTTATATCTATTTTTGTAGCTGTATTTACATGTCGTAATAGTAACACCAAAAACATAAAATCCGGTATAAAACAGAAAAAAAAAACCCCAGCAGCAACACCCACCTTCAAACAGAAAACATTCGTTCCAGTGAGGGTTGAGGTTCCGCTTTTTCACCTTGGTCATCAGCTTGTGCTTCTTGTCCGGCAGCAGCAGGATCCGCACGTAAGGATCGCTCGTGCCCATCACGTCCTTGGGAGGCAGATCCACGGCGCGGATGACCCTCAGGGTCAGGGTCAAGGTCTGGAAGTCGTACATCAGAGCGATCTGGATCTTGCCCAGCTTGTAATCCACGCCGTCCACGATGGCCTCGGTGGCCTGTTCTTCTAGTTCCTGGGGGTCTTCCACCTCCATCAGCTTGCTCGCCATGTTCTTCACGTTGCGCCACATGCTTCGGCTTTTGTTGCTGTTGCTGGCGTTTTTGTTGGAGCTGGTTGTGTTGTTGTTGCTGTTGCTGCTTGTGGTGGTGCTGCCGCTGGTGCTGGTCCCGCTGGGGTTTCCTCCTTGACGATCTGCTTGTGTGATGGAATTTTGCTGTAAGAATGAAAAAAAGAACAAACCGGGAAACTTAAATAATGAATGAAGCGAAGGGGGAAAGAGAGAGAGAGAGAGAGAGAGAGAGAGAGAGAGAGAGAGAGAGAGAGAGAGAGAGAGAGAGAGAAACTGAAAATGGTTTATTGCCATTGCCATTTTTGTCCTTGCGGCAAGGAGCATAAAACAAAGTCATTAAATTTTACGGCGACGTTTTCGCGAAATAAAGAGAGAGAGAGAGAGAGAGAGAGAGAGAGAGAGAGAGAGAGAGAGAGAGAGAGAGAGAGAGAGAGAGAGAGAGAGAGAGAGAGAGAGAGAACCACCTACACACACACAGAGAAAGAAATATAAGTTCTGAGTTCGCTCGAAAACGACAATCTAACTCGGACAATTTTCCATATATACACATTCCATCCAAATTTGCCAGTTATTAACTGGCAGACTTCTTCAGCTTTCGCAAACCCCAATACGCTGGCGAGACCTAGAAAATGGTGAAGGAAGGAAGATGGATATGGGTGGATGGGGATGTGAAAACGAGACGTATAAAACATATTAAGCTGACACCATCAGAATAACTGCAGCACAGAAACAGACAGCAAACAGACCAGTTCTTATATTGCAGGCTGGGACTGCACACTAGGGGATCCGACCGTGAGAGAAAAGGAGAGAAACTCAGAGGAAAGGAGAGAGAGTGTTGGACGAAGAAAGAAAGAGAAAGAGGGAAAGAAAGAAAGACAGAAAGAGAGAAAGAAAGAAAGAAAGAAAGAGAGAAAGAAAGAGAGAGAGAGAGAGAGAGAGAGAGAGACAGAGAGAGACAGTGAGCTACAGACACAGAGAGAAAAATAGAGGGGAGAGAGAGAGCGAGAGAGAGAGAAAGACGGAGAGAGAGAGAGAAAGAGAGAGACAGAGACAGAGAGAAAGAGAGAGAGAGAGAGAGAGAGAGAGGAGAGCAGACAGAGAGAGAGAGAGAGAGAGAGAGAGAGAGAGAGAGAGAGAGAGAGAGAGAGAGAGAGAGAGAGAGAGAGAGAGAGAGAGAGAGAGAGAGAGAGAGAGAGAGAGAGAACACAAAACATTTATATTTTCGAGGGTAGTAGGGGAGGGGGAGGCGGGAAGAGAGAGAGAGAGAGACAGAGAATCAAACAGAGAGACATACAGAAAAACAGAGATAGACAGACAATGAGAGAAAGGGACGGAGAGTGTAGGTTGATATATTTGTATCATTTGGTGCGCAATAGAATACCTGACTCACATTAACCTGTCTCGCTGAGTGCATGTGTTTGCATTTATCAAACAACATTTTTCCTAGCAGGATTATTAATTCAAATATTGTATCTGCTTACACAGCTAAGTTGTCTTAATAGATTATTATATCAACGATAGCATTACCAAGATACACATGTCACTTAGCTTAAATACAGATCATTCTAAACGTTTATTGTGGGCTTTTTGGATATAAATATATTATACATACATATATATATATATATCTATATGTATATAAATATATGTGTGTATAGATATGTGTGTGTGTATATATGTGGTATATATGTGTGTGTGTGTATGTGTGTGCGTTTTGTGTGTGTGTGCGTGCGTGCTTGCGTGTGTATGCGCGCATGTGTGTGCGCACGTGTGTGTCTGCGTGTGTTGTGTGTACGTGTATGTGTATGTTTGTGTGTGTGTGTTTGTGTATGTGTGTTTGTGTTTGTTTGTGAGTGAGTGTGTGTGTGTGTGTGTGTGTGTGTCCGCGTATGTATGTATGTGTGTTTGTGTGTGTGTGCGCGTGTGCGAGTGTGTGTGTGTGTGTGTGTGTGTGTGTGTGTGTGTGTGTGTGTGTGTGTGTGGTGAGTGTGTGTGTGTGTCCGCGTATGTATGTATGTATGTATGTGTGTGTGTGTGTGTGTGTGTGTGTTCGTGTGTGTGTGTTTAGGTGTATGTGTACGTGTGTGTGTACGTGTGTGTGTAAGTGTGTATGTGGGCCTTGCGTTCTTGGAACACACACGTGAACAAGGACTTCTTCACTGTTAAGTATTGAGAATATATTGTCCGTGATCTTTGCGGGCCGGTTGGTTGGTTGGTTCTTCTGCCCAACCCACAACATCGAAAACTGGCCTGTTCGCTGCCCATCTTCACGTTCCAGCACTCTGGTGTTGTCAGGGTAGCGTTTCATTCATCCCTCCCCCACCCCACCCCACCCCTCCCCATTTGTGATTTCAAGACCTTGCCAGCGCACAGTTTTCCGCAGGCTCATGTTGTCTGCCAGAGAACTGCTGGCAGATTTGGGTGGGCGCATATGGAAATGCCCGAGTACTATGAATCCCGCTTGAACATACTTTAAACTCCTCTCCAGGTTTCGATCAGCATATTTCGAAAGACCCGTAGCATGTGTGCCCCCCCAAGTCTGTCGATGAACCCGCGTAATTTTGTGTGTGTGTGTGAGTGAGTGTGTATGTGTGTGTGTGTGTGTGTGTGTGTGTGTGTGTGTGTGTGTGTGTGTGCGTGCGTGCGTGCGTGCGTGTGTGTGTGTGTGTGTGTGTGCGTGCGTGTATGTGTGCGTGTTGACCTTCACCATGTATGGGTCAATGGACGGAAAAGACGGCGAAGGATCAATCAATCTGAGCCACCCCGAACGATCACAGATACCAAAATATGACACATTTTAGTGTCTATAACAATAATGATAACAACAAGAACAACAATAATAATAATAGTAATAATAATAATAATAATAACAATAATAATAATATTAATATAATAATAATAATAATAATAATAATAATAATAATAATAATAATAATAATAATAATAATAATAAAGGCTCCAAACCTTGATTCAAGAATCAAACCAAGGCACCCACTTTAATCATTTACCAAAGCAGTCACCAACAACGACATCTCCAAGGCACAGAGTACACGCGAACTGGAAGGGGGAAGACAGAAGGGAAGTAAGGTGTGTGACCTTTGCCCAAACTATATAGGTTTAATGTTTTTTTCCCAATAAAATGTTGTATAACTTTATCAATCTCTTACGTGGGACTGGGAAAGGTTACCTCCAACTTGGCGGTGAGATGACCATCCCCAACCAAGCGGGTCGCAGGTGGTGGGTAGTGGATATCCTTCAGATATGAAGGTTAGCAACGAAATAAGCCAGGCTTGCCTGACGAACAAGCAGTTACGGACCAACCAGCGATACTTACAATCAGGATGGGGGTTGGAGTAGCACCTGAAAATGCTACACCTACAAAATAACCCTGTGTGTCCAATCCAAGGATGGAACCATCAGGTAGACAAGGGTTGCCTAAAAAGCCCTAGACACCTGCTTTCACGGGGGTAGTCTTTTGGCTATGAGCTTAGAGTGAGGCAACGTCTGCAGGAAACCTAAGCAGCTGAAGCGAAAAGTACTTCGCCTGCAGGCGCGGTCCAAAAAATTATGGCACCATGCAAGAAAAAACAACAACAACAACAACAACAACAAATATTAGATTTGGTGGCTTGACTGGGGACTTGCAAGTTTGAAACGGGATGGTTTTACTGTCAAAGTAGCTACAAGGAGATCACTCATAAGGAAGATTAGGAAAAGACGGGCAACATTTATAGGCCATTTTATGAGGAAGGGGGATTTGGAGCACCTAGTCACAACGGGAAACCTGGAGGGAAAGAGAGCACTGGGTAGACCCAGGGAGAAAATGCTGGACGGACTTGCAGAGTGGCTGGGGACGAGGAGGGTGGGGGAGATGTTAGGGGCAACGAGAGATAGAGGCAGATGGAAGTCCAAGATCGCCAACGCCATGCGGCAGGGCACCTGATGATGATGATGAGTAGCTACAAGCAAACGATCAATATAGTATGTAAGTAAAGGAAGGCAGTTTACATCAACAGCCCCCTCGTGTTTGACTTCCTGTTACTTTTGGGGTCATTTACTAGGATCTTAAAAACGCTGAGCATGCTCATTAAAATGTATATTAACCCTTTGACTCCCGCACCCCTTTCCACCAGCATCCTGCTTTGTCAACCATGCTAGCAAAGCAAAAACTTAACCCCTGACTCCTTTACTCTATCCACCAGTTTCACGCAGGCAGCTGGTGGATAGGCTGAGGGAATCAAAGGGTTAAGTTTCTGCTGTTGGTGGATAGGGTGCGGAAGTAAAAGGGTTAAAATCTTTTCTTTGGGTGAACAGAAAATGTGCTACACAGTCATTTTCGTCCGACTCTTCTTGTTCTTTAACAGATTGTGGATAGTCGGAGCAGGATGGGGGTAGGGATGAGATGGGATGGGATGGGGGGGGGGGGGGGGGGGGGGCATAGGGCTGCATAGGTCGAAGAGAATACAATAAGTCTGAGGAAGACAAAAATGGTCTGACTCACTGACACAGTTTTGTCCAAATGAGTCGACTTCAATCTTGCACTTTTTCGCCTAAAAGGAAATGAACTCTTATGGAAAATATGAAAATACAAAAACAAAAAACAAAAGCACTCAATATCTTTCTCTCTCCCTCTCTCTCTCTCTCTCTCACACACACACACACAAAAGAAGAGAGAGAGAGAGAGAGAGAGAGAGAGAGAGAGAGAGAGAGAGAGAGAGAGGAAAACAGCACACACGCACAAGCACGTATAATTTCGCAAAGCACACACATTCTCACGAATGCACACACACACACACACACCACACACACATGTACACGTACACACACACACCCCTCCAGAACCCAAACAACTTCAAAACAAAAATTACGTCAGCTCTATACACTACTCAAGTTCACTAAGCCTACATACGCTTCGACAACAAAACAAAACAAAACAAAACAAAAAGAAATAGAAAACGGACGAGCCAGCAGCAATGGCTGGAAAATGTCAGAAAGTATCGACACGTTGGCAAGGTGTGTGCTGCCGCCTGACGACCACCCTTTCAGCTATTCCATCTAGGTTTGAAATAACGACCCGCTCGTGGGTAATGGCTTTGCAGCTCATTCCCGTAGGTTGAATAGTGCCTGAAGCTGCTCAAGTACTTCAGATAGCAATAAAGAACTGGATCCGACAGGTTTTCACCTTAAAATGAAAAAAAAAAAAAAAAAAGAAAAAGAAAAAAAGAAAAAGAAAAGAAAAGAGAAAAAACCAAAACAAAACAAAACTAAAAAAGAAAAGAAAAAGAAAAAAAAGACAAAAAAAAAAGACAGAAAATCAAGCACGTTGTAGTCATATACACAGCACGAACGGGGCCATATACACAGTCTTACATTGTTTTGAAAAGTTTAAGACATTGTTTTCAGCTTTGCTGAGTACTGCCTCAGAAACCCGCTTGGGTGATGCCATATGCGCTGACACTACAAATGTCATAGATGAAAGAAATAAAAAAAATGTTACTACTATTATCACTATAAATCGTTCTTACATAGCGCTATTTTCCAGACTCATGTGGACTGAAGTCATGGTAATCAGTAAAAAAAAAAAAAAAAAAAGAAAACCCCAAAAACATGAAATCCCCTCATGCAAAATAACAGCAAACAGCACAACCTTGAGACAGGTTGATAAGTTTAAATATCTAGAACGATCATCTCACCAGACAGCAGATGCACATCAGAAATAGCCAGCAGAATAGGCCAAGCCAAAACAGCATTCAAGAAGATGAAAGACATTCTTACCAACAAATGCCTATCAATTAACATCAGGAAGAGAGTTCTTGAATAGAACCGATAATGTTATACGGTTGTGAGGCGTGGACAGTCAACAAGCAAAGCCAGAACAAGATTGAAGCAGCCGAGATGTGGTTTCTAAGAAGAATGTTGGAAGTTCCATGGACAGCAAAAAAACAAAAAAACAAAACAAAACAAAACAAAAACCAAAAAACAACAAAAACCACACAAAAAACAACAACAAACAAACAAACAAACAAACGATACAGTCTTGATGGATGCAGACACAAGAATATCATTCATTAGGAAGATTGGGAAAAGACAGGGAACATTTATAGGCCATTTTATGAGGAAAGGGGAATTAGAGCACTTGGTCACAACAGGAAAGCTGGAAGGAAAGAGAACACCAGGTAGACCCATGGAGAAAATATTGGACGGACTTGCACGGTGGCTGAGGACGGAGAGGGTGGAAGACGTGCTTGCGGCAGCAGGGGACAAATACGTATGGAGGGCCATGATCGCCAACGCCATGCGGCAGAGCATTTGACGATGATGATGATGTGGATTCACTGCGCATGCGCACTACATATAATGATTTTTTTTCGTGGCGCGCGGATAACTGCTTGGCAAACAGTCTACATTCCATTACACTGTGGCACAGCCTGGATCTTTGGCGGTCGTACATGCCGGATGTTTTCATGTTTCCATAAGCCAGTCTCTGATTAGCTGTGAAAGATTTTTTAGCGTTATTGTTAATGTTGTTTGAAGCCCAGCCGACTGCGCAGAGCCATATCAGGGCTATAGCCGGTTTCCAAACATATAAGGCTTCAACAGGAAAAAAAGAAAAAAGAAAATTAAGTACACATATCAATGCATTCGCGCACATAATCTAAGGACATGCCCCCTGGCATTGACCACTCTGTCCAATTTATCACACAGGGGATTTACAAAACACACCTTAATACAAACATAAGCATACCAAAGGACACCAAAGCATATATAAAAACCGGCATGAATTACCTAAGATTACTTCTGCATATCTCACCTCCCTAGAGCCAAAAATGCATTTAATTTGTGTACCCAATTATCAATCCTAAGAGAAAGTATGTAAAACTTTATCGAACACATACAGGTAAATGGACCAGCAAGGCAGAAAATGACAGGAAGAAATGACAGAAAGTAAAGGAACAAGGCAGAAACAGAGAGAGTGACAGAAAAAAGGAAATTTCTAGCACAGAATTTCCAGGTGGAAATACTATTTACGCTGAAAGAGCTCTCGGCATCCCCACGGGAGGGGGGGGGGGCGGCGGGATTTTTAGCGTGCGCGTTTGATATTCTCAATGCGTATACACATGAAGGGAGTTTAAACCGCCCTTGTTAAAAAGCATACTCCTTGCACCTACAGCGTAAAACCACTATTAGACTTTTGAGCGAAGTAACAACATACATTGACAAACACACGACAGACATTGACAAAACAAAACAAAACAAAAAAATGAATAGAGGTGTAAGGAACCACCAGTATTGTTATTGTTGTTTAAAGCCCAGCCGACTGCGTAGAGCCACATCAGGGTTATGAACCTGCAGTAACCAAAAATATGAATACAGGTCTTCGCCACACATACAACAAATGTGCACATGCTCGTGCAAGCAAGCAAGCAAGCAAGCAAGCGCGCGCGCACACACACACACCACACACCACACACACACACACAACACACACACAGAGGACGCTGAGCAAGTGTATGCTCAGCCAGTTAGGGTATGATCCCTGACCCAAGTTGTCATCCTCTGTTTCACACACACACACACACATACACACACACACACACACACACACATATATACACACACACACACACAGATATATATACATATAGATTCTATATTTATATATATTATATATATATGTATATTCACGTTTCCATAAGCCAGCCTCTGATAAGCTGTGAAAGATTTTTTTAGCGTTATTGTTATTGTTGTTAAAAGCCCAGCCGACTGCGCAGAGCCATATCAGGGTTATAACCGTTTCCAAAGATATAAAACTTCAACAGGATTTTTTTTATGATATTTGTTAAGCTGCTGGCTTTGTAAGCGTGGTGGCGTGTCTTTGCACACGCGCCCGTATGAATCAGTCGCTGGCTGGTTCCCTTAATTCAGCTGAGCCCTTTACACTCAAACGTTTACACTCAAACATGTACCTTCAAATGTTCACCTTCAAACTAGTTATTCTTGGCATTAATAGAACTATAAAAGTACAATATATTGGATATCAACACAGGTTAAGCCGAATAGCATTGTTCATGTTTATTGATGCTGCACGGCGTTGATCCGTTTCCTGATAACGCTTGTTACCTGATTTTCACTTTTTTTTTTACCTCGCTCTTCATTTATCGTTATACGTGTACGAGAAAAACGGTTGCCTGCGTCTAAAGGATCAATTTATTTGTGTTCTCTTTATTGCATGACGTAGGTAATTCCATATATTTTTTACAGAATATAAAGAGCAAAAATATTTCTACCTCCTCCTCTGGGCGGACAGATAAAGAAACGAACTATGTGTGTGTGTATGTTGTGTGTGTGTGTCGGGGGGGGGAGGGGGGAGTGAGTGAGTGCATGCATGCCTTTGGTTCCTCACAAGGCTTTAAATATGCATGGATAAGCGAATACTGACAAGGGTCGTGTGTGTGTGTGTGTGTGTATGTATGTATGTGTGTGTGTATGTGTGTGTGTATGTGTGTGTGTTTGTGTGTGTGTGTTTGTGTGTCTGTGTGTATGCGCGCGCGTGCGTGTATGTGCGTGCGTGTGTGAGTGAGTGTGCGTGCACGCTTGTGCTTCCTCTAAGGTCAAAATGCACGGATATTGCGAATATTGACAACAGTTTCAAAAGGACTGAGTCACAAAAACTAACACAAACTTTGATTCAGACTCCTTTACAAAAAACAAAAACAACAACAACAACAACAAAAAAACAATCAGCAAAAACAACTCACAAAACAAAAAGCAAACCAAAAGAAAACGGGGACGGGGGAAGGAATAATTCTATGGCTTCATTGAGCTGTTTCAATGTTCCACAATTTGGCAGCGGAGTCAAGCCTGGATGGCAGGGAGAGCAGTCCACGATAAGGCAGGAAGCTCCTTCCCACAGCAGACACATCAGGCCACCAGGTGTGGATGTGACAACAGAGCGATGAGAAAGGAAGAGGGACGGCTGATCTCACCCATGCTCAGGGACACTTCGCAACCTGCACGATCGAAGCTGCTGGCTTCGTAAGTGTGGTGGCGTGTCTTTGCACACGCCGTGATGTTTTACCATAATCATATTATTGATACTTGTAGTCTGTCTGCTTACCTGCGTTTTCAAATACACGCTATCATGTTGCATACAGTGATGTGACGAACATATCAACACCCCCACAGGATATGGTACCTGTGTTTTTAAAGTACATACAAACACCTCAACAGGATATGGTATTTATGTTTTTAAAGTACATACAAACAAATCAACACTTCAACAGAATATGGTACCTGTGTTTTTAAAGTACATACAAACACCTCAACAGGATATGGTATTTATGTTTTTAAAGTACATACAAACAAATCAACACCTCAACAAGATATGGTACCTGTGTTTTTACAGTACATACAAACAAATTAACACCTCAACAGAATATGGTACCTGTGTTTTTACAGTACATACAAACAAATTAACACCTCAACAGAATATGGTACCTGTGTTTTTAAAGTACATACAAACAAATCAACACTTCAACAGAATATGGTACCTGTGTTTTTACAGTACATACAAACAAATTAACACCTCAACAGAATATGGTACCTGTGTTTTTACAGTACATACAAACAAATCAACACCTCAACAAGATATGGTACCTGTGTTTTTAAAGTACATACAAACAAATCAACACTTCAACAGAATATGGTACCTGTGTTTTTACAGTACATACAAACAAATCAACACCTCAACAAGATATGGTACCTGTGTTTTTAAAGTACATACAAACAAATCAACACTTCAACAGAATATGGTACCTGTGTTTTTAAAGTACATACAAACAAATCAACACCTCAACAAGATATGGTACCTGTGTTTTTAAAGTACATACAAACAAATCAACACTTCAACAGAATATGGTACCTGTGTTTTTAAAGTACATACAAACAAATCAACACTTCAAGAGAATATGGTACCTGTGTTTTTAAAGTACATACAAACACCTCAACAGGATATGGTATTTATGTTTTTAAAGTACATACAAACAAATTAACAGCTCAACAAGATATGGTACCTGCGTTTTTAAAGTACACAGTTCTGGTACATCCGGTGACATTTGCAGTTACTATATTGATATTTGTTGAGTATCTTAACATTTGTTTTAAAGTGCACAGTCTTGGTACACCCAGTGACATTTGCAGTAACTACGTTGATATTTGTTGAGTATCTTAACATTTGTGTTCTAAAGTACATAGTTTTGATATACGCAGTATTGTTGGCAATAACTACATTGACATTTGTTGAGTATTTTATCATTTGTGTTCTAAAAGTACATAGTTTTGGTACATCCAGTGACGTTTGCAGTAACTATATTGGTATTTGTTGAGTATCTTATCGTGTGTGTTTTAAAGTACATAGTCTTGGTACACCCAGTGACGTCTGCAGTAACTATAACGATATTAGTTGAGTATCTTATCATTTGTGTTTTAAAATACATAGTCTTTGTATACTCTGTGACGTTTTCAGTAACTATGTTGACATTTGTTGAGTATCTTATCATTTGTGTTTTAAAGTACATAGTCTTGGTACACTCAGTGACGTTTTCAGTAATTATGTTGACATTTGTTGAGTATCTTATCATTTGTGTTTTAAAGTACATAGTCTTTGTATACTCTGTGACGTTTTCAGTAACTATGTTGACATTTGTTGAGTATCTTATCATTTGTGTTTTAAAGTACATAGTCTTGGTACACTCAGTGACGTTTTCAGTAATTATGTTGACATTTGTTGAGTATCTTATCATTTGTGTTTTAAAGTACATAGTCTTTGTATACTCTGTGACGTTTTCAGTAACTATGTTGACATTTGTTGAGCATCTTATCATTTGTGCTTTAAAGTACATAGTCTTGGTACACTCAGTGACATTTGCAGTAACTATAACGATATTAGTTGAGTATCTTATCATTTGTGTTTTAAAGTACATAGTCTTTGTATACTCTGTGACGTTTTCAGTAACTATGTTGATATTTGTTGAGCATCTTATCATTTGTGCTTTAAAGTACATAGTCTTGGTACACTCAGTGACATTTGCAGTAACTATAATGATATTTGTTGAGCATCTTATCGTTTGTGTTCTAAAAGTACATAGTTTTGGTACATCCAGTGACGTTTGCAGTAACTATATCGAATTTGTTAAGTATCTTATCATTTTTGCTTTAAAGTACATAGTCTTGGTACGCGCAGTGATGTCTGCAATAAGCATATTGATATTTGTAGAAAATCTTGTCTTCCTGTCTTGGAAGACGCATTTATGTCTGCTATTACCATCTAATTTTCCCTGTGTTAAAAAGTACATTCTATCATGTTTCACACGGCGGTGCTCGTCACGACCACACTAATGATTGTAGAATATCTTGCTGCTTGTCTTTTAAAGTAAAGAATTTCTTGTGGAGTTTATGAGCAGAGTATGGATAAAAGTTGAGGGGGTCTTTACCAATCCATGCCTACTGACAGACAGATGCATACAGATGTATAGACTGACGTGTCCTGCGGCTGTGCAGAGCTATCCACCATGGCCGCATACGCAGATGATAACCTTATTTATCTTGCATCTCTGTTTGAGCCAATTCCTTAGATCCACTGTTTGTCCTTTTGTAAAGAAACAATATATGACGAAGATAGGAAACTCATGAGAATAGGCTCAATCTTTTTTTTCCCTAAAGAATTTATGCCAAAACATACAAGAAACTGGAGTCAATTTGTGTATCAGTCAACGTATCAAAATAGCCCAACAGAGTACTGACTGGGACGTCTTGGAGTTCGAACCCTCATCAGTCCAAAAAAATGATCGTGGGATTCTTCATCCCTCTAATGGCTCCTACCAAGAGCTGACCATGTAAAAAGCTCGATGGAAAGACTGGAACTACACAACAGTTGAGTTTTACCCACTTTGTGGATGCTACACTGAAGAAGTTGCTCAAATTCCCTGACCACCACCGCAATGTCTGTATATCTCGGGCCTGGTTGAATACCAAGTTACGTTATGAAAGCAAGTGCAAAGTACGACAATGACACGCAGTGTCTATCCCAAATGGATCTCCATAGCATAATTAGACAACCCTCATTCTCATCATCCTAATAATATATCCCAAACGGAACTCCCGTAGCATTACCACCGTCATCTCCATTCTTATTATTACATCATTTGGAAACATCGTCCCAGATTCTGTTGCCCTTCATGCCCAGCTCTCACGATGCCCTTAGACAGGCTTGGACGTGTGCTGGAGAACCGACATGAGTAGTGTGAGGACAGTGACAGGCTTGGTGCCGAAGAGGGGGCAGCAACAACAACAGCAGCAACAATAACAACAGCAGCAACAATAACAACAATAACAGCAGCAACAACAATAACCACAGCAGCAACAACAATAACCATAGCAACAACAGCAACAATAACAACAGCAGCAACAATAACAACAGCAGCAACAATAACAACAGCAGCAACAATAACAACAGCAACAACAATAACAACAGCAGCAACAACAATAACCACAGCAACAACAGCAGCAACAATAACAGCAGCAACAACAACAACAGCAGCAACAACAATAACCACAGCAACAACAATAACAACAGCAGCAACAATAACCACAGCAACAACAACAGCAGCAGCAACAACAATAACCACAGCAACAACAGCAGCAGCAACAACAACAGCAGCAACAACAATAACCACAGCAACAACAGCAGCAACAACAACCACAGCAACAACAGCAACAACAACAGCAGCAACAACAATAACCACAGCAACAACAGCAGCAACAATAACAAAGCAGCAACAACAATAACCACAGCAACAACAACAACAGCAGCAACAACAATAACCACAGCAACAACAGCAGCAACAACAACAACAACAGCAGCAACAACAATAACCACAGCAACAACAATAACAACAGCAGCAACAACAATAACCACAGCAACAACAGCAGCAACAACAATAACCACAGCAACAACAGCAGCAACAATAACCACAGCAGCAACAACAATAACCACAGCAACAACAACAATAACCACAGCAACAACAGCAGCAACAATAACAACAGCAGCAGCAACAACAACAACGTGTCCTGCATTCTTCAAATAATGGGATAATCAGGGACCAGTCCTCACAGCTGTCTTCCAGACCTCCGACCAAGTCCAGGTGGACAGCAAAGGAGGGGAAGACCAAAAACTGAACTGGCGCCAGACGGCTGAGAGAGACCTACAACTGGTGGATAGACATTGGAGTGATGCCCTGATACTCTCTACCGGCCAAGCCGGCAGGAGCGCTCATGCTGCTTCATGTATCATCGCACGATGCTGGAGCGTCCAAGTCAATCCACATTCCAACAACAACAACAAGAACAGCAGCAACAATAACAACAGCAGCAACACTAACAACAGCAGCAACAATAACAACAACAACAGCAGTGACCACAGCAACAACAGCAGCAACAATAACAACAGCAGCAACAGCAACAACAACAACAACTCTTTTTATAAAATGTTCAAAGTAGATTTTTTTCTCTGGAGACTTACTGAGTGTGGACAAGGCTGGGAGACTTTTACGATACTGATGAGGCATCATACTGGTGTGTGTCTGTCAGACCTTCATAAATCCAAAGTCCTTGCTATGGTCAGTGTAATGATTTTTTTCCGTACGCGTCTTTGGATCTTGGTACGACAAGACATCTTGTCTGTTATGGTATATCGAAACACACTTTTCAGTCTTGGCACAATAAAATCTCCCTCCCCGCCTCTCTCTCTTTCTCTCTCGCTGTGTGTGTGTGTGTATATATGTGTGTGTGTGTGTGTGTGTGTGTGTGTATGTGTGTGTGTGTGTGTGTGTGTGTGTGTGTGTGTGTGTGTGTGTGTGTGGTGTGTGTGTATGTGTGTGTGAGAGAGAAGAGAGAGAGTGTGTATGTGTGTGTGAAAGAGAGAGAGAGAGAGAGAGAGAGAGAGACAGAGACAGAGAGAGAGAGAATCTAATGAGACCATTAAGCTGGTTTTGAAAAAGTTTCCCATCATCATCCCTGATCTTGTGTTTTATGTATTTTCTATACTCGTTTTTTTTAATCATCGTATAACATACAAAAAACCCAAAAAAAAACTACGTATTGTATTTTCACGTTTTCACTTCAAACAAGTTTATAAAATGGCACAAAGTTTATGGTCCATCAGTCTGTCTATAAGACGGACAATCCGATGCCTTGTTATATGTTTGAACGACTGGGAATACGACACGAAAATAGTTGGTTTGAACTTTGTTTCTCTTTGTTTTTAGGCCTTTCGAAATACATGAACACTGAAAGTGTACATATGTTTTTTACTCTTTCATTAGAACTGTATAAAAAGTTTAAAGGTAAATAATTTTTTTTGTCTTTCATTAGAATCTCTAATTCACGGGTCTACGTCTGATATAAGAACGTGGAATTAGTTTAACCCTTTCAATCCCGCACCCTGTCCACCACCATCTTGCATTGTTAACCATGCTAGCATAGCAAAAACTTAACTCTTTGATTCTCTCACCCTATCCACCAACTTCCTGCAGGATGAGGGAGTCAAAGGGTTTAGGTTTTTGCAAGTCGGTGGACAGGGTGCGGGAGTCAAAGGGTTGAAAATCTCTGAAGTGCTCACAAGTTTTGAGCACACAGATACTGATGGTTGTTAAAATGAATGGGCAAAAGTTCCGATTTTTGAAAGGTCATTTGGTGTAATCAACAGAGCATTGCAACAGTGTATGGACATTCGTTAAGGGGTCGATATTTCTCTGTTTCGCAACTCCCCTATTTCAAAGCAGGGAACGGAATCAAATGAAGTCATGGTACCTGTATAATTGTCTGTGCGCCTGCATACATAATGCATGTGTAGGGATTTGTGGATTTTTCACATTCTGAATCATTGCTGTTTTAATCATTACCATCACGTGTCCTGCCGCATGGCGTTGGCGATCATAATCCTCCATACGAATCTATCCCTTGTCACTGTAAGGACATCTACCACCCTCTCTGTTCTCAGCCACCCTGCAAGTCCGTCCAATATTTTCTCCCTGGATCTACCTGGTGTTCTCTTTTGCTCCAGCTTTCCTGTTGTGACCAGGTGCTCTAATTCCCCTTTCCTCACAAAATATCCTATAAATGTTGCTCGTCTTTTCCTAATCTTTATCAATGATCTTCAAGATATATATTGGATTGATGAAGACTGTCGTGTGTTTTCTTTGCTGTCCATGGAATTCTCGACATTCTTCTTAGAAATCACATTTCAACTGCCTCGTCTTGTTCCGGCTTTGCGTGTTGACTGTCCAAGCCTCACAAACGTATAACACTATCGGTTCTATACAACATTCAAGAATTCTCTTCCTAGTGTTAATTGATAGGCATTTGTTGGTAAGGATGCTTTTCATCTTCTTGAATGATGTTTTGGCTTGGCCGATTCTGCGGGCTATTTCTGATGTGCATTCGCCGTCTGGTGAGTGACCGTTCTCAGATATTCAAACTCATCAACTTGTCTCAAAGTTTCGCCAGTTGCTTTTATTTTGCAACAAGAGATTTCATGTTTTTTACTGATTACCATGACTTCAGTCTTCTTGCTATTTAGCTCCAGCCCTTGATTCTGTTTTAACCAGTAGACAAAAAGATTTGAACACGATCTTTTCTGTGAACATGATAAAGTGTTAAGCTCAACATCGACATAATATCATAAAACATACCAGTAACGATATCTTGGCCATTTCTGGTAGATTTTGTTAAAAAAAGAGACAGTCGTGGATATATTGAAAAACTAAATGGACATAGTAAATATGGACTGGGACACAGGAAACAGGAAGCACACATGAATGTGTAAATTTGAACAGATGTATCAATGTAAGATATAACCTGGGCAACAATAATAGGCATGGCAGTAATGAATATGTAAATTTGATTAGATATGTTAATACTGGGTACGAAAAGAACTCACAGATAATAATAATAATAATAAAAAAATGGAAGCAGTTTACCACCCTAGGTTTACAAGAGGCAAAAGCAAGCTCGAATTGGTTTTCCAATACTGGATTTGTCTCTGCACAAGACGCAGCTGTGAATATAAACATTACATGTCTGTGCGAAACGAAACTAGTTTCAGTTTCAGTTTCTCAAGACGACGTCTCCGCGCTCGGAATGAATTTCATATGCACTAATGACACAGGTGTCATGTGACGGTGATCATGGCACAAGCCTTAAGCTGCACATAAACCAATAAGCTGGCCAGGTCCTGAGGTTCTACCTAGCCTATAGTTTACCCGCCGGGGATGCATTTATATATTTCTGTGGATAGCGCACTAGACTTCTGAAAGGAAACCAGAAAAGCACGAAAATAAAATGCCAATCAATATTTCATTTACAAAACAAGACAAGCTCAAATGTTCAGCCAACTGGCCTTTGTGAAGCCGACACAAAAGACAAGACAACAAACAAAAATAAAGAAAACTTCGGGGGGAAAAAACAGCATGATTTCCCTGACGTTTTGCCCATTAGGAGAAAATGGCTGATGTAAAATCATACGGTGACTACAAAAAAGTTAAAAGGTTAAAGGTCAGTATACGCCGAGGGAACACGTGAGCAGTGTGATGAAACTGAGCAAATGGCATATGTCAGTGACATAATCATTGGCAATGCTTGGTTCAATGACCCTACCAATATCAAATTAAAAATAGTTGGGTCACTGTAGACGCACAGCTTAAGTTCTGCAACTATCATTTTTTCCCACAGTCTCACTTTTTCACTTTCTCTTTGCAGTGTCTCAACGCTCGGAATAAATTCCATAGGCAATGATGCCGCAGATGCCATGTGATGAATAAGATCCAAAATTATCACGGCATAAGCCACAAGCCTGCGCATAAGTCCTGCATGCTGGCATGTTCTTAAGGTCCTACTAAGCTTACGGGTTCTACGTCTACAAAATTCCGACAGTCATTATTTGTTACCAATTAACAGGCTGTGTCACTGTTCTCACTTTATGTAAGTTTTACCACGCAATCTCTGTCAGCAGAGCCAGTATGAATGAAAAAAACCCAACAACAAGAAGAAACAAACAAACAAAAACAAACAAACAAACAAACAAAAACCATATGTATCAATGGCTAGAAAGTAGAAGAGCTCGACCTCTTCAATTACACATTAGACTGAAGGTAAGAAGGAGGTGCATAACTGAAATCCACATCTGGATGGCAGCAGTATTGGCAGCAATGACCAGACTTAACAGGGTCTTCAGCAGCACCATGAGTTTTACCACCAGGCACAAATCACGTATGACTAGTCTCAAACATGTACGGGCGTGGAACGTTAGAGATAAAACGCCTGACCTCTGAGACAAATAGCCTAAGACCCTTCTTCGAACCTAACACCAACCAGTACGATGAACAAGATCATGAAGATCAGGACCTTGATGTTCCAACAGGAACCGCTTCTGGAAACGGAGAAATGATTCCTGCTTGCTTCGTTCGGCCCCGTCATCCGCCACGACACAACTATCCAAGACCATCCCTCAGGGTACCACTTCAAGATCTCAGCCACCCACAAGGATTTGCGCAGGCTCAAGATCACCAGATCACACCCAGAGATTCAGAGTTCATACAGAACTGATAATGCCACGATCTGTCCTTCTCTGATCAAAATTCTAAAACTCTGAAGCCTAATTACGCTTTAATTTTATCTTTCTGGACAGCTATTGTTCTCAAACTTATATACGACATATCATTTGCCAATTTTGAAGAATACTTACTAAAGTCTTCCAAAACACAACCACCTGCAATGTAATCGGGAACCAATGAATACTTATCCAGTTACCACGAGTCAGTCTGAAGGTTTAACTATGCGGTGTCAGCATATCCGAGATCAATGTGCCAACAGTGACACCTGCTGTCTGTGATCAATTCCCTGCGTTACAGAGAGCGTCTGGCAATGACACTAGCTGTCTCTGTTCGTGGAGTTGCTTTATGGCATCTGTATGATAAAATCATTACCTACAACACTGCGCCTTTAAACTCAACGACCCACAGCTGTGAAAATAGGTCCTGTGAAAATCGGTTCTCAAGCGTGTACTTTGGAAGTACGCCCACTAGAGTACCCCAACTCCACTCTTTCTCTTTCCCTTCATGACCTTGGCAGATGTATCTACTATGCTAAAACAAAACGAAACAAAACAAAAAAGTCGCTAGCAGTCCCCCAAGTCTCCCTTATGACTGACCGGCGATATTACTTGGGTACGTGTGTAAATTCATGTCAGGTTAACCCTCTGACTCCCGCACCCTACACACCACTGAAAAAAACTTAATCCTTTGGCTCCCTCCTCCAATTTACCAACTTCCTGCAGGAAGCTGAAGGATATGGTGAGGGAATCAAAAGGTTAAGTTTCCGTTTTGCCAGCATGGTTGACGATGCAGGATGCTGGTAGATAGGGTGCGGGAATCAAAGGGTTAAGTTTCCGTTTTGCCAGTGTGGTTGACAATGCAGGATGCTGGTACATAGGGTGCGGGAGTCAAAGGGTTAAACGAAAGTTACAATAAAATGTTGAAACGTACAGTGTTCAACGTATTATGTAGTAAAATCGGAATGGGTCACAGAGCCTGCACGGTACAGTTTTTTTAGTCCTTGAGCTCGAGCTCTCTCTCCCTCCTTCCACCCTCCCTCTACCTCTCTGTCTGTCTGTCTGTCTCTCTCTCTCTCTCTCTCTGTGCCAGATATAAACCTGACCTATGTCCTAATATCTAATTCGTTGGAAAATAAAGTTTCATTTTATCTCATTTCTCATTTCCTTTAGAGTTTCCATGTGTCTATCTAACATGTCTCTTTGTGTGTGTGTACATGTGCGTGCATGTCTTGCGTGTGTGGTGCGCGCTTGTGTGTGTGTATTTGTCCGTATACGCGTATGCGTGTGTGCGTACGTTCGTGTGCGTTTGTTTTTCATTATGCCTGTGACCTGTGGATTTTAAAACCAAAGCACGTCCAGATTTACACACGTGAGTGGAAACCTTAACTTGAACAGAAAAAAAAGCTGCAAAGACTACAAGACAAAGTTTATAATTTATCTGCTATCATCTTCACCTTGTGATCTTTAATTAACAGCCGATGTGTCTCCATCTCTATTTTACCCCCATTTCTCTCTCTCTCTCTCTCGCTCCCTCTCTCTCATCCCCCCCCCTTCAGTCTCTTTAACTTCGTCCTCAATATCTCATCTTCTCGTGGAAGTCTGTCTATCTCTTATATCAATTTTATCAAGCACAACGGCAGAACTTACCTTGTTGACACCGTACGTATGTCTCCTCGCCTCTCGGCGGCTGTGGGCGACTCTTTGATTTACAACTGCTGTTTCTGTCTGTCTGTCTATCTCCTTTCCGCTTTGGATTCTATGCCAATCTGTGTGTCAGTCTCTCATGGAGATGTACTCCGCTTCACAAACTGCCGTTTCTGTGTGTTTCAGTGTGTGTCTGTCTTCCTTCCGCTTTCGGATTCTCTATGTCTGTCTGTCTACCTCTGTGTCAAGTAGCCTCTCCTGAGAGTGTACACACAACACACACACACACACACACACACACACACACACACACACACACACACACACACTCTCTCTCTCTCTTGTGTTACTGAAGTTTGTCTGTGAGTCCTATATTGTAATGATTTCAAAATATTTGAAGTATGAATTATCCGAGAACGACTATGTATTATGTATTTGTTTATAATTATGTTCACACCCCTTCAAATGGGGATTTGGCCTTACTGAATGAATTTCTGATTCTGATTCTGATTCTGTGTGTGTGTGTGTGTGTGTGTGTGTGTGTGTGTGTGTGTGTGTGTGTGTGTGTGTGTGTGTGTGTGTGTGTGTCTGCGTAGGTGCTGTAATTTCTGTCTGTCTACACGCATGGTCTGTATGCATGTCTGTCTGTTTTGTCGGCGGTTGACTGACTGCTTCCAAACATTTCAGTTTTTAAGTATACTCCATCCAGTCTTGTCCATTTTTGACACATACTTGTGGTAAACCATGCTCATCATACTGTATATATGCCTAAGCTGCACATCATAACCATTTTGCATTCTGCGTCTTCTTAACTTTCTCTCCCTTTCTTCGCACCCCTTCTCTCTCTCTCTCTCTCTCTCTCTCTCTCTCTCTCTCTTTCGCGACAACAAATATAAAAAAACTAACGAAGCACTACTTTATTGTGCCTTTACAGCTGAAAAATAAAAGTTCATATACCCTCTCGGTATTTCTCTTTCCTTTCTCTCTTATAGCTGGAAAATAAAGTTCATTTATCTCTCTCTCTCTCTCTCCGCAACTCTATCTCCACCTCCTTTCTTTCTCTCTCCTCCACCTCTCTCTGTCTTTGAGTGTCTCAATATATACAATAGAAATGCACTTACCTTGGTGATGCCAGTGGCTCGGTAGTCTCTGACGGCGGTGGGCGAGTCTTTGATTGCCAGCTGCTGCTTGAGGCTCGTATGGGAGTCAGGGTCGGTTTGCATGTGCTCTGCCATCATCTCACGTTTCGGCCTGTCTAATCTACATGCAACCATACCTGTCTTAGTCACACAGCTCACAGTCCACATGCGCGCACTGGTGGCCCAGTAGTAAACGCAACACACCTCGGCAACGAGACACATGATGATTCCTAAACACACCTACACAACGAGACTAATCATGATTCCTAAACACACCTACACAACGAGACTAATCATGATTCCTATACACACGTAGATACCACATATGATTCCTAAACACACGTAGATACCACATATGATTCCTAAACACACGTAGATAACGAGATAAATCATGATTCCTAAACACACGTAGATACCACATATGAATCATAAACACACGTAGATAACGAGACATGATTCCTAAACACAATTAGATAACGAGACATGATTCCTAAACACACCTAGATAACGAGACATGGTTCCTAAACACACCTAGATAACGAGACATGATTCCTAAACACACCTAGATAACGAGACACATCATGATTCCTAAACACACCTAGATAACGAGACACATCATGATTCCTAAACACACCCAGATAACGAGACATGATTCCTAAACACAACTAGATAACGAGACATGATTCCTAAACACACCTAGATAACGAGACACATCATGATTCCTAAACACACCTAGATAACGAGACACATCATGATTCCTAAACACACCTAGATAACGAGACATGGTTCTTAAACACACGTAGATAACGAGACATACCATGATTCCTAACCACACCTAGATAACGAGACAAATCATGATTCCTAAACACACCCAGATAACGAGACATGATTCCTAAACACAACTAGATAACGAGACATGATTCCTAAACACACCTAGATAACGAGACACATCATGATTCCTAAACACACCTAGATAACGAGACACATCATGATTCCTAAACACACCTAGATAACGAGACATGGTTCTTAAACACACGTAGATAACGAGACATACCATGATTCCTAACCACACCTAGATAACGAGACAAATCATGATTCCTATACACACCCAGATAACGAGACAAATCTTGATTCCTAAACACACCCAGATAATGAGACAAATCATGATTCCTAAACACACCCAGATAATGAGACAAATCATGATTCCTAAACACACCAAGATAATGAGACAAATCATGATTCCTAAACACACCAAGATAATGAGACAAATCATGATTCCTAAACACACCAAGATAATGAGACAAATCATGATTCCTAAACACACCAAGATAATGAGACAAATCATGATTCCTAAACACACCAAGATAATGAGACAAATCATGATTCCTAAACACACCAAGATAATGAGACAAATCATGATTCCTAAACACACCAGATAATGAGACAAATCATGATTCCTAAACACACCCAGATAATGAGACAAATCATGATTCCTAAACACACCCAGATAACGAGACAAATCATGATTCCTAAACACACCTAGATAACGAGACAAATCATGATTCCTAAACACGACCGAAGAAACACAACAAAATTCGAATAATGGCTCAGTGCACATCTAAAAAAGCTAGAGTCGACGGTTCGAACCCAGGTGTGTGTGTGTGTGTGTGTGGAAGGGGGGGGGTAGCCCTTTTATATCACTCCTCCTTCTTCTTCCCTATCACTTACTCTCTACTAAACTTTGAGTTATTTTTATTGTTTAACGTCTAGTCGACTACACAGAGCCATATCAGGGCTATAACCACGTTTGGGACTTTCTTATTCTTACTGTTTAAAGCCAAGCCGACTGTATATAGTCATATCAGGGCTATAACCACGTCAAAACGTACATACGATCTGGCTGAGAAAACAAAAGCTGGAAAAGTGAATTAAGTACACATATCAATACGTGCGCGGAGATAATTTAAACATACGCCCGTGGCGTTGACCATTCTGTCCAATTCATCACCAGAGGATAAAAAACAAAAAAACATACAAACAAACCTGAATACAAATGTGCGTGGACACTAAAGCAGACATAAAATTGGCCTAAATTACCTTTCTATAGTATGCTTCGTCCTTATTTTTGACATCCGTTTAAAACTTTAAACTGCTCTCTCTGTCTCTCTCTCTCTGTCTCTCTGTCTCCGTCTCTCTCTCTCTCTCTGTCTGTCTGTCTGTCTGTCTGTCTCTCTCTCTCTCTCTTCCATTTGCTTTTCTGTTCTAATGTTGCACATCTACTTATTCAAACTTCTCATTCATTTTCAATGTGAAGTGGTTGTACAACTTGGGCACACAATCTACTATGTCAAACTTTGTTTGCAAAATAGGACACCACTGGATATGCCTCTTGTCAAGTTCAAAATACGCTTATTTTAGAGGATCATCGTAGTGTCACTTGTGCTCAACCTTTTCTGTCTCATTTGGTACCTTATTCAAATGGCAACAGCAGTTGGGGCAATTTTTCACAGTGCTATGATGACGATGACTATGTGAGTGATAATCATGGTGCTGTTGAGTTCCATTCTGGTTTGAGACTAAGTGACAGGGCTGTACTCTACGATCACTTTCATAATACAGGTGTGGGTGTGTGTGTGTGTGTGTGTGTGTGTGTGTGTGTGTGTGTGTGTGTGTGTGTGTGTGTGTGTGTTTTGTGTGTGTGTGTGCAAAAGTAGGTATACAGTTATGAAAAAAGAAAACACTTATAATACTCATTGCATTTATTATACAAACAAATGAATATTGCATATACATATAATAACAAGAACAGCCTTAATCCCTCAGATACTCAAATTGTTTACCGTCGGTATTCACACACTCCTCTAATCGAGAGCGGAATTAAGCATTATAATAATGATGTGATACTTACTGTATACCTACTTTTGCACCCCCCCCCCCTGTATTATTATCCTGGTGCCATCCAGGCCAGGATAAATTGATCCAGAGAAACTGCAGACAGTTGCACACGCACAAACAAACAATACCGTCACATGTCGATTACAACCTAACAACCCACCAACCAACCAACGCATACACACGCATAAACACACCGTGTCGTCTCCTATCGATTACAACCAACTAAACCACCGCCCAACCCACCAACTAACCTACCAACCAATCAACATGCACATGCACAAACACAGCATCGTCTTGTATCGATTATAACCACACTGAACAACACACCTACTCATCCACTCACCCACCCAATTACCACAACAACAACCCAACCAACCAGCCAACCAACCAGCCAACCAACCAACCATCCAGCCAACCAACCAACCAACCAGCCAACCAATCAACCAATCAACCAATTAACCAACCAACCAACCAACCAACCAACTAACCAACCAGTCAACCAATCAGCCAATCAACCAACATTTCTTTCTTTCCCTTGCATGTAACACTGAAAATTTCGTCTCTTTGAACTGCATAAATTTCTAATAAAAACACTCGTATGCAATCAGCGTGTTCATTAACCCACCAAAGAACAAGGTCGGACAACAACAAATTCCTAGCATGAGTGGTTCACGCGCGCGCGCGCGCACACACACACACACACACACACACACACACAGACGCAAACACAAACACACACACGCGCGCGCATTCATACACACACACAGACGCATACACACACACACACACACACAGAGACGCAAACACACACACACATACCTGCAAACGTATGTTATACATAACTTATGTCAAATTATTTCAACCAGTCTATGTCTTATGGCTCATTATCCTAGGATCTTAGAGCAAATATACATGTTCTCTTTCTCTCTCTCTAGAACACATATACACACATGGATACACACACAGACAAACACACGGACAAACACACACACAGATTATACAAACCTATAACAACCAAACTGCGTCTATCTGCCTATTGGATTCTTCTGGCAAATCTGTGTGTTTTGAATTCCAAGTTGTCAAACACACGTACACAGACACACACATACTCTCTCTCTCTGTGACTCACTCACACACACACAAAACACACACACACACACACACACACACACACACACACACACACACACAGAGACACACACACACACACACACACAGAGACACACACACACACACACACACACACACACACCAACCAACCAACCAACCAACCAACCAAAACTTACTTCTTTCCCTTGAATGCAACACAGAAAACCCCGTATCTTTGAACTGTGCAAATATCTATATAAAAACAAACAAAAAAACAAAAAATATCTATATAAAAACAAACAATAAAACAACCCCCCCCCCCCCACTGACGTACGTACCACCATTTAACACCATCTCCCTCCCTCCTCCTACCGCCCACCTCCCTCAACACACACACACACACACACACACACACACACACACACACACACATACACACACACCAAGCTCCCTGACTCACTGAAAGATCTTGCGACCGCCCAGCACAGAAGACGAAGAACTCGCCGCTCGGTGCTGGCCGCCATGCGAAGACGCCGACGCCGATCCTTCGGCAGCGGCGCTGCCGGTGGTCGGCGAAATCCGGTACATAGGACTAGCGGCTCCGGACTCCGGGCTGAGCTCAGCAGCCGCCGCGGCCACATAGTCCTTGCGGAGAATCTCCTCCTCGTCCTCTTCCTTCTTCTTGGTTCGCTTCCATATCCATGAGCACAGGAAGACGCCGACGACCATGAGGACGACCGCTGCCAGCGAGGACACCACCATGATTGCCTTGTGAGTCTCCTCCATGTCTGGTTAAAAAAAAAAAAAAAAAAAAGCGTAAATGAGTGATTTTGTGAATAGGTTCATGGATGGATGAATGGGCGGATAAGTGGTGGACAGACAGACGAATGATTGGATGGATGAGTGGATAAATAAGTGGATGGCTGGATGGATGGATGAGTGGGAAGGATGTGTGTATTGATGGATAAGTGAGAGGGATGACAGATCGGCGAACAGAAGGGTGAGTGGATGGGTGAGTGGATGAATGGATCGAAGGATGAGTCGATGGATCGATGGATAGATGACTGATGGATGAGTGGTTTGATGGATGGATGGATGGATGGATTTAAAAGTGGATGGATGGATAAAAGTGGATGGATGGATGGAACTATGTGTGTACTGATGGATGAATGGACGGGTGATGGATCGATGAATGGAAGGATGAGTGAATGGATGGGTGGATGAGTGGATAAATGATGAGTGGTGGATATGATAGACGAATAACTGGATGGATGAGTGGATAAATGATGAGTGGTGGATATGATAGATGAATGACTGGATGGATGAGTGGATAAATGATGAGTGGTGGATATGATAGACGAATGACTGGATGGATGAGTGGATAAATGGTGAGTGGTGGATATGATAGACGAATGATTGGATGGATGATGGATAAATGATGAGTGGTGGATGTGATAGACAAATGACTGGATGGATGAGTGGGTATGATAGATGACTGACTGGGTGGATGAGTGGATAAATGGTGAGTAGTGGATATGATGGACGAATGATGCAACGGCTGAGTGGATATGATAGATGCATGACTGGATGAATGAGTAGATAAATGATTGAGTGGTGGATATGACAGACAAATGACTGGATGGATGAGTGGATAGATGACGAGTGGTGGATATGACAGACAAATGACTGGATGGATGAGTGGATAGATGACGAGTGGTGGATATGACAGACAAATGACTGGATGGATGAGTGGATAGATGACGAGTGGTGGATATGACAGACAAATGACTGGATGGATGAGTGGATGAATAAAAGTGGATGGATGGAAGTGTGTGTGTGCTGATGGATGAATAGATGGGTGATGGATCGATGAATGGAAGGATGAGTGAATGGATGGATGAGTGGATGGATGAATGAGTAGATAAATGACTAAATGGCGGATATAATAGACAAGTGACCGGATGGATGACTGGATAAATGGTAGGTGGTGGATAGATGGACGAACGTTCGGATGGATAAGTGAATAAATGATTTTAAGTGGATATGATAGACGAATGATTGGATGGATGGATGGATGAGTGGATAAATGATTAAGTGGTGGACATGAAAGACGAATGATTAGATGGATGAGTGGATAAATGATGAGTTGTGGATATGAAGACGAATGACTGGATGGATGAGTGGATAAATGATTGAGTGGTGGATATGATAGACGAATGACTGGATGGATGAGTGGATAAATGATTGAGTGATGGATATGACAGACGAATGATTGGATGGATGAGTGGATGAATGGTGAGTGGTGGATATGAAAGACGAATGATTAGATGGATGAATACATAAATGATGGGTGGTGGATATGGTTGACAAATGATTGGATGGATGAGTGGATAAACGATTGAGTGGTGGATATGATAGACGAATGATCGGATGGATGAGTGGATAAACGATTGAGTGGTGGATATGATAGACGAATGATCGGATGGATGAGTGGATAAACGATTGAGTGGTGGATATGATAGACGAATGATTGGATGGATGAGCTGATAAACGATTGAGTGGTGGATATGATAGACGAATGACTGGATGGATGAGTGGATGAATGGGCGGTGGATATGATGGACGAATGATTGGATGGATGAGTGGATAAACGATTGAGTGGTGGATATGATAGACGAATGATTGGATGGATGAGCTGATAAACGATTGAGTGGTGGATATGATAGACGAATGACTGGATGGATGAGTGGATGAATGGGCGGTGGATATGATGGACGAATGATTGGATGGATGAGTGGATAAACGATTGAGTGGTGGATATGATAGACGAATGATTGGATGGATGAGTGGATAAATGATGGGTGGTGGATATGGTTGACAAATGATTCGATGGATGAGTGGATAAATGATTAAGTGGTGGACATGAAAGACGAATGATTAGATGGATGAGTGGATAAATGATGAGTGGTGGATATGATAGACGAATGACTGGATGGATGAGTGGATAAATGATGAGTTGTGGATATGAAGACGAATGACTGGATGGATGAGTGAATAAATGATTGAGTGATGGATATGACAGACGAATGATTGGATGGATGAATGGATGAATGGTGAGTGGTGGATATGAAAGACGAATGATTAGATGGATGAATACATAAATGATGGGTGGTGGATATGGTTGACAAATGATTCGATGGATGAGTGGATGAATGGGTGGTGGATATGATGGACGAATGACTGGATGAATGAGTGGATGAATAAAAACGGATGAATGGATATATGTGTGTAATGATGGATGAATGGATGGGTGATGGATCAATGACTGGAAGGATGAGTGAATGGATAGATGAGTGGATAAATGATGCGTGGTGGATGTGATAGACGAATTATTGGATGGATGAGTGGATAAGTGGTGAGTAGTGGATATGATGGACGAATGACTGGATGGAAGAGTGGATGAATAAAAGTGGATGGGTGGAAGTATGTGCGTACTGATGGATGAATGGATGGGTGATGGATCGATGACTGGAAGGATGAGCGAATGGATAGGTGAGTGGATAAATGATGCGTGGTGGATGTGATAGACGAATGATTGGATGGATGAGTGAATAAATGATTTTAAGTAGTGGATATGATAGACGAATGATTGGATGGATGGATAGATGAGTGGATAAATGATAGAGTGGTGGATATGAAAGACGAATGATTGGATAGATGAGTGGATAAATGACTGAGTGGTGGATATGAAAGACGAATGATTGGATGGATGAGTGGATGAATGGTGAGTGGTGGATATGATAGACAAATGACTGGATGGATGAGTGGATGAATAAAAATGGATGAATGGATATGACAGACGAATGACTGGATGGGTAGGTAGATAAATGATGCTTGGTGGATGTGATAGACGAATGACTGGATGGATGAGTGGATAAATGATGAGTGGTGGATATGATAGACAAATGACTGGATGGATGAGTGGATGAATAATGGGTAGTGGATATGATGGACGAATTACTGGATGGATGAGTGGATGGTGGATATGATAGACGAATGACTGGATGGAAGAGTGGATGAATAAAAGTGGATGGGTGGAAGTATATGCGTACTGATGGATGAATAGATGAGTGATGGATCGATGAATGTAAGGATGAGTGAATGGATGGACGAGTGGATGGGTGGATGAGTAGATGGCTGGTGGATGAATAGTTTGACGGATGGATGGAAGGATGGACGAGTGGATGGACGAGTGTACTGATGGTTGTGTGGGTTGATGGATGAATGGAAGTGTAGATGAGTGGTGGATGAGTGCACTGATGGATGGATGGATGGATGGATGGATGGACGGATGGATGGATGGATAGATGGAATGACAGATGAGTGTAATGATGCATGTGTGGAGATGGATGAATGATGTAAGGACACATAAGCGGATGGCCGAGTGTATCAATGGATGAGTGGATAGCCGAACGTACATATGGTTGAGCGGATGGATAGATGGATGGACGAGTGGACGGACGAATGTACTGATGGATGAGTGGGTGCTTGGATGGGCAAGTGAATGGATGAGTGGATAGACGGACTGATGGAACAATAAGTGGATGGATAGAGAGCCGGTGTCAAAATCAAACTGTCAAAGAAACAAGCTCGAGACAGAGGACAGTGGCTCATACACACAATTACATGGGAAATAGTATAGTTTCAGTGATCTGGTGTACGTGAATCTTTTCCCAAAACAATCATAAACGAATTGGTCAACCTCACTCACTACACTACCTAAGTTAAGTCAAAGCCACTGCTAGCCTTCAAGCAAATAGGAACCAAAAGCACACGTAAACAGAACGACAGTCTGTATTGAATACGCACCAAAAGACAGGCGCACGTATAGTAGTAGTATTAGTAGTTGTAATGAAATTAATAATAATAATAATAATAATAATAGTAGTAGTAGTAGTAGTAGTAATAGTAGTAGTAGTAGTAATAGTAGTAGTAGCAGAAGTAGACATTTATAAGGCTCTAAATTTTGATTCAAGAATTAAACCAAGGCGCGCACTTCCATCATTTACCAAAGCAATCACCCGACAACGACTAAAAGTCCACGGCACAAAGCACGCGCAAATTGGGAGGGGAAAGACAGGAAGGGAATAGGGCGTGTGACCCCTGACCCCAGCTGCCATCCTCCCTCTGCCTATGTCTGTCTGTCTCTATCTCTATATCGCTCTCTCTCTCTCGCACACACAAGATACTGAGCTTGGATACACTCAAGCCTGTTCAACAAATGATTTTTGACCCAATTTGTCATCTTCTCTGTCACACACACACACATTCTTTCTTTTTCTCTTTCTAGTTTTTTCATACTTAGACTTCAGAAAGGCAGATGGCCGATTGGGCATCAAGGGGGGTGGGTCGATTGAAGGCATAAACACATAAAATTCTACAGGAGACAGAAAATCAACAGATGATATGAAGTCAAATAGACAAATGTATAGATAGATAAATAAAGTAAATGTTACTTTCGACAATAGGAAATTACAGTAATGATAAACGCATATGTAGGCTATAATAGAAATATCATACATGTGTAAACAAATCAATAATTCATGTAATAAGACATAAATAAATCAAGAATAGTAACCATAATCAAGCGCCGTTTTTCTTGATAGGAGAAGAGAGATACAAGCATGATACGGATAACAGTTGGAGAAAAGTGACAAATACAGACAGCAGATAAGAGCCAACCAAACAAACAGACAATATGGCTAACAGATAAGATGGGCAAGCAAGCAAAGCAAAAAACAAACAAACAAACAAAATGAACAAAGGCAATGAGAAATAAAGAAGAAGCAAGACAGAATCAAACACGTCATAGAGTCATCAACAAATCATCGTATATAATACAGAAATAAATACTGGTTGGCAGTTTGAACTGTTAAAATATCAATAATGTTAAAGAGAGAAAAAAGAAAAAAAAAAAAAAAAAAAAAAAAAAAAAAAAAAAAAAACACGAATTATCATTGTGCATACACACACACACACACACACACACACACACACACACACACACACACACACACACACACACACACACACACACACACACACACACACACATTGACTAGATTAGATGTCATAGGTTGAAAGGCAGCTGACGTTATTGTTGCTAACTGAGGTAATCTACGATACTGACGTAAGGTATTTAAATAAAGTAACTTTGAAGGAAGAGAGTGATTGAGTGTTTGTGATATTTGGGGGGAGGGTGTTCCATAGTTGTGCACCAGAAAACGATAAACTATTTTTATATATGTCAATTCTTGGACGGATAATTTTGAATTGATTTTGTCTTGAGTTTGAGTATGATCGCACATTCTGATTAAACAAATTGAGAAGATATTGCGGAACATTCCTTTTTGATACTTTAAACATTGTGATACCTTTATTGAACATTAAGTGTGACTTTAGAGGGAGGATTCCTAACTGTTTAAGTTTTTCATCTGTTGTTAAAGTGGGATCTGGCATGATAAGTTTTGCTGCCCTCCTATGTAAGGTGTTCAATTTTTTTAGATGAACTTCACATGAGCTATCCCACAGTGTAGAGGCATAATCTATGTGCGATTTAATATGAGCATTATAAAATAATTGGCGTGTGTTTGTATCTGTTAGATATCTTAATTTGGACAGAATAAATAAGTTCTTGGAGATAATCCTGCGTAAATAATCAATGTGGTTTTGCCAGGTAAGATTATGATCAATGAGAACTCCCAGTAGACGGTGTTCAGGTATTTGTGCAATAGAATTACCTCTCAAAGACAGATTGAGTGACAGAGGGCCAAGCTGCCGTTTTTGGCGTGTGCATATAACCATACATTCAGTTTTCGTAGGGTTCAAAGCCATGGCGTTTTTAGCACACCAATCAGAAATTTCATTTAGGCTCTTTTGTAAACGTGTGTTTACAGTCGCTATGCTTGTGTCTTGTGTATGGATTGTTCCGTCATCAGCGAACATATCACAGTGAACTGTGGGATCAGATATATGAAGTGGTAAGTCATTTATGAATACAGAAAACAGAATGGGTCCTAAGATTGATCCTTGAGGAACGCCACATTTCACATGACCCTCGGATGAATATGATCCATTAAGATGTACTTTTTGTTTGCGTTCATGAAAGTAGGAATTGAAAAATGAAACTGTTGAGTCGTTGGCAAGGTACGTTCGTAATTTAGCTAGTAAGATATCATGATCAACGAGATCAAAAGCCTTTTTAAAGTCTAGAAATACTGCTCCAGTTAATTTGCAGTCATTCATGGCTAATAACCAGGTGTCAGCAAGCCGTGTTAGGGCTGTATGACAAGAGTGGTTCTGACGGAAACCAGATTGCAGTGGGTGAAGAATACTTTTGGTTTCCAGGTAGTCTGAAAGATGTTTATGGATATGTTTTTCTAAAGGCTTTGACAGGACAGAGAGAAGAGAAATTGGCCTGTAATTATTTATTTGTGAAAGATCTTTTGTTTTTGGTAAGGGTACAACTTTGGCCTGTTTTAGAGCTCTGGGGAATACGTTGTTTTTTATGCTGATGTTGTAAATATATGTAAGTGGTTCCGTGATGTAGGGCAGACACAGTTTTAGTATTTTGGGACTGATTTCATCTGGTCCTGATGATTTTTTATTATTCATTTTATTTATATACATTCCAGTTTCATGGACTGCTATACTGGGAATACTAAATGAACTTGTATTATTGGTCCTCTCTTTGCAAAAGTTAATCAGATTTTCAGAGGGGACATATTGATCACAGTTAGAAATAGGACGGGTTAGTAGTTCTGATACTGACAGAAAATGATCATTGAATTTGTTTGCTGTGAAACTGAGAGGCGTGCCTGGGAGCTTTTTCCCACTTCCCTTAATAACTAAGTTCATTGCTCTCCATAGTGATGATACATCTTTATTGTTTTTTACCAGTCGATCAAAGAGAGACTTCTTGGCTTGACGGACCATTGATTTTACCTTATTACGCATCGTTTTGTATTCAATGAAGCGTTTTTCTTTCTTGAGTTTATCTCGTAATGACATCGCATTGATAATGTCTGTTGACAGCCATGGGGGCATTGTTGGATGCTTTACTCTTTTCCGTCGTAGTGGGGCATGTTTATTTAGGACAGTCGTGAACAAGTTGTACCAAATGTCTAGGGCTTCGTTAGGATTACTAGTACTAAACACACTACTGAACTCTACTCTACCAAGATCAGAGAGGAATGCATCCTCATCAAAGTGTTTGAATGATCTATATGTTATACATGTATGATTATTCTTTTTTATTTTTTGAACTTTGGCTGACCAGGTGCAGTTTACAGGTTGATGATCACTTATGCTTAAATCATCTACAGCTGCATTAATTATTGCCTCTGGTTTGTTTGTATAGATATGATCTAAGAGTGTTTCTGATGTTGCTGTGATTCTTGTTGGATCTTTGATTAATTGTTTTAGGCCAACCAGGGTGGTCGTTGACTGCCATGCGGGTTGTGGAGTGAGTAGGTCAAAATTAAAGTCACCTAACATTAGAATGTCTGTATGTCGTTGACACAATTTGTCCATCATCTTTAGAAAGTGGTCATGCCATTCATATGTGCTCCTGGGATTTCTATATAAAATACCGATAAGTAAAGGTGGAGTTGTTGCAGAAGGCTTTAGCTCCACCCAGATACATTCAACTTCTTTGGTTTCTAAGTCATAACGTCTGTTGGTTATTTGTTGAATATCTCGGTGGATGTAAAGCGCAACTCCAGTTTCTCCATGGCATGAGGGATCTCGCCTGATTACAGAATAGTCTGGGATTGCTATAGCTTCATCTGTAATATGAGATGCTAGTCGTGTCTCGGTCACACCGTACAAATGGTAATAATTTTGTTTGTGTAGGAACACGCACAGGTCTGATACTTTGTTTTGGAGATGATAGACATTAACATGACCAACACGCAGATCCTGTTTTTTTCGAGTGAATGTGGTCATTGGTGATTTCAACACTGCGTCTGCACGCTGAAGTGAAATATATGAAGAGAGGGTAGAAAAAAAAAAAAATTGGTCTTCCCCTAATACAAAGTGTGAACAATGATATTATACACTGATGAATACAAAATGTAACAGTGCAGAGTCTGTTTTTTTTCTTGACAGTTCAGCCAAGACTGACTACAGGTATACACACTGTCAGTCTTCAGAGAAAAACAAAACAAAATCAGAACAAAAAGATAAGTAAGTAAACTAAAATAAAATAAAGGCTGCACTGAGGATATACTGAGCGTCTCTCGCAGTGCAATACTTGTCTCCACCTAACACTGGGCACAGGCAGACACAGCTGTAGAAAATTAGGTGGTATTAACACCACCCAAAACAAGTCAGTTTCAACCGTCGGTTGAACTGACCAAGTCAATTAAATAATTATGTCTGTAAGTCTCAGTGTCAATCTCATTCAAAGTTATAGCACAACACAGTATCAATGTAAATAAGTTGTCCCCAGGTAATATGCGACACCAACAAGGTGGAGATGGCAGCAGGTCACAACACAGCAGAAGCAAATAAATATTAAGAACGTGGAGAAGAGGTATAGAAAGATATTTAAAAGTAAGAAAGTAAACTAAGTAGCTAAATAGCTAAATAAATAAGTGAATAAATGAATAAACAAATAGGTAGAGAAATGAAAATAATAAAAGAAGATTAATTCATAAAAGGTTTTAGCACCTGCACCAATGCACTGATGATAGATGCAGGATCTACACAATTCTGTTGGGAAGTTATTGCTGTAGCACTTGATCCCAGCATTTGTTGAACTGTAGGTGATTTGGGGTGTCTTGTAGTCATGCAGGGGAATTCAGCATGATACTGTGTGTTGTTCTGCTCCGCACTGACACCAGCGGGGACTGCAGGTGGGTGTTGTAGATGGCTGGAGCTGGGGACTGCAGGTGGGTGTTGTGGGTGGCTGGATATTAGAGATGGGTGCTGTAGACGGCTGGGGACTGCACATGGGAGTTGTAGATGGCTGTAAACTGGAGACAGGTGCTGGAGATTTTTGGAGTTTGGAGATGGATGTTGTAGGTGATTGTAGACTGGAGATTGGTGTTGTCGATGGTTGGAGACTGCAGGTGGGTATTGTAGATTGTTAGAGATTGGAGATGGGTGTTGGTAATGCAGGGGTTTGGGGGCTGTTGGGGGGGTTGAGATAAGAGGTGGGCGTATTGGAGAATTGGGGCCATAACAGGGGTTTTGAACATCATAGGAACGGATGTTTAGTGCAAGAGATTTAGATCCTTTAGCACTTGGGTGAACTGAATCACGGTACATATCTTTTCTTGGTGCACCTGATTTGGTTAGGAAGGAAGGGGTGTTGTTGATGAACAGTATTCCTTCTTGTTCACAGGAGCGCCGAAGTGAGGCTGTGGACCGTGATGCAGCTTCTTTCAAGGGGTGTTGGCCAAAGGGAGGGACAATGGAAGAAGCTGCAAGTGTAGCACTGGGGAAAGATTTTCTCAGGAGACGAAGTAATCTTCCCCATTGCTCTCCTGATACAGGTCCATCATGGCAGCTGTTGATGCCGACGTGGAAGGTGACGTGTGTTATGTCGTGGGATGGTGGGCGAGAGGACAGCCACTGGCTAAGGTGATGGACTGTCAGGCCAGATACCGAGAGGTTCCTGACAATGTTACCACCTGTTGACATCTTCCTTTCATCCACTCTCTCCAAGACTGAGTCACCCAACAGTAGAGTATTACAGTTAGGGGGAATGGTTTTCTGCCTGAGACTAGTGAGAGGGGATGGGGGGTCAGCCATTGTTTTCTTGTTGACAGTGGATGATGATGGCTGAGAGGGACTGGGGACAGTGGCGTGAGGTTGTTCAGAACTGTCAGTGTCAGAGAGGACATCAAACTTGTTGGCTGTACTTATGTTATACATGTCCTTTGTGGTGGTAGACTCACATGTAGTGGTGGGTTGGGGTTTTGTTTGATTAGTGGGTTTGTCTGTTTGTTGTACTGATGTCTCTGTCTGTTGTAGGTGTTGGCAAGTGTTGATTGTTTGAAGTTGTTTCTTGATGTCACAAGTAAAGTTTTGCTGACTGTCCTTGATGGATTTCAGTTTGTTGGTGTGATCGTCAAGTTTGGCAAGTATACTCTGGTGGCTAGAGTTATTGTCTTGTATTTGACTCATAAGTTCTTCTTTCACTACTTTCACTGTGTTTTTCAGCCTTACTTCTGAGTCACTTACACACTGAGTGTTGTTTTCAGTCTGTT
>JAPXFY010000017.1:13596207-13608707 GCA_030674185.1 Monoplex corrugatus | reverse complement strand
TCTTCAAAACAGTTATTTTCTGGATCATCTTTTTCTCAAATTGAAAATTGAAAATTTTCAAGTATCCTCTTCACTCCTCCTCTATCATCCCCCCCCCTTTCTTTTTGTTGTTGTTGTCTAAAATCACTTTAGTGAATAGACATTAAATCAAAGACCACCACCACACAGACAGACAGACAGACAGACAGACAGACAGACAGACAGAGACAAAAACGGAGACATATATACAGAGAGAGAGAAACAGAGAGACAGAGACAGAAAGAGAAACAGAGAGACAGAGAAAGAGAGGACGAGAGAGACAGAGAATTCTTTTATTACTGTTGCATAGCACGAATTTGAGCAATGTGTTTATGACAATAGTTTTAATCGTCAAGCTATCTCAGAACTGTCCTTGCTTTGACATGGGTAGGCATTAAGTCTGTGTAAAAATTTCCATGAGATCAGCCAAGTATTAAGATTACAGTCAAGTATCGTTTGCTTTTTCTGTTTGTTTGTTTGTTTTTTGGTTGTTGTTTTTTTCATGTTCACTCGGTTTTCTATCATATAAAATCTTTCGTTAAATCCTTTTTAGTTCTCTTGCGTAACATTTTAAGATTATACGCCGTCGTCCTTTCAGTTCAGCGATATTTCTTAAATACGGACGTTACTGTTGTTATATTCGTGTGCGCGCATGAGCCTTCGCTAGACTGGATTTGAAAACACGTCTTGTTTATTTCGCTGCCTTCACTAAAGGTTCCAGACCCTCATCTTATCAACCAGCTTCCATCAGCTTGCTGCAAGGGTGAAGGAGTCAAAAGACTGATAAAGATTAATTTCATTCTCGTTTCCTAAAGGCCATCATTTTTCAGTTACGATGCCCGGTTAACAAGGAACAACATAACGCGGTCTGCTATCTAATTCATACAATTTACAATGAAATGAGGAAAGACTGAGAGAGAGAGAGAGAGAGAGAGAGAGAGAGAGAGAGAGAGAGAGAGAGAGCGAGAGAGAGACAGAGAGAGAGACAGTGAGAGAGAGAGAGATTTGTGTGCGTATGTGTATGTGTGTGTATATGTGTGTATATATGTGTATATATATATATATATATTATCGTTCGTTATTTCTTTTAACGTCTGTTCACATATGTGTTTTAGACGTGGTATATATATATATATATTGTATTATGTGTGTATGTTTGTGTGTGTGTGTGTATGTGTATGTGTGTGTGCTTGTGTGTGTATGTGTATGTATGTGTATATATACATATATGTGTGTGTGTGTGTGCGCGCGCGCGCGCGTGTGTGCGCGCGCGCGCCCGTGTGTGTGAGCGCGCGCGCCTATTCATATAAATCGTCCATGCCCACATCCGCCTGTTAGTATCTCTATATATCCATATATATATAGCATACAGCGACCCCACACAGTGCAAGCTCAAAGCAAGCCAGGACACCCGCAAAGAGAGAGGATGGGCAACGTATACCCTTACACTACCACATACTGGTATGGGTGGTTATTTTTAACCTTACGCTAAACATACTAGTAGTGGCGGTTATTTCTAAAACAATCAATCATTCCCCCGTCCTTGCCTTGTACAGTATTATCAACGCTCTGTTTAGTACTCTGTTATTTGATTTATTCCTTTATTACTATCATTTTGTTGTCGTTGTAGTAAAAGTGACATGGTCCTCAACGATGCTATACGCGTGGATACGTATGTGTGTGTATGAGAGAGAGGGAGGGTGGGGGGGGAGATAGAAGGAGGAGGGAGAGAGGGAGAAAAGAGAGACAGACAGACAGACAGAGAAGGAGAAAGAGGGGAGAGAGAGAGGAGAGAGAGAGAGAGAGAGAAGAGAGAGAGAGAGAGAGAGAAGAAGACAGACAGAGAGGAGAGAGAGAGAGAGAGACAGAAGACAGAGACAGACAGAGAGACAGATGACAAGAAAAATATCTTATTTCAAACGTTACAAATAAACAACATTTTTGTATCTAGCTTTTGCCATGAAAAGGGGGAAATAAGTTCATGACAAATGTATAATGAGACGAGTTGAGCTGAGAGGGGGGTGGTGGCAGAGAGAGAGAGAGAGAGAGAGAGAGAGAGAGAGAGAGAGAGAGAGAGAGAGGGAGAGGGGAGTTGGGGGGGGGGCGATTGAGAGAGAGACAAAGACAAAGAAAGTGAGAGACAGAGAAAGAGAGAGACAGAGACTGAAAGACAGACTGAGAGACAGAGACAGTGAGACAGAGACAGAGAAGGACAGAGATACACAAAGACAGAAGGCCAGAGAGAGAGGGGAGGAAGAAAGAAGGAAGGGTCTGGAAGACAGACAGGGAGAGAGAAAGACAGAGAGAGAGAGAGAGAAAGACAGAGAGAGAGAGAGACAGAGAGAGAGACAGAGAGAGAGAGAGACAGACAGACAGAGACAGAGAGACAGAGAGAATCAGAGAGATGGAGAGAGAGAAAGTGTGCGTGTGTGCGTATGGGCGCGATATTAGTTTCGGACGCACACAGTGCACCCCAAAATATACCAGACTGGATTTGTTTTAGGCCCTTTACAGGTTTTGTAACAAAATACGGTTTATACGTCTGTTCTATTCTGAGAGGCACAGGCCTTTGTTTGAAAGGACATCTATCTGTTTAGATCACAACGGCATGAATTTATGAGGTACAAACAATTTGGTCAACTGAGTGGGCTTTCTTTTACGACATTATATTCGGTTTATATGTTCAGCTCCTCAGCGCTAGTCAGCTTCTGTAATATCCCTATGACACTACCCCCACACTGCTTTATTTTGGCTCTCCAATACTTTTTTTTTATACGATCATCGCACCAAGGGAGGTTACCTCTGTGCTCACCTTTAATGTTTTTTCGTCCCATGTTCTACGCCACCTTAATGGCCACATAAGCTGGCACAGTTTTTTTTACAATGTTATGACGACGACGATGTCGATGAGGACGATAATCATGATACTATGGAGTTGCATCCAGGACTGAGTCTCTCCAACACTTATCCAAACCCATCAAAACTGAGGATGCGAGGGTGGTGGTGGTGGTGGTGGTGGTGGTGGCGAGACGGGACGTACAGAACATAAGGATGTGCATGCTAGGTATCTTTTTTCGTTTTGTTTCCATAACTCACCGAATACTGACATAGACAACAGGGCCTTTTATATGCGTTCTGCATATGTACACACTTTTTAAAAAAAAAAAGCCCAGCCGACTCTGTAGAGCCATATCAGAGCTGGAACCGTTTCAAAACACACAATACTTCACAACAGGGGGAAGAAAGGAACTGAAAATTAAGTACACACACCAATGCATTCGCACACATAATCTACGGAGATGTCCCTGGCGTTAACCACACCATCCAATTTAACACACAGGGGATTTACAAAAAACATACCTGAATACAAACATAAATAAGAACTCTCAAACAATTATGAAAACAAGCCTAAATTACCTAAAAGTGCTTCCGCATATCTCATTTCCCTAGAGCCAAAAATGCAGTTAATACACGTACCTAACTATCAATCCTAAGAGAAAGCACGTAAGACTTTATCCAACATATACACTCGGGTTTATGTGCAGGCTTAAGGCTTGTGCCGTGATCATTCTGGATTTTCTCCATCACATGGCACCTGTGACGATAATGCATATGGAATTCATTCCGAGCGCGGAGACGTCATCTTGAGAAATTGAAACTGAAACCCAACAACAGGTGAATGGACCAGCCAGGCAGAAAATGATAGGAAGAAAAGACAGAAATCAACGGAACAAGGCAGAAACAAAGATGTGACAGAAAAGAGGAAATTTCTAGCACAGATTTTCCAGAAGGTGGGGATACTATTTATTCTGAAAGAGCCCCGGGCAGTGCCACGGGGAAACTTACACACTTGAAACAGGTTCAGCCATGGCATGCCTGGACGTAACATGATGACCTGGGAGATCTGGAAAAAATGTCCACCCTCTATCTACCGGGCGAGGTGAACTCACACACCCCTGACTGAGAGTTGGACATCTTGACCACATGGCTATTACAACTGTCCATGACATGGTAACCCCCCAAAAAAAAACAAAAAACAAAAAAACAAAAAGACAAACAAAACACACACAAAAACAAACAACAACAAAACTTACGAACAATCAAAAACCAACCGACCAACCAACCAACCAACCAAAGACCGGCAGTATTGACATTTTTCGTTTTTTATCAGCTCTTTGGGTTTCTCTTCCCCAGCTTAATTAAGAACTGTGACAAACCAGTTCTAGTCATACTTATATACTATGGAGTCTATTTTATGGCATGTATACAAATCAAATGTTCACATGACGTTGTATCCATTTTAGATTTAAAGGAGAACAAGATACTATATAGATGTGCCTTCTTATTAAGCTGAACATTACTGATTATTACGTTTGAATACAATGTTAACAGAAATCAGTAATTATCTATCTATGAAACGTTAGTCTCATGTTGTCATATCTCTGCCAGTACTGACAACAATTTTTAAACATTTGTTTGTACTGGTCTGTTGGGCTCCCGCTCCGAACAAATTTTGTACATATTTAACCGTGAATCGTAGACAACTCACCAGACACACACACACACACGCACGCACACAAACACACGCACACAGACACACACACACATACACACGCACTCACACACACACACACACACACACATGTCACGGGTCATTCTGGTCCAATCTCCTCCTTACTCCTCTTTTATTTCAAAAAGATTTTAAAAAAAGCAATCACCATAGTTGTACTCTTTCGAGAAAGCATCACAAACACACACACACACCACACACACACCACACATACACACACACAACACACACACAACACACACACATACACACACACACACACACAGACACACACACACAAGAGCATAAATGTCCATCCAGGCAATATCATATCACCAAGGCTGGAAACAGAAATAGTAAACGTCCACAGGTTTTATGTCAAGCAAGGCGGGAAGACACAAAGGAATGCTATCATTTTGCTGTGTGGGAGTCATCAAGCAAAATCATCCACCCTGATCCTCAATATAGCTGAACAGCTAATCTGAATTGTCATGCAATACAAAGGTGCTTTTCTTCCCGATGAGGTCAGCGTTAGGACAAAACTCCAAAATGTTCTCCAAAACAAGTGTGACTGCCCGCGTTCAAGCAAACAGGAACAAGAAAACACACGAAAAAAAAACAACAACAACAAAAAAAACAACAAAAAACGAACGCGTATTTAATACAAGACGAGACAGGCGCAAATTTTCGGCCAACTGACCTTCGTCAAGCGTAAGATCACAAACAAACAAACAAACACCAGATACAAAAATTAGGAGAAAGACTGAATTTTTTTTTATCTGGTGTTTGTTTGGGATCTTACGCTTGATAAAGGCCAGCTGTCCGAATATTTGCGCCTGTCTTGTCTTGTATTAAATACGCGTTCTTATTCTTTTTTCGTGTTTTTTTTTTCTGGTTCCAAAAGGTTCTGTCTAGAAACAGCCTTGAGTCAATGTTTTCATAATTATATCTATATGTCGATTTACTTTAAAAAAAAAAAAAATGTTTTGCAAGTATCAGTTCACACGTCAAAGAATAACCACCACATCCGTGTTATTTTGGTGTTGGATGGGACCCACAGTAAAATTGCCTGACCACTGAACAATCACCTCGCCAACTCCTGACACCATACTTACGCTAGCCGTTTCGCCGTGCAAAGAAGGAGGTGTGGGGCTGTCCTTGCCCTGAATGACCCAAGCATCAGAAGCCAAATGGCAAGGTGAGGAGATGGCAAACCTAAGGATGTAACCATACAATGCACACCAACTAGGCCAAGCCCAGGAACCCCATCAAGAAAGAATAGTAAAGTCCTCCTTTGCCTTACTCCGAACCTTCATCTGTCTGTTGGGTGGTGGCCCACTCAGCGGCAGCTTGCCCGGCTGCCACAGCTCTACTGCACTTACCGGGTACTACAGTCTTGATACTTAGCAGTCAGAAGCACACAACGTTGTTTTAACAAAACGTCGGGGTGTTTGTTCAATCGGCAAAAGCGGTCAGATACGATGCTCCAGACACAGCCTTTCAGTTTCAGTATAACATATGACGTCTCCGCGCTCGGAACGAATTCTATACGCACTAACGTCGCAGGTGCCATGTGTATGGTGATCATGGCACATACCTTAAGCCTGCTCATAAACCCATAAGCTGGCCAGGTCCTGAGGCCCGATCTAGACTGTTTTACCTAGTCTATAGTTTATACTGGTATTTTATCAGCCTACCACTGGAACAATCTTGGTCACATGCAAATGACATGTGTATGTATGTATCTTACCCTAAAAAAAACAACATATACATAAAGTAAATAGATAAAAATTATAAACATACCCCAGACACAGCCTATTATGCTTTTCAGCAAGGTCTGACATGCTCTCTCCTCTCTCTTTATATATATATATATATATATATATATATATATATATGTGTGTGTGTGTGTGTGTGTGTGTGTGTGTGTGTGTGTATGTATGTGTATGTGTGTGTTGTGTGTGTGTGTGTGTGTGTGTGTGTGTGTGTGTGTGTGTGTGTGTGTGTGTGTTTGTGTGTGAACAGTTTTCGTTCGAAAAAGTTTGTGATTCGTGTGCTCATTCCTGAATAAACAGTCCCCTGACGAAGGCCACACAGCCTTAGCACCGGGCTCAAAACTCTAGTTTGTTGTCTTGTTGTTTGGTTTATCTCCAAATACATACATAGACAGATATATTGACACATGAAGTGAAGCGATAAAATATCGATCCGAATCATTATCAGCCTCCCTTTTCTGCTTCTACCTTTCATAAAATCACTTTTTCCTTTTTTCCTTACAAAATGTTTTCTTTCCCCGCCTTTTTTCCCCCTGTTTTGTCTTCTTCTGGCAGTAAATTATTTCAATCAGGAAGGAAAACGACACACAGAATGTCACGCGGCACAAAACAGCACATTAAAGCCATATGGCAAGCTGGCAAGTTTTCTTGAAGACAAAGAACGGCTGCTTACGTCGCGTAAGAGAAAACAATCCTCCTGTGATATTGAAGTATCGAACGTGATTATTGCTGAGCTGGCCCAACAACTACGGCATTCTATCTCTATCTCTCTCTGTGTCTCTCTACCTTGAAAATCACCCACATATTTCTATATTTATCAAATCCACATTGCTTTTCTTTTTTCTTGCTTTGGAGAAAAAAAAAAAGACTGAAACCTTAAGGAGGAAAAAAAAAATAGAGTTCTTTTGAAATATGTGTTGGATGTCGCAATCGTTCCATTTCTTTTTGATCGCGTCGGATGTGGTAGGATCCACCTTTCTATCCGACTGTGCATAAACTCGTCGACTAATTTGTTTGTTTGTTTAACAAAGACAGTAAAATGTTTTGCATCCGGTCTCTGGTTCACCCAGTGATGAATATTACCTGGTCCTCTTCAAGGCTAGACAAAGTAAAAAGTGTACCCACTGTCTTAGTGGTTACAGCACCATGGTCATAACGCAAGGGTTGTGGGTTCAACCATCCGGCAGGCCACGTTTGTTAACGCCCTATCGGTACACTCAGCCCTATCAGTACACTCATCCCTATCGGTACACTCAGCCCTATCGGTACACTCAGCCCTATCGGTACACTCAGCCCTATCGGCACACTCAGCCCTATCGGCACACTCAGCCTATCGGCACTCTCAGCCCTATCGGTATACTCAGCCCTATCGGTACACTCAGCCCTATCAGTACACTCAGCCCTATCGGTACACTCAGCCCTATCGGGACACTCAGCCCTATCGGTACACTCATCCCTCTCGGTACACTCATCCCTATCGGTACACTCATCCCTATCAGTACACTCATCCCTATCGGTACGCTCAGCCCTATCAGTACGCTCAGCCCTATCGGTACACTCAGCCCTATTGGTACACTCAGCCCTATCAGTACACTCAGCCCTATCGGTACACTCAGCCCTATCAGTACACTCAGCCCTATCAGTACACTCAGCCCTATCAGTACACTCGTCCTTATCGGTACGCTCAGCCCTATCAGTACACTCAGCCCTATTGGTACGCTCAGCCCTATCAGTACACTCAGCCCTATCAGTACACTCAGCCCTATTGGTACATTCAGCCCTATCGGTACACTCAGCCCTATCGGTATACTCAGCCCTATCGGTGTGCTCAGCCCTGTCAGTGTACTCAGCCCTGTCGGTGTACTCAGTCCTATCAACTCAGAACTGAGGCTTCATGACTGATCTGTATTTTATACGCTATCATACTTTAACATGGCGTCAACCTGGCCCGTGAGATACAGACACCTTGCGTGCTGGTCAGAAGATTCCAGCAACACTCTCGTAACACATTCGTCAAGTGGATAAAACTCGACAGTGTGGTCCCAGTCTTCCCAATGAGCCCATACCACGCTCGACTCTCGTTTGGAGCCGATTAGAACCAAAATATCCCACAAGAATTTCAAAAGGATTGATTAGGGTATTCGAACCCTCAACCTTTCAGTCGGTGGACCGTTGCGTTAATCACTACACCGTGGTGACTGGTTCACAACTAAGAACTTACCCTGTTGACATTTTTTAATTATTCCTCGATCAGTACGTTCTGTCACTTCTGACAACTGATGCTTTCATGTATGCATGCATTACATCATGTCTATGTATGCATATTGTGTCTATGACCCTAGGTATGTGTATCTATTATTAACACTTTGTGAATATGCATTGGTTTGGCCAAATGTGTGTTTGTGTGAGTGACGCTGATTCTTCTGTATGTATAGGTGTGAGTGATGCTGTACCTTCTGTATGTGTAAGTGTGAGTGATGCTGGGCCTTCTGTATGTGTAGGTGTGTGTGATGCTGGGCCTTCTGTATGTGTAGGTGTGTGTGATGCTGGGCCTTCTGTATGTGTAAGTGTGTGTGATGCTGGGCCTTCTGTATGTGTAGGTGTGTGTGATGCTGGGCCTTCTGTATGTGTAGGTGTGTGTGATGCTGGGCCTTCTGTATGTGTAAGTGTGAGTGATGCTGGGCCTTCTGTATGTGTAGGTGTGTGTGATGCTGGGCCTTCTGTATGTGTAAGTGTGAGTGATACTGGGCCTTCTGTATGTGTAAGTGTGAGTGATGCTGGGCCTTCTGTATGTGTAGGTGTGTGTGATGCTGGGCCTTCTGTATGTGTAGGTGTGTGTGATGCTGGGCCTTCTGTATGTGTAAGTGTGAGTGATGCTGGGCCTTCTGTATGTGTAGGTGTGTGTGATGCTGGGCCTTCTGTATGTGTAAGTGTGAGTGATGCTGGGCCTTCTGTATGTGTAGGTGTGTGTGATGCTGGGCCTTCTGTATGTGTAAGTGTGAGTGATGCTGGGCCTTCTGTATGTGTAGGTGTGTGTGATGCTGGGCCTTCTGTATGTGTAGGTGTGTGTGATGCTGGGCCTTCTGTATGTGTAAGTGTGAGTGATGCTGTACCTTCTGTATGTGTAAGTGTGAGTGATGCTGGGCCTTCTGTATGTGTAAGTGTGAGTGATGCTGTACCTTCTGTATGTGTAGGTGTGAGTGACGCTGATTCTTCTGTATGTGTAGGTGTGAGTGATACTGGGCCTTCTGTATGTGTAGGTGTGGTGTGATGCTGGGCCTTCTGTATGTGTAGGTTGTGAGTGATGCTGTACCTTCTGTATGTGTAGGTGTGTGTGATGCTGTACCTTCTGTATGTGTAGGTGTGAGTGATGCTGGGCCTTCTGTATGTGTAAGTGTGTGTGATGCTGGGCCTTCTGTATGTGTAGGTGTGTGTGATGCTGGGCCTTCTGTATGTGTAGGTGTGTGTGATGCTGGCCTTCTGTATGTGTAGGTGTGTGTGATGCTGGCCTTCTGTATGTGTAGGTGTGAGTGATGCTGTACCTTCTGTATGTGTAGGTGTGTGTGATGCTGTACCTTCTGTATGTGTAGGTGTGTGTGATGCTGGCCTTCTGTATGTGTAGGTGTGTGTGATGCTGGGCCTTCTGTATGTGTAGGTGTGAGTGATGCTGTACCTTCTGTATGTGTAGGTGTGTGTGATGCTGTACCTTCTGTATGTGTAGGTGTGAGTGATGCTGTACCTTCTGTATGTGTAGGTGTGTGTGATGCTGTACCTTCTGTATGTGTAGGTGTGAGTGATGCTGTACCTTCTGTATGTGTAGGTGTGTGTGATGCTGTAGCCTTCTGTATGTGTAGGTGTGAGTGATGCTGTACCTTCTGTATGTGTAGGTGTGAGTGATGCTGTACCTTCTGTATGTGTAGTGTGAGTGATGCTGGACCTTCTGTATGTGTAGGTGTGAGTGATGCTGTACCTTCTGTATGTGTAGGTGTGAGTGATGCTGCCTTCTGTATGTGTAGGTGTGAGTGATGCTGGTACCTTCTGTATGTGTAGGTGTGATGTGATGCTGGACCTTCTGTATGTGTAGGTGTGAGTGATGCTGACCTTCTGTATGTGTAGGTGTGAGTGATACGTGTACCTTCTGTATGTGTAGGTGTGTGTGATACTGTCCTTCTGTATGTGTAGGTGTGTGTGATGCTGGGCCTTCTGTATGTGTAGGTGTGTGTGATGCTGGGCCTTCTGTATGTGTAGGTGTGAGTGATACTGGGCCTTCTGTATGTGTAGGTGTGAGTGATACTGGCCTTCTGTATGTGTAGGTGTGAGTGATACTGGGCCTTCTGTATGTGTAGGTGTGAGTGATACTGGGCCTTCTGTATGTGTAGGTGTGAGTGATGCTGGGCCTTCTGTATGTGTAGGTGTGAGTGATACTGGGCCTTCCGTACAATATATGTGTAGGTGTGAGTGATGCTGGGCCTTCTGTATGTGTAGCATGGCTGTTCCCGAGCAAGATTTTAGTTTGAGAGCAGGAGCGGCTGAGGGGAGGGGGATGGGAGGGGAGAGATAAAAGATAAGCAGATGTGGACTCTCAAGTGGCAGCTAGCCAGTTGAGCCTCTGCACAGAGCAGTGTGTGAGTGCAACGGGCTGAGCTGTCAACCGCAGGTGTCCGTGATACGAGACTCGTAGAAGGCCATTTAACTTTTTATAGCGTTGCAGTACATGGGTAGGTAGTAAAAGCATTAAATTACAAAGTCTGCGTTTCACCAAGAGAAATGTGAACAATATAACCAAACGCAGGAATGGCTCATGTAGAAACTGATATCAGGCATGCAGAATAAATTAGATTTAACAGCTGTTTTGCTTGCAAAGATCAGATGACTGACAGAAAAAAACCACCTATGTAAAATAAAAAACCCAATTTAAATGACAAACTGTTCATGCACCTGCACTTTTACAACATTCATATTTTCAGAGGTGTTAGCTGCATGTGTGTGTCTGTCACAGATACACACGCACAACTACTAAAATACGACAAACACACACACTAACAACAACAACAACAACGAATAACAGGAAAAAAACCAGTTTCAGTGTAAAAAATCTAAATAAAACAACGAAACTGAGTCACACACACACACACACACCACACACACACACACACACACACACACACACACACACACACACACAACACACACACCACACTCACTCTCACAACACACACACAACATACATACATACATACATACATACATACATACATACATACATACATACATACATACATACACAAAAAACAAAAAAACAAAAAACCACAATAAGAACACAAATGACAAAAGAAATTAAACAAAACAGCAACAAAAACAAAAGAGACAACAACAGGAAAACAACAACTTAAAAATATTTTTACTCACATACTGTCTCCCATTTCACATGAAATAATTCCAGTATAGAAAGGTAGATGAAATACACCAAAACACACACACCACACACACACACACACACACACACACACACACACACACACACACACACACACACACACACACACACACACCACAGTGAGAAATGATGACACTCACTTACACTCTAAGTGAAGCACAAACTCAAACTACATAACCAAATGAATAATTTATAGCTGCACTCGGTCAAATGATAAATAAACAATAAGGATTCCAAAAAATGAATTGACAAAGAGTGCACAATTTCGTTCCACACAACGCCAAAGTTGATGATAAAATGGCTTAATCACTGTACAGCGCAGTATTAATCCTGTGTTTCCCTTGCCACTAGACTAAGGAATGCGGAAACATATAGCTACGGGGTAAGGGCGGACGTCTGATATCTGACATCTGGTGCCATGCTGGCCGACCAACTAAAAGGCGAAAAAGGCAGCTACTGAAACAGCCGTGGTAGGTGTGATACTAGGCCTTCTGTATGTGTAGGTGTGTGTGATGCTGGGCCTTCTGTATGTGTAGGTGTGATACTGGGCCTTCTGTATGTGTAGGTGTGAGTGATGCTGGGCCTTCTTTATGTTCGTTCGTTCTTTGATTTAACGTCTTTTCACTATAAGTGATATTAGACGGTCTTCTGTATGTGTAGGTGTGATACTGGGCCTTCTGTATGTGTAGGTGTGTGTAATGCTGGGCCTTTTGTATGTGTA
>JAPXFY010000017.1:13591207-13593707 GCA_030674185.1 Monoplex corrugatus | reverse complement strand
AGCGCTTAGATTTGATTTTATTAAGATTTTGCGCTATATAAATATTGTAATTATTATTATTATTAATTCGATTTCAAAAAGAATCTCTCTCTCTCTCTCTCTTTCTCTAAACAACAACAAACACTATTAACAATTGATCTTGTTATTCATGTCGTAAATCAATGATTTAGTGATGTAAATCTTTTCCAATTTTTTAAAGTTCCTTGCAGAGATATCGATCAGCCATTTCAAGTTTAAAAAATTACTTTAAGCTGATAACTAGCTTATTTAAGCTGATAACTAGCTTATACCAATGGAAAATAAAGTATCAGTGCCATAGTCCATATATCTTACATTCGAAATGTGCAATTCATCTGGTCATAATAATACAGTCTGAATAATGAACTGTTTGGAAAGTGTTGGATTTGCTCGATTTGTGACGAAATGCGAGACGTAAAAACACCATACACGCGCACCCTACTGAACTGGACCAAAGGCCAATTCAATAAACCACTGAGTGCATTTATTGTGAAAGAGACTCTCTCTCTCTCTCTTTCTCTCTTCTCTCTCATTCTCTTTGTTCTGCGTCCCTCCCCCCTTGCGTCTTCCCCCCACCCCCCTCCCCTGAATCTGTTTGACGTAAGTGGGCGCCGTCCCGGAATACAAAATCAATTGTACAGGCACGTAGACACGCAACACGCTCACTTACACACAAACCTTTACCTCTGATCAATCTGAAATAATAATAAAAAAAGTCGTCCTTTTCATGTTTTTTTCTTTTTGCTTTTTGAGCGTGAGAGTACAGAAGTCAAGGACAAACCACAGTGAATCCCTTTGTTCACTTGTAGACAGGGCGACCCAGTTTCTCCGTAACTCTTTTACACAGAAATAGTCGCTCTACTGATTGTAGAAAACCAAAATACAAACAGCCTTCCCCCCAAATAGGACAAGGTATTAAAAGTTGAAAGAGCTTGTCCGATGACCTTGAGGGCCATAAAAAGGAGTGAAGTGGTATAGACTAATTTTTTTTGCCTTTTATTCAGTGACAATTATCACCATATCATCTGTGCCTATCTTCTGTCCTCTACCTTGCTGCTTCCTTTTTTCGCGACCCTGAACAGGTGTGGTGCCCATTAACAGGTGGGTGCACGCACAGATTTCTTTTCCCGGGCTTATTTACACTATACAGAGCGTAAAAACAGTTTGCTGATCTAAGCTGGCGTTTATAGAGGCGGCGGGTTTCGGGAAATCGCACGCGCGAGTCGACCCGAGCGAACTCGCGCGAGGAATGTTGCTATTTTCGGTTTGCAAGTGTTCATAGAGGACGCGGGTCTCTCGAGGCGGCAAATCTGCCAACCGGCGCGGGAAATTACCAGAAAGAGTTGCCATTTCTTGTACGCGGGGACGCGCCGAACTTTGTGTTGGCTGTACTTTTGGTGGCTGTGTTCACAGACATCTCACGTCCATTTGTGGATACACGACGGCTCAAGATGGATGTTGACCAACTGATCACTGCAGTTTTCAACAGACCGTTAATATGGGACAAAAGAATTAAAGAATATGCCAACAGGAATCTTGTGGACAAAGCGTGGAAGGAAATCAGCATGGAGATGAACATTGAAGGCAACTTTGTGAAACTGCTGTCTAACAATAAAAATTCATCAAGAAAAGAAGCCATTTTGTCTGTTTGCTACTGCAAGGCCTGGACTGCATGTGAAGTGTGTGTTGTCTCCTCTCGTCTCGTCTGGCTTTTTCCCGCTTTTGCTATAAACACCAACCGCGCGAGTGATTAGGCGCGGGTTTTCTAGCGCGAGTAACCAGCTCGCGGCAACCCGCTACCCGCCTTCTCTATAAACGTACACTTAGACAACCACAAACCTTGCAGCCGATCAATGGAGAAGAGTATCAGTATAGGAATGGTTACTGTAGTTGTTTAAAGCCCAGTCGACTACGTAGCCATATCAGGGCTATAATCAGTTCAAAACATACACACTACTTCAACAGGGGAAAAAAAAAAAAAAAAAATTAAGTACACTTATTAATGCATTCGCGCACATAATATTAGGAGTTGCCATTCCGTTCATTTTCATCAAACAGAGGATTTAAATACATAACCGAATACAAATTTAAACATAACTAAGGACACTAAAACATATATAAAATTGGGCCTAAATTACCTAAGATTGCTTCCGCATATCTCATATCCCTAGATCCCAAAATGCACTTAATACATGTACGTTATAATCAATCCTAAGAAAAAGTACGCAAGACTTTATCGAACACATACAGGTGAATGGAGCAGCAAGGCAGAAATGATAGGAACAAATGACAGAAAGTAAAGGAACAAGGCAGAAACAAAGAGAATGGCAGAAAAGAGGAAATTTCTAGCACAGAATTTCCAGAAGATGGGGATACTATTTACACTGAAAAAGCCCCCGGCATCCCCACGGGGGGGGGGGGGGGGGGGGGGGGCTATAGCAATGGTGGGGGAAAACGAACAAAAAAACACACTGAAAAAACC
>JAPXFY010000017.1:13581207-13588707 GCA_030674185.1 Monoplex corrugatus | reverse complement strand
TTTTTTCTCACAGACAAACACACATCTCTCCACGGCTAAAAAGAAAACTCCCTCCAATAAAAAATACACAAAGACAGATGTATGCAAAGTTCAAAACCAAATCACACGTTCGAATTTAAACAATGGAGCTGAACAAACACACCGTCACCTGTCATTGCCGGAAGCCAGTAACAGGTGACAGTGTGATTGATCAGCTCAGAAGACGGAAATACTGTCGTTTTCACTGATTCCTTTGCTATCATCTGTCGTGACGTCAGAAACCTACTTCACAAAGTTGAATATGTTAGAAAAAAAAGGGGTGGGGGCAATCCATATTGAAACGCAACTATGGGAAGCAAGCTGTACTTCACTTCAGCTTGTTTGGGTCCACTGTTGGACATAAGCCTTCCTCATCGCACGCCACTGTTTCCGGTCAACTGCTATTCTGGTCCATTGTTTGTCGAGCTTTTCTAGATCGTCTCGCCATCAGGTTCACTGGCGACCTCTGTTCCTTTCTTGGCTTCGAGGGATCCAGTGCGTCACTTTGGTGGTCCATCTGTTGTCAGATCTCTTAATGACATGACCAGCCCAGTTCCACGTTCGTTCACAAACTCTATTGTGTCTATTATGTCTTGGACCTTCGTTTTTCCTCTTACCCATGCCGCCGTTTTCCGGTCCTTCCAGGTGATTCCCATCATGATCCGTTCGTGGGCTCTTTCCATGGTTCGCAGTTTTAGGAGCTGACGACATATGAAGCCGAAACATGGAACCTGACGAAACCTGACGAAGCTGTACATAAGAACAACTTAATTAATCAGTAACACCAAACATGTTGGGTCGATGGAAACGAATGTTCACGAGTCTGGAGTGTGCTAAGGAAAGATTCACAGCACTCAGTCAATTGCATATGCTCCCCAACTAGATCTGCCGGAGAAAATCTAGCAGATTCTTTGAGTCTGCGCAAAACGCTACACACAGATAAGGTTACTGTTATTGTTGTTTAAAGCCCAACCGACTGCGTAGAGCTATATCAGGGCTAGAACCGCTTCAAAACATACATAACTTTCAACAGGAAAAAAAAAAAAGCAAAAGAAAAAAGATAATTAAGTACACATATCAATGCATTAGCGCACATAATCTTAGTACATGCCCCCGGCGTTGACCATTCCGTCCAATTTATCGCACATGGATTACCCCCCCCCCCCCACCTGATTACAAATTTAAGCATACCTGACGACACCAAAACATATATAAAAACGGGCCTAAATTACCTAAAATTGATTCCGCATATCTCACCTTCCTAAAGCCAGAAATGCACTTAATACATGTACTGAATTATCAATCCTACGAAAAAGTACGTAAGACTTTATCGAACACAGAGAGATAATTGGACTAGCAAGGCAGGAAATGATAGTAAGAAATAACAGAAAGCAAAGGAACAAGGCAGAAACAAAGAAGAGTGCCAGAAAAGACGAAATTCCTAGCACAGAATTTCCAGGTGGTGGGGGCAATAATTATACTGAAAGAGCCCCTGGCATTTCCACGGGGGGACGCAGCAAGGTCTTGAAATGAGGAGGAGACGGGACTTACGAATAACTGGCTAAATCACCGAGTTCATAGTCCTATCGAATAAGCCAACCAGCCCGCTAAAAACTGAGTATGCACAAGGGGATTTAACTCACGATCGTCATCAACTGGGCTTAATGTGCCATCCTGAAGATAAATTGACGCGTGAAGCAACTATAACAAACGCTTTACATCAGAGAAAATCACAAGTTCTGAGAAACCTAAAATGCAACGTTCGTAAACAAATACACACGCAAATACACACGCAAATACAGACACATTCGCGGTTGTGTAGACTTCACCTAACACACATGAGCAGACATGAAAGCGTAGGTGTGTAAACAAAATCTCAGATTCGGACACAGACACAGATACACACAGACAAGACACAGACACTTCAATAGCACTGCTGCACAGAATTTACTCAGCTGTTACATGGTATTGAAAGCATTTTCAATTTGTCGCTGTAGCCTTTATCTCCTATTCCATCCTTGAAAACGAACATCATAGAAAGAGGAATCCTTTTATGCTGAAATAGCATACTGTTTACATAAATGGTTTGCTGCTATTGCAGCTGCTGCCTTTTCAGCGTGATTGCACTATGTTGGTTGCTGATTTGTTGCCGTCATACTGAAACACATACACACACACACACACACACACACACACACACACACACACACACACACACACACACACACACACACGAAGAACTGATTCAGAGATATAGATAACAAGAGAAAGCTACGGATAGGAAAATCAAAAAGAAAAAAGAGGACATACGCATATCTGTATTCCTCTCTCTCTCTCTCTCTCTCTCTCTCTCTCTCTCTCTCTCTCTCTCCCTCCCTTTTAGTGCAGCGGACCGCTAGAGCCATATCACGTTAAAATCAACTCCGGTTTCTTTGAAAAGACAACAGTTAAGATTTATGCTCACGATTGTCCTTTGAAGTCAAAAATGCATTGAAAAATCTTTCCTCCAAAGATGAAGTTTACTGATCTTTAGTAAAAAAAATAAAAAACAAAAACAAAAAAACTGGTACAAACATTGTCAATAGTAAATTAAAGTCAAACGTTTGGCAGAACCTCAAGACCTTAGCGATGTGGTAGGTTTAAAGGGCACCCTTACAGTTTGTGCCATGATCATTTTGGATCTTTCTCCACCACGCGGAATATGCAGCGTTGGCGCAATCGTAAATCATTCCGTGCGAGGAAACACATTTTTTAGACACTGAAATTAAAAAGGCGACGCCCTAATAAAAAGCACGGTGATCATGCCATACACGAACAATCTTCAATTATCAATTCTTTTGTAGGTATATGCGCTCGTATATATACACGCTTTGCGTATTCGTGGCTTCTGAAAGAGACCAATATAATAAAGTCAAATGTATACGCTATAGAATAATATATGCTGGCTGAACGTTTCCGCTTAACCACTGAAATTTAACATTTATAAATAATTTTTAATATTCTTCATCTGAATCTTATGCCAGTTCTGGTTTAAGTATTCAAGCATTTCTACTGGTACATATCCATGCTGAAACATGCAGGACATTCTTGCTGACACACACGTACCTTCATACTCCATCCCACCTTCCCCCCTCTCTCTCTCTTATAGACGGACGGACAAACAGAAAGACAGACACACAAATATATACACGTACACGCGGGCACACATGCAAAAAAAAAACCCAAAAAAAACCCCAAACAAACCCAAAAACACACACACACACACACACACACACAAAGAATCACTGAGTTCATTTTATCTAAATCGATTTCCCCTTTTTTCTTTTCTTTATTATTATTATCATTATTATCATCATTATTAAGGACAAAACCAGCAAACTCGACAAAGCTGGCATTATATACAGAATAGACTGCCAGGACTGTAACCAACATTATGTCGGTGAAACTGAACGCCCCCTTCAGAAGAGACTAACAGAACACAAGAGGGACTCTTCTCCAGTAGGAGCTCACCTACACGCCGAAAAACATCAATTCAGTGCGGACAATGTCAACATCCTGGACAGAGAAAATAAGTGGTTCCAGCGAGGAGTCAAGGAGGCCATCTACATCGCAGCCACCAACCCCCCGCTCAACAGGGACCGGGGCCGTTACACCCTGCCCCCGGTGTACCATTCTCTGATTCGATCTCGTGAACTGGGTTCATCCCATGTTCGCGAGATCTGAGTAGAGATTCACGCAGACAGCATTAGAGCGCTGACGAAGATGGCGAGAACGCCATCGAAAGCTACGGAACTGTGAGTAGCGATTCTTACACTGTTGGGAGACCTTGTTCTTCAAAATTGGTAGCATTATCATTATTATTATTATTATTTTCATCATCATCATCATCATCATCATCATCATCATCATCATCATCATCATCATCATTTTTATAAATAAAAGAGATTAGTCGACAATCCACCCGTCTCGTGGAATCGTCTGTGTATTTTCCGCCCGTTCACAAGACAACAAGAACGAGAACAATATTGACAACAACAATCACAACAACAAATACACTGGAAAAAAAAACAACACACAGAAAGAAAACAAAATCACCGACACACGATTATTGATCATGTTCTGGCAGATTGTTGGAAAAAAAAGCTGGCCGATCCTATATCAGTCTATCTCCAATTTCTGCTTAGCTCAGTGAGGGGACCACGCCTTCTATACCAATTCTGTTGTGACAGAAATACTGCAGGCCTACCTAGTTCATGTATCTAACACATGCTGAGTTAATGAAATGTATTCAAAAGAACTGTCAGTGTTCGATTAAATAGGAATTAGGAAAGTATAAAAAGAGAACACTAACGCCTGATACTTTTAGCTGACGAAACAAAAATAGGCACAATTGTTTATTCGTTAAATACTTTTTGTCAAGGGCATACACACACACACACACACACACACACACACACACACACACACACACACACACACACACACACACACACACACGTTGTACACTCTGTCTCCCATCTGCCTCCTCCCCCCCCCCCCTCTTTATCCTCCGTGGTTACACCTTTATTTTTTTTTTTGTCTAATATCACTCACAGTGAAAAGACGTTAAATCAAAGAACGAACACACACACACACAAACACACACACACACACATACACACACACACGCACGCACGCACACACACACACACACACACACACACACACACACACGCACACACACACACACACACACGCACACACTATCAACAACAACGAAAACACAAACGAATCAAAAGATTCATCAGCAATTGGATAATTCCATATGCGCTGTACTCAAATCTGCCACTAAGTACCTGGAAACTCTTTAAGCCTGCACAAAAGCCTACGCACTGGCGAAGTCTTCAACAGGATCTGGGAAACTCTGAACTGACATCACTAGAATGACTTGGTAAGATAGGCAGAGAACAGATAAGTTACTTTAATATTGCAGCCTGGGTTCGAACTAGACATCAGATTTCGTTTCTACGTCTCTATCAAGCAGAAAGAGAAATAAGAGCACCTGGTCACAAAAGGAAAGCTGGAGGGAAAGAGAACACCAGGTTGACCTAGGGAGAAAATATTGGACGGACTTGCGGGTTGGCTGAGGCCAGAAAGGGTGGGAGATGTACTTGCAGCGACAAGGGATAGATTCGTATGGAGGGCCATGATCGCCAACGCAAACGTCATGCGGCAGGGCACATATTGACGACAATGATGACGATGACAACGATGATGATGATACTGATGTTGATGATCAAGCAGAGCTGGCCAGCCTTACAAACAGCAAACTGTGGTTTGCCTAAAAAATTGAACCCACGACCCCCGCGTTTTTAACATAGCTTTTCAACCGAACGAAACAAGAGATAAACAGAATAATCTAATGCATACAACAAAAGATCCACAGGAAAACGAGGAATACTTGTCCCGAATCAAGTGAAATGTGTAAAGCACATTAACTACACACGTTTCTGTTAGATATCGTACTCGGGTTGAAGGAGAGAGATTGAGGACTGAGTTATAATATGAGACATGTTATGCCATGGTGTTTTTCTTTATCTTTGTGTAAAGGATCAAATCCAATTAGTTTCTTTTCTGCTCACCCTCCCCCCCCCATCCCACCCCCCTTTCTACGCAACCTAAATGGCCACAGATCTTGGGATAATTATTACAACGCTATGATAATTACGAAAAGGATGATGATTATGATGCTAGGAGTTCCATGTAGGATTAAGACTACGTGACAGGGCTGCATGACTGGACTGTATTATACGTTTACTATCATAATGTATCCTGGTGTCAACCAGGCCCGAGAGATATAGACACCTGCCGTGTTGGTCGGAAGATTTGAGTAACACCCTCAATACACATACGTCAATTGGATGATCCTCAACTGTGTGGTCCCAGTCTTCTTAATGAGCCCATAACCACGCCAAGCTCTGGGTAGAAGCCGGCTGAGTTCGAAAAATCCCATAATAATTTTGAATGGAATGGTGGGGAGTGGAACCCACAACTTTCCAGCTGGTAGTCTGTTGCTCTAACCACTACACCACGGCCACTTGAGCTATTCCAAGTTTTAGTGTCAGAATTGTTTTCTAACAAAATTCGAGTTATGTTGCCAGTCTAGTGCACAGTCTTAGGTGCGTGAGTTCCAAACCAATGTGTCCGATACTTAGACCAACAGGGACAGAATGTAATGTTATTTCACAGATGCATAAGTAAGTAAATAAGAAAACAAACAAACCACTGAAAAAAATACTGATATTATCTGGAAGGCAAAGTGCCAGGAACAAGATTAATCGAAAGAAACATGTGCCTAAAATCATCACTTTTGGGGAGAAAAGTGGTGTGAACAACACGTACTTTGAAAACTTCTAACATATTTAAGTTCTGTTCTTACAGTTTACAATTATCTTCGTTTCACGTTAATTTTTATTTCGTGTGAAGCCTTTTCAATGTCACCGTGACTGATTTTACGTAAACATGATCGAACTGTATCAAAGTATACTAGGTTTTTCTTCTTATGAAACGCACTTACGCGTGGAAAAATTATGAGCTCGTGGGGACACACACACACACACACACACACGCGGTATTATATATATATATATATATATATATATATATATATATATATATTACAGTGGAAACCTGATATAACAGGATGATGGGACCAAATCAAAATCCCTGTTATATCAGATCCCTGTTATATCAGATATCAAGGGAAATAAGGACTGATCAACTATCCCTGTGGAATTTCGAACTGACGGCAAATCTCTGCGAGCGATGCTTGCTTTTTCTCGACAGCCTGAATGATCTCATATTTCTTCTCAATTGAAAGGCATTTTCTTTTACGTTTGTTGTCAGTGGTGGCCATTATGAGCAATAGCAATGAGAATCAGAATCAGCAAGAAAGCTAAGAAAATAGAAAGATAAACAGTAGATCTAGGCCTAGATCTGGTCTGGTGTAAGTGTGCAGTAAGCTTACAAACTGAATGATGGCGCAGTCAGTCACTGACTCAGTGGCCTCAGGCCTACACGCTTGCGCGCGCATCACGCTCGCATTGCGAAGCGTTCTTTCAGTGTACAGTACACAGTATACCAAGGCTAGCCTAGATCTAGATCTAGGCCTACTGCGTGGCGTGCTGAGTCTAGGCCTAGGCCTTTCTGCTGCAGAGCCCGTCTCAGCATCCCTGCTATAACCGATCGAGCCCTCTTGTCTCCCTGTTATTGCCGATAAGTTTTAATAGAGACAAAGAGGAAGAAAAAATGGGGATTGAAAAAAGCCCTGTTATATCCGGATTCCTGTTATAACCGGTCCTGTTATAAATGGTTTCCACTGTGTATATATATATATATATATATATATATTATATACCGCGTTCATATGAATAAACGTATGCATGCACGAAATCACAATCGCGAACACAAGATAGAAATATTCATACTCTCTCTCTCTCTCTT
>JAPXFY010000017.1:13511207-13576207 GCA_030674185.1 Monoplex corrugatus | reverse complement strand
ACTATGTCTAGTTGAAACAGTGAGGCCTAAATACCTGTACGAATTCACCACTTCCAAATTATTGCCGTTAAAATCCCATTTTTCTTTTGAACCAAGAAAACCACCCTTTCGAAAAACTATTATTTTAGACTTATCTAAATTTACTGACAATCGTAGCCGCTTTGTTTCTTGTTGAAGAATGTTAAGTTGATGTTGAAGACCTACCGCGGTTGAAGCCAAAAGAGTAAGATCATCTGCAAAAAGCATGAGAAACATTTCTGTTTCATCTGAAGTGAATGTAACACCATGTTTTCCATTTAAAATAATTACTTTTGCAAGTTCATTTATCAGCAGAGAAAACAGTATAGGACTTACAATGCAACCTTGCCTTAGGCCTTGAAGGCATTCAAAGAAATTGGAATATCCATTTTTACTGCGACATAATACACATGCTTGGACTGTTGCGTACACTGCTCGGATCGTTTTGAACATCTTGCCCTTGATACCCACTCGTAGTAATACAGACCATAAAACGTTTCTGTTCACTGTGTCATATGCTTTTTTAAAATCTATAAAGGCAACGTAGAGTTTTTTATTTCTGAGTAAATACTTTTCAATTATTGCATGTAAAGTGAACATATGATCCACTGTAGACCGACCCTTCCTGAATCCTGCTTGCGCTTCGTTTATGACATTGTTTTCCTCTGCCCATACTGTTAATCTATTATTAATGATATGTGTAAATACTTTACTGAGAATGCTCATAAGAGAAATACCTCTGTAGTTATCAGGGATATTAGTGCTTCCCTTCTTGTGTAGAGGAACAATCACAGCTTTTGTCCATTTCAATGGAAATGTACCCGTATGAAACAAAGCATTGAAGTACTTTTTCAAATACGGTGTTATTACATGCTCTGCATATTTCAATATTTCCGATATAATGCCATCTAATCCTGCGGTTTTTCCCGTTTTCAAATGTTTAATCGCTTTTATTATTTCTTGTTCACGGATTTCACTGTCAAGTATTTCATCGCTGATATATAAAGAGAGACAGAGAGAGAGAGAGAGAGAGAGAGAGAGAGAGAGAGAGAGAGAGAGAGAGAGAGAGATAGACAGATAGACAGAGAGAGAGAGAGAGAGGGAGGGAGGGAGGCAGAGACGGAGAGAAAGAGAAAAAAGAGAGAGACAGAGAGAAAGAAAGAAAGAGAGAGAAAGAGAGAGACAGAGAGAGAGAGAGAGGGAGGGAGGGAGGCAGAGAGACGGAGAGAAAGAGAAAAAAAGAGAGACAGAGAGAAAGAAAGAAAGAAAAGAGAGAGAGAGAGAGAGAGAAAGAGAGAGAGAGAGAAGAGAGAGAGAGAGAGAGAGAGAGAGAGAGAGAAGACAGACAGACAGACAGACAGAGAATGTGTCCACACCTTTCTTTGATGGTGTATTTGCATGATCCTAATGATTCGTTTGCGTATCACATGGAGAAAGAAGAGAGAGAGAGAGAGAGAGAGAGAGAGAGAGAGAGAGACAGAGACAAAGAGAGAGAGAGAGGGAGAGAGACAGGGAGAGACACAGACAAAGAGAGACAGAGACAGAGGGATAAAGAGACAGAGAGAGACAGAGAGAGACAGAGATAGAGACAGAGAGACAGAGAGAGACAGAAACAGAGAGACAAAGACAGAGAGAAGAGAGAGAGAGAGAGAGAGAGACAGACGGACAGAGACAGAAAAATACAGGGAGAGACACAGAGACAGAAAGACAAGAGAGAGAGAGAGAGAGAGAGAGAGAGAGAGAAGAGAGAAGAGAGAGAGAGTGCAGACTGACAACTGATTCAACAATAAAGTGTTACGTGGACTCGCACGTCAAGCGATAACGGACGGCAGGATTTAACCCCTTTGACTCCCGCACTCAATCCACCAGCTGCAAAAACTTAACCCTTCCGTTCCCTGACCCTATCAACTTGCTCCCTGCAAGCAGCTGGTGGATAGGGTGAGGGAATCGAAGGGTTACGTTTTTTGCTTTGCTAACGTGGTTCCCAAATGGAGCATGCTGGTGGCCAGGGTGCGGGAGTCACAGATTTAAAACACACGGATGAGCTGGAGGAGGGAGGTAGCATGTAATCATGGACATACTGTTGTTAGCCGCAGAAATGCCAGCTTGTTGTACGAGATATAGTATTGCTTTTCTCTTTCTTCTTTCCTCCCCCCCCACCCCCCCCCCCCACCCCCAGCTCTCCCTGTCATCTTTGTGTAACTGTTTAAAAAGATCAACTTTGTATTCAACAAAAACATATCCGTAACAGACAAAAAATACGAGAACATACAGGAAGCAATAGTTGTAAACATTTATTGTTTAATCTTAAACAGTCATAAATTCATTGCAAAATAAAAACAGATATAACATTGCGCCAGATGAGGGTATGCTATCATAATACTGCATTTATTCTCTGTGGACATATTCTCTGCTGAGGAACACTGCCATGTAGTTATGCCGTTCTGTGCTGAACTGGTGTAAACAAAATTCTCTGTCCTTGCACTGTTCCATTGCGAACCTCATATAAAAGATGTTTTCGGAAGGCAGATATATTTGGAAGACGTTTTATCAATCTTGCATTTATAAAGAAATAATTTCGCCAGCATAATAATCAAATTTACTATTCATCGGTTTTGATATTTCACACACACACACACACACACACACACACACAACACACACACGGACGCACATACACACACACACACACACAGACGCACATACACACACACACACAATCAAATATTCTCTTCACTCCTCCTCTATCACCCCCCCTTTTTTTTTCTTTTAAAATCACTTTAGTGAATAGACATTAAATCAAAGACCACCACAACACACACACACACACACACACACACACACACACACACACACTTACACACAGAAGGAAAAAAATAAAGAGAAAACAAAACAAGAGACCACTACAATCCCCGACTTCGTGAAAAATACATCTTCGTGACACTCTGACATTGTCGAGTGAGTGTTGTACAAAGAGAGATGCCAGGCAGTGTTGTACAAAGAGAGATGTCAGGCAGTGTTGTACAGAGATGCCAGGCAGTGTTGTACAAAGAGAGATGCCAGGCACTGCTGTACAAAGAGAGATGTCAGGCAGTGTTGTACAGAGATGCCAGGCAGTGTTGTACAAAGAGAGATGCCAGGCAGTGTTGTACAAAGAGAGATGCCAGGCAGTGTTGTACAAAGAGAGATGCCAGGCAGTGTTGTACAAAGAGAGATACCAGGCAGTGTTGTACAAAGAGAGATGCCAGGCAGTGTTGTAACAGAGATACCAGGCAGTGTTGTACAAAGAGAGATAGCCAGGCAGTGTTGTACAAAGAGAGATGCCAGGTAGAGTTGTACAAAGAGAGATGCCAGGCAGAGTTGTACAAAGAGGATCCAGGCAGTGTTGTACAGAGAGATGCCAGGCAGTGTTGTACAAAGAGAGATACCAGGCAGTGTTGTACAAAGAGAGATGCCAGGCAGTGTTGTACAAAGAGAGATGCCAGGCAGTGTTGTACAAAGAGAGATGCCAGGCAGTGTTGTACAAAGAGAGATGCCAGGCAGTGTTGTACAAAGAGAGATGCCAGGCAGTGTTGTACAAAGAGTGATACCAGGCAGTGTTGTACAAAGAGTGATACCAGGCAGTGTTGTACAAAGAGAGATGCCAGGCAGAGTTGTACAAAGAGTGATACCAGGCAGTGTTGTACAAAGAGAGATGCCAGGCAGTGTTGTACAAAGAGAGATGCCAGGCAGTGTTGTACAAAAGAGGATAGCCAGGTCAGAGTAGTACAAAGAGGATACCAGGCAGTGTTGTACAAAGAAGATGCCAGGCAGTGTTGTACAAAGAGTGATACCAGGCAGTGTTGTACAAAGAGAGATGCCAGGCAGTGTTGTACAAAGAGTGATACCAGGCAGTGTTGTACAAAGAGAGATGCCAGGCAGAGTTGTACAAAGAGTGATACCAGGCAGTGTTGTACAAAGAGAGATGCCAGGCAGAGTTGTACAAAGAGTGATACCAGGCAGTGTTGTACAAAGAGAGATGCCAGGCAGTGTTGTACAAAGAGAGATACAGGCAGTGTTTACAAAGAGTGCCAGGCAGTTTGTACAAAGAGAGATACCAGGCAGTGTTGTACAAAGAGAGATGCCAGGCAGTGTTGTACAAAGAGAGATGCCAGGTAGTAGTTGTACAAAGAGAGATGCCAGGCAGTGTTGTACAAAGAGAGATGCCAGGCAGTGTTGTACAAAGAGAGATGCCAGGCAGTGTTGTACAAAGAGAGATGCCAGGCAGTGTTGTACAAAGAGAGATACCAGGCAGTGTTGTACAAAGAGAGATGCCAGGCAGTGTTGTACAAAGAGAGATGCCAGGCAGTGTTGTACAAAGAGAGATACCAGGCAGTGTTGTACAAAGAGAGATGCCAGGCAGTGTTTGTACAAAGAGAGATGCCAGGCAGTGTTGTACAAAGAGAGATGCCAGGCAGTATTGTACAAAGAGAGATGCCAGGCAGTTTGTACAAAGAGAGATGCCAGGCAGTGTTGTACAAAGAGAGATGCCAGGCAGTGTTGTACAAAGAGAGATGCCAGGCAGTGTTGTACAAAGAGAGATGCCAGGCAGTGTTGTACAAAGAGAGATGCCAGGCAGTGTTGTACAAAGAGAGATGCCAGGCAGTGTTGTACAAAGAGAGATGCCAGGCAGTGTTGTACAAAGAGAGATGCCAGGCAGTGTTGTACAAAGAGAGATGCCAGGCAGTGTTGTACAAAGAGATGCCAGGCAGTGTTGTACAAAGAGAGATGCCAGGCAGTGTTGTACAAAGAGAGATGCCAGGCAGTGTTGTACAAAGAGAGATGCCAGGCAGTTTGTACAAAGAGAGATACCAGGCAGTGTTGTACAAAGAGAGATGCCAGGCAGTGTTGTACAAAGAGAGATGCCAGGCAGTGTTGTACAAAGAGAGATGCCAGGCAGTTGTACAAAGAGAGATACCAGGCAGTGCTGTACAAAGACAGATGCCAGGCAGTGTTGTACAAAGAGAGATGCCAGGCAGTGTTGTACAAAGAGAGATGCCAGGCAGAGTTGTACAAAGAGAGATGCCAGGCAGTGTTGTACAAAGAGAGATGCCAGGCAGTGTTGTACAAAGAGAGATGCCAGGCAGTGTTGTACAAAGAGAGATGCCAGGTAATGTTGTACAAAGAGAGATGCCAGGCAGTGTTGTACAAAGAGAGATGCCAGGCACTGTTGTACAAAGAGAGATGTCAGGCGCGTGTGTACAAAGAGAGATGCCAGGCACTGTTGTACAAAGAGAGATGCCAGGTAATGTTGTACAAAGAGAGATGCCAGGCAGTGTTGTACAAAGAGAGATGCCAGGCAGTGTTGTACAAAGAGAGATGCCAGGCAGTGTTGTACAAAAAGAGATGCCAGGCACTGTTGTACAAAGAGAGATGTCAGGCAGAGTTGTACAAAGAGAGATGCCAGGCAGAGCTTAGATGGAAAAACTCAGGCGGAAGCGGGAGGTATGATTGCGAGAAAAATATCTAAACATGCATCCTAAACTTAACTCTAACGCTTTACTCGTCGTTTTGTGAACATGTATGGTAATTATAATAATTTAATAATTACAATATTTATATAGCGCAAAATCTTGATAAAATCAAATCTAAGCGCTGAAACACACACACACGCACGCACGCACACACACACACACACGCACGCACGCACGCACGCACACACACACACACACACACACACACACACACACACACACACACACACACACACACACACACACACACACACACACGGCTATAAATGGGGAGAAAGAATAAAAACAATGGAAGGCATAAGTGCTGAAGTCATGTCTCGGTGTACTTATCTACTGTTTTGTGGCTGGGAAAAGCTGTTAATCTGAACATCTGTGCTGATAGAGGTAAATGTGTAAATAGTACATGTACGTTAACATGCACACCTTAATGCTTCCATCACTCCGGTAGTGTCAGTTTATTCTTTCATACATCTCGTTTACACACACGCACACACACCACACACACACACACACACACACACACACACACACACACACACACACACACACACACACACACACGTCCCCTTCTTTCCATCACAATATTTTGCCAGTGCATAGGATTTTGTGCAGGCTCAGGGAATCTGGCAGATCTGAGCAGCAAGCGCATACATGGAATCGTCCAAACGCAAAAGTCTCTCAAGAACTGATTTCTACTTCGAATTCTTTCATGTGGCTGTTTCTTCGTCCATGGGTAGGGGTTATATTTGATACTTCAATCATCAAGCCATAGAGACACCACGCTCAATAGTCAACTGATGACGAGCACTGTTTCACTGTTTGGCTTTCTACGTTTGTATTCATCATCATCATCATCATCAGGTGCCCTGCCGCGTGGCGTTGGCGACCATGGACTTCCAACCATCTCTATCTCTCGTTGCCCCTAGCATCTCCCCCACCCTCCTCATCCCCAGCCACTCTGCAAGTCCGTCCAGCATTCTCTCCCTGGGTCTACCTGGCGCTCTCTTTCCCTCCAGCTTTCCCGTTGTGACAGGTGCTCCAAATCCCCCTTCCTCATAAAATGGCCTATAAATGTTGCCTGTCTTTTCCTAATCTTCCTTATGAGTGATCTACTTGTGTCTGCCTCCATCAAGACTGTCTCGTTTGTTTTCTTTGCTGTCCATGGAACTCGCAACATTCTTCTTAGAAACCACATCTTGGCTGACGTTTGTATTATCATTTTGAATCCGGTGTCAAATATGACGTCTGAGTATTTACAATTTCCGAATTTGAATTTTAACATATGGAGAGTCTTGCTATCTGTAAGACATGATTAAAATCACAAATATTTGTTTTAAGCTTGTTATTACGTTTTCTAGTAGCATGACGCTGGTTTACTGGCTATGGAGAAATTCAAATTAAACGAGTCTTAGTCTCGATTCTCCATTTCATTCACAAGCGGCTTTAATTAAAGTAGTCCCTGAGGTCAGATATCGTTCAATGTTTGGTCTGTTTTAAAGATTACTGTTACTTGTTCTTTGAGCAAGTGGTTGGTCACGTGGAGGGACGAACCAGTCGGCAGACGGGATTAGTGCGTATCCGCTGTGTCTCTTGCGTGACAGATAAGGCATGATCATTCAACAGACACACTGGAAGCAAAATACCCCCAATCACCTGACAGACAGTCAAGCCATATTAGCAATCTTCCTCTCTCGAATCCCACCAGCTCAGTCCTCCTGAAGGGGTTGTGACCGTCAACAGTATAATCTACTTACCCTAGCCTATTCACTCCCTCACCCTACCCATCAGGTTCGTTGATCTTTCACTCCCTCACCCATCCACTGGTTTCTTAGTCCTTTCACTCTCTACACCCTATCCACTGGCTTCTTAGTCCTTTCACTCACTCACCCTATCCACTGGCTTCTTAGTCCTTTCACTCACTCACCCTATCCACTGGCTTCTAATCCTTCACTCACCACCCTATCACTGGCTTCTTAGTCCTTTCAACTCACTCACCCTATCCACTGGCTTCATAGTCCTTTCACTCACCCTACCCTATACACTGGCTTCTTAGTCCTTTCACCTCTCACCCTATCCACTGGCTTTTAGTCCTTTCACTCACTCACCTCTATCCACTGGCTTTTTAGTCCTTTCACTCTCTCACCCTATCCACTGGCTTCTTAAAGTCCTTTCACTCTCACCCTATCCACTGGCTTCTTAGTCCTTTCACTCCTCACCCTATCCACTGGCTTCTTATATCCTTTCACTCTCTCACCCTATCCACTGGCTTCTTAGTCCTTTCACTCCTCACCTATCCACTGGCTTCTTAGTCCTTTCAATCTCTCATCTATCCACTGGTTTCTTAGTCCTTTCACACCCCCTATCCACTGGCTTCTTAGTCCTTTCACCACTCACCCTATCCACTGGCTTCTTAGTCCTTTCACTCACTCACCCTATCCACTGGCTTCTTAGTCCTTTCACTCTCTCACCCTATCCACTGGCTTCTTAGTCCTTTCACTCACCCCTATCCACTGGCTTCTTAGTCCTTTCACTCACTCACCCTATCCACTGGCTTCTTAGTCCTTTCACTCACTCACCCTATCCACTGGCTTCTTAGTCCTTTCACTCACTCACCCTATCCACTGGCTTCTTAGTCCTTTCACTCGCTCACCCTATCCACTGGCTTCTTAGTCCTTTCACTCCTCACCCTATCCACTGGCTTCTTAGTCCTTTCACTCTCTCACCCTATCCACTGGCTTCTTAGTCCTTTCACTCCTCACCCTATCCACTGGCTTCTTAGTCCTTTCACTCTCCTCACCCTATCCACTGGCTTCTTAGTCCTTTCATCACCCCTACACCCACTTACTCCACTTCCACTGGCTTCTTAGTCCTTTCACTCTCTCACCCTATCCACTGGCTTCTTAGTCCTTTCACTCCTCACCCTATCCACTGGCTTCTTAGTCCTTTCACTCCTCACCCTATCCACTGGCTTCTTAGTCCTTTCACTCACTCACCCTATCCACTGGCTTCTTAGTCCTTTCACTCGCTCACCCTATCCACTGGCCTATCCTTTAGTCCTTTTCACTCCTCTCACCCTATCCACTGGCTTCTTAGTCCTTTCACTCACCTCACCCTATCCACTGGCTTCTTAGTCCTTTCACTCACACTCACCCTATCCACTGGCTTCTTAGTCCTTTCACTCACCTCACCCTATCCACTGGCTTCTTATCCTTTCACTCACTCACCCTATCCACTGGCTTCTTAGTCCTTTCACTCTCTCACCCTATCCACTGGCTTCTTAGTCCTTTCACTCCCTCACCCTATCCACTGGCTTCTTAGTCCTTTCACTCCTCACCCTATCCACTGGCTTCTTAGTCCTTTCACTCTCACACCCTATCCACTGGCTTCTTAGTCCTTTCACTCACTCACCCTATCCACTGGCTTCTTAGTCCTTTCACTCACTCACCCTATCCACTGGCTTCTTAGTCCTTTCACTCACTCACCCTATCCACTGGCTTCTTAGTCCTTTCACTCACTCACCCTATCCACTGGCTTCTTAGTCCTTTCACTCACTCACCCTATCCACTGGCTTCTTAGTCCTTTCACTCTACTCACACCTATCCCACTGGCTTCTTAGTCCTTTCACTCTCAACCTATCCACTGGCTTCTTAGTCCTTTCACTCTCACCCTATCCACTGGCTTCTTAGTCCTTTCACCCCTACCCTATCCACTGGCTTCTTAGTCCTTTTACTCTCTCACCCTATCCACTGGCTTCTTAGTCCTTTCACTCACTCACCCTATCCACTGGCTTCTTAGTCCTTTCACTACTCCACCCTATCCACTGGCTTCTTAGTCCTTTCACTCCTCACCCTATCCACTGGCTTCTTAGTCCTTTCACTCCTCACCCTATCCACTGGCTTCTTAGTCCTTTCACATCGCTCACCCTATCCACTGGCTTCTTAGTCCTTTCAATCGCTCACCCTATCCACTGGCTTCTTAGTCCTTTCAATCACTCACCCTATCCACTGGCTTCTTAGTCCTTTCACTCCCTCACCCTATCCACTGGCTTCTTAGTCCTTTCACTCCCTCACCCTATCCACTGGCTTCTTAGTCCTTTCACTCACTCACCCTATCCACTGGCTTCTTAATCCTTTCACTCACTCACCCTATCCACTGGCTTCTAATCCTTTCACTCACTCACCCTATCCACTGGCTTCTTTGTCCTTTCACTCCCTCACCCTATCCACTGGCTTCTTAGTCCTTTCACTCCCTCACCCTATCCACTGGCTTCTTAGTCCTTTCACTCACTCACCCTGTCCACTGGCTTCTTAGTCCTTTCACTCACCCTATCCACTGGCTTCTTAGTCCTTTCACTCACTCACCCTATCCACTGGCTTCTTAGTCCTTTCACTCACTCACCCTATCCACTGGCTTCTTAGTCCTTTCACTCACTCACCCTATCCACTGGCTTTAATCCTTTCACTCACTCACCCTATCCACTGGCTTCTTAGTCCTTTTACTCACTCACCCTATCCACTGGCTTCTTAGTCCTTTCACTCACCCTATCCACTGGCTTCTTAGTCCTTTCACACTCTCACTCTGTCCACTGGCTTCTTAGTCCTTTCACTCACTCACCCTATCCACTGGCTTCTTAGTCCTTTCACTCACTCACCCTATCCACTGGCTTTTTAGTTCTTTCACTCTCTCACCCTATCCACTGGCTTTTTAGTCCTTTCACTCGCTCACCCTATCCACCAGCTTCCTAATCCTTTCACTCCCTCAACCTGTCCACCAGCTTCCTAATCCTTTCACTCACTCACCCTAGTCACCAGCTTCCTAACCCTTTCACTCCCTCATTCTATATATAGCTTCTAACTCTTCAACTCCCTCACCCTGTCCACCAGCTTCCTAATCCTTTCACTCCCTCAACACTGTCCCACCAGCTTTCTGTTTCATTCCTCCATCCCATCCCCAGCTTTTTGACTCTTTAACTCTCTCACTCTACCCATGGGCTTCGTAAGTCTTTCACTTCCACCAGCTTCCTTACCCTTTCACTCACTCATTCTTATCCACCCAGCTTCCTTACCCTTTCACTCACTCATCTTATCCACCAGCTTCCTTACCCTTTCACTCATCTTATCCACCAGCTTCCTTACCCTTTCACTCATCTTATCCACCACTTCCTTACCTTTTCACTCATCTTATCCACCAGCTTCCTTACCTTTTCACTCACTCATCTTATCCACCAGCTTCCTTACCCTTTCACTCATCTTATCCACCAGCTTCCTTACCTTTCACTCGCTTCATCTTATCCACCAGCTTCCTTACCTTTTCACTCACTCATCTTATCCTCCAGCTTCCTTACCTTTTCACTCACTCATCTTATCCACCAGCTTCCTTACCCTTTCACTCATCTTATCCACCAGCTTCCTTACCTTTTCACTCATCTTATCCACCAGCTTCCTTACCTTTTCACTCACTCTCTTATCCACCAGCTTCCTTACCTTCACTCACTCATCTTATCCACCAGCTTCCTTACCCTTTCACTCATCTTATCCACCAGCTTCCTTACCTTTTCACTCATCTTATCCACCAGCTTCCTTACCTTTTCACTCGCTCATCTTATCCACCAGCTTCCTTACCTTTCACTCATCTTATCCACCAGCTTCCTTACCTTTTCACTCATCTTATCCACCAGCTTCCTTACCCTTTCACTCGCTCATCTTATCCACCAGCTTCCTTACCTTTTCACTCATCTTATCCACCAGCTTCCTTACCTTTCACTCCACATCATCTTATCCACCAGCTTCCTTACCCTTTCACTCGCTCATCTTATCCACCAGCTTCCTTACCTTTTCACTCATCTTATCCACCAGCTTCCTTACCTTTTCACTCGCTCATCTTATCCACCAGCTTCCTTACCCTTTCACTCGCTCATCTTATCCACCAGCTTCCTTACCTTTTCACTCATCATCTATCCACCAGCTTCCTTACCTTTTCACTCGCTCATCTTACCACCAGCTTCCTTACCTTTTCACTCACTCATCTTATCCACCAGCTTCCTTACCTTTTCACTCATCTTATCCACCAGCTTCCTTACCTTTTCACTCACTCATCTTATCCACCAGCTTCCTTACCTTTCACTCATCTTATCCACCAGCTTCCTTACCTTTTCACTCATCTTATCCACCAGCTTCCTTACCCTTTCACTCGCTCATCTTATCCACCAGCTTCCTTACCTTTTCACTCACTCATCTTATCCACCAGCTTCCTTACCTTTTCACTCATCTTATCCACCAGCTTCCTTACCTTTTCACTCACTCATCTTATCCACCAGCTTCCTTACCTTTTTCACTCGCTTCACTTATTCCACCAGCTTCCTTACCTTTTCACTCACTCATCTTATCCACCAGCTTCCTTACCTTTTCACTCCTCATCTTATCCACCAGCTTCCTTACCTTTTCACTCGCTCATCTTACCCACCAGCTTCCTTACCTTTTCACTCACTCATCTTATCCACCAGCTTCCTTACCTTTTCACTCGCTCATCTTATCCACCAGCTTCCTTACCTTTCACTCACTCATCTTATCCACCAGCTTCCTTACCTTTTCACTCATCTTATCCACCAGCTTCCTTACCTTTTCACTCACTCATATCTTATCCACCAGCTTCCTTACCTTTTCACTCGCTCATCTTATCCACCAGCTTCCTTACCCTTTCACTCATCTTATCCACCAGCTTCCTTACCTTTTCACTCATCTTATCCACCAGCTTCCTTACCTTTTCACTCACTCATCTTATCCACCAGCTTCCTTACCTTTTCACTCGCTCATCTTATCCACCAGCTTCCTTACCTTTTCACTCATCTTATCCACCAGCTTCCTTACCTTTCACTCATCTTATCCACCAGCTTCCTTACCCTTTTCACTCATCTTATCCACCAGCTTCCTTACCTTTTCACTCGCTCATCTTATCCACCAGCTTCCTTACCTTTTCTCACTCATCTTATCCACCAGCTTCCTTACCTTTTCACTCATCTTATCCACCAGCTTCCTTACCTTTTCACTCGCTCATCTTATCCACCAGCTTCCTTACCTTTTCACTCATCTTATCCACCAGCTTCCTTACCTTTTCACTCGCTCATCTTATCCACCAGCTTCCTTACCTTTTCACTCATCTTATCCACCAGCTTCCTTACCTTTTCACTCATCTTATCCACCAGCTTCCTTACCTTTTCACTCATCTTATCCACCAGCTTCCTTACCTTTTCACTCGCTCATCTTATCCACCAGCTTCCTTACCTTTTCACTCACTCATCTATCCACCAGCTTCCTTACCTTTTCACTCATCTTATCCACCAGCTTCCTTACCTTTTCACTCATCTTATCCACCAGCTTCCTTACCTTTTCACTCACTCATCTTATCCACCAGCTTCCTTACCTTTTCACTCATCTTATCCACCAGCTTCCTTTACCTTTTCACATTCATCTTTATCCACCAGCTTCCTTACCTTTTCACTCATCTTATCCACCAGCTTCCTTACCCTTTCACTCATCTTATCCACCAGCTTCCTTACCTTTTCACTCATCTTATCCACCAGCTTCCTTACCTTTTCACTCATCTTATCCACCAGCTTCCTTACCTTTTCACTCATCTTATCCACCAGCTTCCTTACCCTTTCACTCACTCATCTTATCCACCAGCTTCCTTACCTTTCACTCACTCATCTTATCCACCAGCTTCCTTACCTTTTCACTCGCTCATCTTATCCACCAGCTTCCTTACCTTTTCACTCATCTTATCCACCAGCTTCCTTACCTTTTCACTCATCTTATCCACCAGCTTCCTTACCTTTTCACTCATCTTATCCACCAGCTTCCTTACCTTTTTCAACTCACTCTCTTATACCACCAGCTTCCTTACCTTTTCACTCGCTCATCTTATCCACCAGCTTCCTTACCTTTTCACTCACTCATCTTATCCACCAGCTTCCTTACCTTTTCACTCACTCATCTTATCCACCAGCTTCCTTACCTTTTCACTCATCTTATCCACCAGCTTCCTTACCCTTTCACTCGCTCATCTTATCCACCAGCTTCCTTACCTTTTCACTCACTCATCTTATCCACCAGCTTCCTTACCTTTTCACTCGCTCATCTTACCCACCAGCTTCCTTACCTTTTCACTCATCTTATCCACCAGCTTCCTTACCCTTTCACTCGCTCATCTTATCCACCAGCTTCCTTACCTTTTCACTCACTCATCTTATCCACCAGCTTCCTTACCTTTTCACTCATCTTATCCACCAGCTTCCTTACCTTTTCACTCATCTTATCCACCAGCTTCCTTACCTTTTCACTCATCTTATCCACCAGCTTCCTTACCTTTTCACTCATCTTATCCACCAGCTTCCTTACCTTTTCACTCACTCATCTTATCCACCAGCTTCCTTACCTTTTCACTCATCTTATCCACCAGCTTCCTTACCCTTTCACTCACTCATCTTATCCACCAGCTTCCTTACCTTTTCACTCATCTTATCCACCAGCTTCCTTACCTTTTCACTCGCTCATCTTACCCACCAGCTTCCTTACCCTTTCACTCGCTCATCTTATCCACCAGCTTCCTTACCTTTTCACTCATCTTACCCACCAGCTTCCTTACCCTTTCACTCGCTCATCTTATCCACCAGCTTCCTTACCTTTTCACTCATCTTACCCACCAGCTTCCTTACCCTTTCACTCGCTCATCTTATCCACCAGCTTCCTTACCTTTTCACTCATCTTACCCACCAGCTTCCTTACCCTTTCACTCGCTCATCTTATCCACCAGCTTCCTTACCTTTTCACTCATCTTACCCACCAGCTTCCTTACCCTTTCACTCGCTCATCTTATCCACCAGCTTCCTTACCTTTTCACTCATCTTACCACCAGCTTCCTTACCCTTTCACTCGCTCATCTTACCCACCAGCTTCCTTACCCTTTCACTCGCTCATCTTATCCACCAGCTTCCTTACCTTTTCACTCATCTTATCCACCAGCTTCCTTACCCTTTCACTCGCTCATCTTATCCACCAGCTTCCTTACCCTTTCACTCACTCATCTTATCCACCAGCTTCCTTACCTTTTCACTCATCTTATCCACCAGCTTCCTTACCTTTTCACTCATCTTATCCACCAGCTTCCTTACCTTTTCACTCACTCATCTTATCCACCAGCTTCCTTACCTTTTCACTCATCTTATCCACCAGCTTCCTTACCTTTTCACTCGCTCATCTTATCCACCAGCTTCCTTACCTTTTCACTCGCTCATCTTACCCACCAGCTTCCTTACCTTTTCACTCGCTCATCTTATCCACCAGCTTCCTTACCTTTTCACTCATCTTATCCACCAGCTTCCTTACCTTTTCACTCACTCATCTTATCCACCAGCTTCCTTACCTTTTCACTCACTCATCTTATCCACCAGCTTCCTTACCTTTTCACTCGCTCATCTTATCCACCAGCTTCCTTACCTTTTCACTCGCTCATCTTATCCTCCAGCTTCCTTACCCTTTCACTCATCTTATCCACCAGCTTCCTTACCTTTTCACTCACTCATCTTATCCTCCAGCTTCCTTACCCTTTCACTCATCTTATCCACCAGCTTCCTTACCCTTTCACTCACTCATCTTATCCGCCAGCTTCCTTACCTTTTCACTCATCTTATCCACCAGCTTCCTTACCTTTTCACTCACTCATCTTATCCGCCAGCTTCCTTACCTTTTCACTCACTCATCTTATCCACCAGCTTCCTTACCTTTTCACTCACTCATCTTATCCACCAGCTTCCTTACCCTTTCACTCATCTTATCCACCAGCTTCCTTACCCTTTCACTCATCTTATCCACCAGCTTCCTTACCCTTTCACTCACTCATCTTATCCACCAGCTTCCTTACCCTTTCACTCACTCATCTTATCCGCCAGCTTCCTTACCTTTTCACTCATCTTATCCTCCAGCTTCCTTACCTTTTCACTCACTCATCTTATCCACCAGCTTCCTTACCTTTTCACTCATCTTATCCACCAGCTTCCTTACCCTTTCACTCACTCATCTTATCCACCAGCTTCCTTACCTTTTCACTCACTCATCTTATCCTCCAGCTTCCTTACCTTTTCACTCACTCATCTTATCCACCAGCTTCCTTACCTTTTCACTCATCTTATCCACCAGCTTCCTTACCCTTTCACTCACTCATCTTATCCACCAGCTTCCTTACCTTTTCACTCACTCATCTTATCCACCAGCTTCCTATTTCACTCCCTCATCCTATCCTTTTTTTCTTCACCAGGTAGACCCAGGGAAAAAATATTGGACGGACTTGCAGAGTGGCTGAGGACAGAGAAGGTGGAAGATGTGCTTGCGGCAACAAGGGATAGATGCATATGGAGGGCCATGATCGCCAACGCCATGTGGCAGTGCACTTGATGATGACGATCCTATCCATCAGCTTTCTAACTGTTACTCCTTCACCCTATCCACCAGCTTACAAGTAGAAAGCGGGTATGTTGCGTGAAACTGGTGGACAGAGGCAGAAAGGGAAAGTGTGAACCCCGTCATGGCACACATTTTTGAATGGACATATACCGATAACTAGTCCTTGGCCAAATTCCAGCCCCACCCATTTCTCCACCTTCGTCACCAAGCCCCATTCCACTCCTAAACAATGCACTTGAAAATCTTTCAGTCAATTGTCCAAAATTGTACCGTGCTCATTCATATGTGTACGTGAAATATACACCCAAAATAATGTTGAATTTCAATCTGCAGCCATGATAAATAACCTTTGTTATTGGCAACGCTGTAAAAATGGACTCTCTGAGTGATACTTAATCGATAAAATGGTATGAACAAGGATAATTCGACAGTTTATCAATGGGTTTTGAATTGCAAATGAAATGTTATCAACCAGAATCTATATTTTCCGACGGTAAAAGTTCGTAGCGAAAATCTTTATTTTCCATCAGTAGAAGTTATAAGCAAGAACATTTATTTCCCAACGGTAAGGGTTTTTCGCCAGAATTTTATCTTTAAATTTGTTTTGCAAAGTGAAAAGTTGTTCACCAGAATTTTTATTTTCTAAAGCTTGAAGTTATTAATCAGAATGTATATTTTCAGAGTAGAAGTTGTTAGCTTGAAGCCATTTTTCAACTTGTCGTTGCTAATCTACATGTCTGACTGAAACAAATAGCGGACAAGAAATAGATGAATAAATCAGTAATATAAAAACATGGTACAATTGTAACGAAAAGTACAAATGTAGACCACACATACTACTAAATAAGAAGTTATAGCTAAGATGTGTCTTGATATGATAAAACTGAGATTGATAGCGTGGCCTGGCCATATTTTAACCATTTGACTCCCTCACCCTATCCGTCAGCATCCCGCATAGCAAAGCAATAACCTAATCCTCTCAATTCTTCTACCCTATCCACCTGCTTTCTGCAGGAAGCTGACGGATAGGTTGAGGAATGAAAGGGTTAAGTTGTAGTTGGCAGACGGGGTGCAGGAGTGAAAGGGTTTACAGAGAACAGCAGGTGATCAGTCTTTACCGCACGAAACTCACGAACAGGACATTTCATTATCTGTCTAGCCATTTACTGAGGTACTGAGTAAACTCCCCTCTCGAACTTTTTAAAATTCGCTTTAATTAACGAAAATGATGACATACAAACAAATAATAGAAACAACAGACAACACAAACAGATGTCACAGTAATACTAACTTACACAAAGCCACATTCGTGTAGTGGAATAAATACCAGTATTTCTCATAAACCTCGGGGATAAGCAAAATTACGGTCAACCAAACAAAGAGTAATAAAATCACAGATGGAAAAACATTTACAGGTCCTAGGGGGAAAATCACCAAAACACTATCATTTGAAAACACTATAAAATTCCGTTCATATGTAGAGCCATTATATATTACATAACAATACTCAGCTTCTATCATGTGCATGGCAGCCAGAGAGAGAGAGAGAGAGAGAGGGAAAGAGAGAAAGAACACACACATACAGAGAGAGAGAGAGAGAGAAACACACACACACACACACACACACACACACACACACACACACACACACACACACACACACACACACATACACAAACAATTACAGACACGCTTTTCTGGTTGACTTGAAATTATCTTGTCTAAAAACATATCTATATTCCACATCAAGTTTGCATTGTGTCCATATGTTTTGCATTGCAATGCAAAACGTTTTCAAAGATGACTGTGTTGGGTATGCTCTTCTCAAATTTCTGTTAAAGCACATCCATACCACAGCTGTATGAAAAATGTAAATCACAGACACAACTTCAAATTCAACAGCAATTAACACAAAACGGTGAATCCATTATAGATTGTTCTTTTTACAACACATCATCGTTTTTGCTTTCCACCAGAAATCAACATTTCCTTCTTCTCAAGGTAACTCTGACCTTGAAAAGCATGTGACAAAATTTGACGTGAGGACAATGGTAGATTGTTACAAACAATGAAAACAATATATATAATTCTGATAACATCGCAGGAAAGCGATATTCACACACCTCTCTCAAAAAGTGCTGATTTTAGGTATTTCTTTTTTCGTCTCTGTTACCTTCATCTTGACGCCATGACTTTCCAGTTTACGCATTTGCGACTCCTGAACACTTTGAATCGAAATTTGTCTAAGATCCATCGACAAACAGATTGGAAAATTTTGCTAACACATTTTTATCACGGACACCACAGAGAGAGAGAGAGAGAGAGAGAGAGAGAGAGAGAGAGAGAGAGAGAGAGGAGAGTGGGAAAGAGAGAGAGAACACACACAGACACACACACACACATTCAGAGAGAGAGAGAGAGAGAGAGAGAGGAGAGAGAGAGAGAGACAGAAACACACAGACACACACACACATACACACACACAACACACACAGACACACACAGACACACACATTCACACAATTACAGACACTCCTCTCTGGTAGATATGAAATTATCCTATCTAAAAACAAAGGGGTGGTGTGGGGTGGAAAACGCCCAGATGTATAAAGTTAGCTAAGAATTTTTTCCCCAAAACGTTGCACTCTGCTAGCGAAAGAAGACTACTCGTTCCATCCAAGAGAGACCTCGAGAGAATGCAAAAGAAATTATGGCAGCACTAACCAAGTAGAAATTCCGGGTGAGAAAAACACAAGCTGTTTTTATCAGAACAAATTGTCTTGACAACCATAGCATGATTGAGCGAGGGTGAAAGAAAAAAAAAAAAACGCCATAGAAACAGTATCCACATTTTTACCTGTCTACCCTTCTGCATAGAAAGTGGACTAGATCCACAGATAAGACGCTATATGAATTCAAGTCATCATTTTCATTAAACTATTATCATTTGTAAGATGATTACGGGCGTAGTTCATTCCGTCTTCAACGCAGAAGAGTTTATGGATGAAAATTTGGTGGTGATGATGATGATGGTGATGAGTTTTATCATCATCACTATTGTTATTAAACTAAAGCCCAGCTGATTGCTCAGAGAGCCATATCAGGTCTATAACCATTGAAAAATGTACACCCCTCTATGAACCGGAAAAAAAAAGCCCCAAACTGGAAAAGAAAATTAAGTACATCTAACAATGCATTCGCGCACATATCTAATGATATGCCCTGGCATTGACCATATTGTCCAATTTATCACCAGGGAGATTAAAAAAAAAACTGCTTTTGCATATCCATTCTCTTTGAGCCAAAAAATCAGTTAATATATGTACCCAATCATCAATTCTAATAGAAAGTTTGTAAGATGTTACAGACCAGCAAGGCAGAAAATGATAAGAGATGACAGAAAGCAAAGGAGCAAGGCAGAAACAGAGAGAGTGACAGAAAAGAAGATATTTTCAGCACAGAATTTCCCGAAGGTGAGGACACTATTTACATCTGAAAAGCCTCGGCATCCCCTCGGGAAAATAAAGCTGTGAATGTTGTGGTTGTGGGAAGGCTGATAGGCTGATAGGCTGAAGGAGATCCAGAACCTGATGCTGTGTTACTGTTACCGTGGACTCTAGATGTGATATCCTGAGTTGAGTCCCAGCCTACAGCATAAAAACTGGCCCGTTTGCTGACCATCATCATGCTCCTATCATTCGATCTGCTGGAGTCAGCTTTCTGTCTGATAGGTTCATTTGTTCTTCCCTTCCCATTTCAAAACCTTGCCAGCGCATATGGTTATGCACAGCCTTGGGATACAGGATAGAGATTTTTCCGAGGTCAACATAAATGCTGGCATGCTAATACCTGAAAGCATTTGTGTATGTATACACGCACGCAGACTATCAAATACGCACGTCAAGATTCTGCGAGCCTTGTGAGTATTCAGTGGCATACTGAAACACTAAACGTCCAGTATTCACAACATGAGTTCACGTACAGTAGCAGCCCATGATAGCAGCCCACGAATGAGACAGAGACAGAGACAGAGAGAGAGAGAGAGAGAGAGAGAGAGAGAGGAGGAGAGAGGAGAGAGAGAGAGAGAGAGAGAGGAGAGAGAGGAGAGAGAGAGAGAGAGAGAGAGAGAGAGAGAGAGACAGACAGAGAGAGAGACAGAGAGAGAGAGTACTGAACGCAGAATTAATCGACACATTACCTGATCGTACTTACCCACAGTTTATTTAGCTAACTAGAAGACCAATGAAATCATTTATCAGTTTTATAATTTTTAGCTAATAATTTTGGGTAATTGTGTGATAGCGTAGTTTAGCTTTCTCTCGCTCCTGCAGATCTCACGCATGAATACACAACTGGACTTCACACTTCTGACAACACTAATGCTAATCTAACCCGACACATTAGGCTACCCTCTGGCTCAGCAATCCATTCACTGAGAATGCTTTGATTCAAAACATGAGATTTCTGGTTAGATGTAGGGTTAAGACTTTTGAATATATTTTTTTGGATCATCGCACTTAGGGAGGTGTTATTTTTGCGCTCACCGTTTTTTTTTTAGTCCATTTTCTGTGCCACCTTAATGGCCACAGAAGCTGGCACACTTTTTTACAGTGCAATGATCATGATGATGATGATGTCGTTGAGGATAACCACGATGCTATGGAGTTCCATCTAGGATCGAGACTGCGTGACGTGGCTATACTCTACATATCATAATACTGGCGTCAACCGGGCTCGAGAGATACAGACACTTGCGATGCTGGTCAAAAGATTTGAGCAACACCCTCAATGAAGCATCCGTGAAGTGGATGAGACTTGACTGTGTGGTCCCAGTCTTTCCAATGAGCCCCACAGCACGCCCAACTCTGGGTAGGTGCCAGTTTGAGCCAAAAAAGCTCACAGTGATTTTTGAAGGGACTGATGGGGATTCAAACCCACAACCTTCCAGTCAATAGTCCGTTGCGTTAACCACTACACCACGGCGACTGGTATAATCGATTATATGGTAGGCCACCCGTAAACAAAATCCAAGACCAGAGAGAGCTAGATCTAAGTAAAAAAAACAAAAAAACAAAACAAACAAAAAACAAAAACAAAAACAAAAACACGACTAAAATAAAGACCTTCAAAAATTATAAACATTTCTGTATCTTTCCAAACTTACCTTACTTTCGTGCGTTGAATCTCTGAAAAAGACGGACGGGCAGCTGTACGTCAAGAGAAATAACCCACAACGTGAATATCGTCTGCTTTAGTGGTCCCACACGGTAGTGGCCCACTCACGCATTATCTCCGAAAAGTTTCTGTTGCCAGAGTGATGTACGACGAAGAAATAAAACAACGACGCGGGGAGGACTGAAGGAGAAGTGTGAAAGTGTGAAAGTTGCAAAACCCGTACACAAAGTCTACTTCATGCTGGAATATTGAGCGGCGGATGTCAGCTGAGGTTGGTGCTGTCCATGTTCCAGTGCTCGCACAAGACACCGTGGAGCGTGCGTGATGATGACAGAATCAGAGATTGGTTGGTTGGGACGCATTGTTGTATTGTCGTCTGCTTCTCCGTTTGTCAGTTTCCTCCACTTCGGCTTGCACACCGTTTTGCCTTTGCCTCGATACGTGTCCTGCTGTCCCGTGGGGTATTTAGACCCACCTTTTCACGTACACACAGACGTAGTTTTGCCTTTGCCTCGATACGTGTCTGCTGTCCCGTGGGGTATGTAGACCCACCTTTTCACGTACACACGTAGATACACACACGCACACACACGTACGGCCCCGCTTTTACACACGCAGCATTTTGTCTCGCATGGCGGGAGATGTTAGAAGGGATAAAGCGTAATGCAGGAAAAAGTCAAAAGTAATGTAAATCACGCCAATGATTGATTCGTCTAGGGGAAAAAAGAGTTATTACGGACAAGAGCAGGCCTGTTTTATGCTGCTTCAGAGACAGGCCGATAGCCAAGCAAAAGTGGCTTGCATTAAGTTGTTAGACATACCTCGTTAGAGCAAGCAGTCAGGTGGAAAAAAATATGGCGTCCGTCATGTGCAAGGTTAAAAGGTAAACGAGATTTTTTTTCTACCCTCCATTCTACTCTTAGTATTTACTAAACATGCTGGAAAAGAAGAATCATAAGGATGGAGAGATGGAATGTGATGGATACTATTCGTTGTTGTTGTGGTGGTAGTAGTTTTGTTTACTCTTGATAATTTTTGCGTCGTCTCAGTTTTTGTATGATTGTTTTTTGATCGGAGGTGGACGGACTGGGATGATAGAAATGATAAATCGTATCAGTGGGTTGATCGGGGCTACGTGTCGTATTGTTTGGGGGTTGATTTTCTTTGATGTGGTTGTTAAGGACGTAGGTGAGATCATTTTGTAGGGAGGGGGAGGGGAGGCGGGGATGGGGGCTGATTGTGTTTTCAACCGTTCCCAAGTTTTTTTGTTTTTGTTTGACAACACATATGGAGATATATGGAAAAAAAGTGGCAGAAATCGGCTTAGACGTTTGCCTGCCAATATCCTAACTCGAGGTTCCAGGGTTCGTTTCCTGTTGGGGCCTTGACCTTTCTCCTAAGTTTGATTGGAAAATCGAACTGAACGTCTAGTCCTTCGGAGGAGGACAAAAAACGAGTCGGACACATGTGCCTTCTGGCTTATGCGCACTAAAGATCCCACGGCAGTTGAAAATCGTGAAGAGTAGGGCATTCACAGGGCTGTCCCGGTATAAAAACATTAAAAAATGAGATAAATTGATTTCCCAGATCCCTCTCAGGGGCGGAAGTCGATATGTCACATCTTGAGTCCAGGAATCTATCAAAAGACCCTATCTGCTCGCGTAAAGGAAAAAGAAAACAGCAAAAACCGAAACCAAACCAAACCAAAACAAAACAAACCAAAACAAAACAAACGAAGGCCCACCCAAGCGTTGAATCCTCAGCCCCTGCGTTACGACATTGGTTTTCTCGGAATTAAGCAAATGGACCACTTTGAATGTGTTGCAATCAGTTGAAATTGTCAATACTTGAACGGGGGTAAAATGACTGTAGGTGAGATGTGAAACTGATGTGAAAAAGAACTGTATTGTACCCACCTTAAGACTTGACGTAACAATAATCACAGACAAAGATGAGATGCTGGTTTCGACCGTTGGGTCTTCAGCAGGATATCATCATCATCATCAAGTGCCTTGTCACATGGCGTTGGTGATCATGGTCCTCCATATGTATTTATCCCTTGTTGCCGCAAGCACATCTTCCACCCTCTGTGTCCTCAGCCACCCTGCAAGTCTGTCCAATATTTTCTCCCTGGGTCTATTTGGTGCTCTCTTTCCCTCAAGCTTTCCTGTTGTGACCAGGTGCTCTAATTCCCCTTTCCTCATAAAATGGCCTATAAATGTTGCCTGTCTTTTCCTAATCTTCCTTATCAATGATCTTCTTGTGTCTTCCTCCGTCAAGACTGTCTCGTTTGTTTTCTTTGCAGTCCATGGAACTCTCAACATTCTACTAGAAACCACATCTTGGCTGCCTCAATCTTGTTCTGGCTTTGCTTGTTGACTGTCAACGCCTCACAACCGTATAACATTATCGGTTCTATATAACATTCAAGAACTCTCTTCCCGATGTTAATTGATTGGCATTTGTTGGTAAGAATGCTTTTCATATTCTATAATGCTGTTTTGCTATAGCAGTAAGAAACTCTGGGGACAGCAGAAGGTCCTCAGAGGAGAAACCCCCGTCAAACAAGTGTTTCGGCCCTTAACTCCTGACACTCTAAGGGGGCTGGACCACATCCAGGTCATGACCCTGGATGCCTCTCTACGACAGGATATAAAAGCAATATAGATATATTTTTACGATATGCGACTTTGTGTAAAAATACTCTGATGTCGACATGAAAAGACTTGTACTCTCTGATGCAATGATAAGCCTTGAGAATAAGTGTGTACCGTTTTTTTGCAGGTGACAGCTGAAACAAAATACGGTAGCAATCGATCTGCTGCAGTGTTGAGTATGTATGTGTGTGTGCGTGTGTGTGTGTGCGTGTGTGCGTGTGTGTGTGTGTGCGTGTGTGTGTGTGTTAGTGCGTGTTGTGTGTGTATGTGTGTGTGTGTAGGCGTGTATATGTGTGAGCGCTTACATATGTGTGCTCGTGTCCATGTGAGTGCGTGTGTCGGAGTTCATACCTTGTTTTCTTTCTTTTTCTTTTTAATGTATGGCTTCGTCGTGCATTGCATCTTTGAATTGCATCGTACGGTATCGTATCCTCTCGTGTCGTATATTATATTCTGTACTGTGACGTGTCGATTTTAGCGTGTAGTGTCTCCGTCTCTCCTTCTCTCTGTTTCTCAGTTCCATTTTTTCAGACCTGCAGTCACGTGAATAGAACAGTTATATATTCCTTCATTCCCTATGGCGGAGAACGTAATAGTTTATCGGCAAATCTAGAACAGACTGACACGCCATTATTCTACTGCTGTCTTATAAGGTGAGCTCTGCTAATACCTCTGTATAAAGCATACTGTTCATGGCGAAAGGGGTGAATTAGAATTCTATGAAAGCATGCATGAGGATGTTAATTATGAACAAGGCTCTACGTGTAGTTATTTGATAGCATTCGCACACGAGGAAGGCCTGTACGTTGTTAACCTTGCTATTGTACAAGGTGTTTTGTTTTGTCTTGTTTTGTTTTGTTTAATATATTTATTTGTTTTTTATCTATTTTTTTATTTGTTTATTTTTGCTGCCATATCTCCTGCGCTGCTTCAGTGATGTTGATCGTATTCCGCACCATTCTGGCGCCTCAGCACGCTACCAGGTCCATGTTCATTCAGTCAAACTCCCCAACACCAGCAGGCCCGTGAGACCCAACGATGTCAGCCACTGTTGGGTCACCCACTAGAGGAGACTCCTCATTGTTGCTGTGCTGTGTCACTTCGGTGGAGTGCAACAGTGCTTTATCTGACTCAGTTTACCAAGAGCACAATCCCATAATCCCACCTCTCACCCCACTCCCCCACTCCTTCCTTTCCGTCAGACAGTAATTGCTCAGTAGTGGAGCCAAGAAGATGACAAGCATTCTTACCAACAAATTTCTATCAGTTAACATCAGGAAGAGAGTTCTTGAATGTTATATATAACCAATACTGTTGTGCGGATGTGAGGCGTGGACAGTCAACAAGCAAAGCCAGAACAAGATTGAGGCAGCCGAGATGTGGTTTCTAAGAAGAATGTTGAGAGTTCCATGGACAGCAAAGAAAACAAACGAGACAGTCTTGGTGGAGGCAGACACAAGTAGATCATTGATAAGGAAGATTAGGAAAAGACAGCAACATTTATAGGCCATTTTATGAGGAAAGGGGATTTGGAGCACCTGGTCACAACGGGAAAGCTGGATGGAAAGAGAGCACCAGGTAGACCCAGGGAGAAAATGCTAGACAGACTTGCTGAGTGGCTGAAGACGAGGAGGGTGGAGGAGATGCGTGGGGCAACAAGAGATAGAGACAGATGGAAGTCCATGATCGCCAACGCCATGTGGCAGGGCACCTGATGATGATGATGATGAGTGGAGTCAAGCCGAGAGTGCAACTTCCTGACAAGGAGACCACCAGCACGTCCGCCTGAACAGTCTGCATCAGTCCAGGCACTGAAGCAGCGTTATTGAATAGGTTTAGATCTCGGGTGGATTAATACCATGGACGAACTATAGGCTGAGTCCGCTACTCTTACCCTAACACCGATTGTTGCGCGTTTTGTTTTAACCAAGAAATTGTGGACAGATTTATCTTTCACCTTTCTCCTTCGCCGTGATCGGCGGTAGAAGCCGCGCTTGACTTCACAAGTCTTCTCCAGGTCACACGATTGAGACATCTGTGGGCGACTTCCTGGATCTCCAGACCACAGACGTCAGCGATGTCGTTGAAGTAGGGAGGTGTGCGGTCGTCCCTTTCTTCTCTTCGCCGCAAGTTTCCCCTGCAGGACCGTTGATATCAAATCTGTTCTGGTGTTTCTGATCGCTTGGTCTACATATTTCAGCTGTCTTTTTTTAATTTTTTTTTTATTTTTTATTGATCTCTGTTAGCAGTTGGCGCTTAACACTCAGTTCTTTTAATATGCTGTCGTTTGACTCTTCTCTCTGTCCATTTGACTCTGAGAAGTCGTCTATAGAGGCACATTTCTGCTGCATTGATTATATTTTCTTCGTCTTTTCTTAATGTCGAGGCTTAGCAACCGTATATTAAATCAGGCCAAGTCAAAATTTTCACAGATTGGTGCTTCGTTAGAGAAGCTTTTCTTCCAAATGTTAGCACTGTCAGTATCTGCAGACGCCATGCAGTTTGCAGTAAATGTGATGGGTTAACAGTATGTATAAGTATGCATGAAAACGTTATATGAAGACTCATGCTGCTATTGTACAAGTTTAGCGCTGTTGGTGTCAGCAGATATCATGGGGGTTTGCTATTTCAGTTCCAGTTATGGATAGTTTCACACTATGAATCCCTGCGCTAGGAATAAATTCTGTATGCACTGAAGCCATGTGATAGAAACGATCTAATCATTAAGCCAGCACATAAACGTCATGCGTTGGCAAGGTGCTGGGATCATTCATAGCTGAAACAATCTAGGATACATTGTGATAATATGTGGGTCTCAATCTGTTAAGGAAAACCAAACCAAACCAACCAACCACCAACCAACCAACCACCAACACAACAACCAACAACCAACCAACCCAACCAATGACCAACCAACCAACCAACCAACCAGCCAACCAACCAAGCCAACCAACCAACCAACCAACCAACAACCAACCAACCAACACTGACCAACCAACCAACCAACCGACAAACCAACCAACCAACCAACAACCAACCAACCAACCAACCAACCAACCAACCCACAACCAACCAACCAACCAACCAACAACAAAACAAACAAACAAACAAACAACAAACAAACAAATAAACAAACGAACAAGCAAGTAAGCAAACAAACAATAAATAAAGAAAAACAAACTAACAAACAAGCAAACAAACAAACAAAAACAAACAAACAAGCAAGCAAGCTAATAAACACAAACAAACAAACAAACAAACAAACAGACATCTGGAAATGGACGAAAACAAACCAGCCCACTAGCATAAACTGATCCGGGATTTGCTGTGATGACCGGGACGGTTTTCCATTGTGTATAGTCTAGAGTATTCGCTGGGGTATCTGCTCTACCCTATGTGTAACCTGTCTTTTTTTTCATCAGGAAATTATAAACATGTTCCTATGTCATTCAGGTAGCTGTTCTACAAGATTAGTTCTGTGTCTGTCGACATTATAAAGTTTGCAGTGATTAGGCTGGTCTGTTTACTCTAATTCCATTCTTATTTTTTTACAGGGCAAGTTTTGGTAAATTCGAACTTTATTCAACATGTAATTTTGTGAGGTTAGCTCTGTTGGTATCTGCAGATAAAACGTAGTGAGTTTGGCATAGTCTGTAAGCTGGACTGGGCTCTCTACTCTAACCCGGGTGCATACGATAAGCACGCCTTTTCTAGTACTATCTGTAAGCGCACATGCCCAAAATGATGTAAAGGGTGCACATTTTGGACCAGGAAGTGCGCTTTGTGCATTTATGAAATCGAAAGGTAATGCGTCTTTGCCTCAAGAGAATGCAGTGGAAATTATGAGTCATCACTATGCCAGGTTGAATTCACTACTTAATAATTCAAAGGTTAATGAATTAAATACTCTCTCTGTGTGTCTCTCTCTCTCTTTCTGTTTGTCTGTCTGTCTGTCTGTCTCTCTCTCTCTCTGTGTTTGTTGTCTCTCTCTCTTTCTCTCTCTCTCTCTCTCCCGCTCTTTCTCTGTCTCTCTCTTTCTTTTCCCCTTCTCTCTCTCTCTCTTCTAAATGCGGTAAATGTATGTGTGTGAATAGAACAACAATTTAACATCTCGTAACAACTGTATCTGCACAAATCGTTTCCACACAAATGCAGTTTGTGTGAGCGATAAGTCTGTACAGCAATACATCATTTATTGAAATAACAATCTTTTGGCAACTCCGCTCTGTGCAGAAGAAGTTGAGAATGTATGACGTATATGTTGAATCATATAATATGAATAAAGTACATATACATTTACCTCTTATTGATAGTCTGTATTTCATGCTGAGAAAAATAAAACTCTTATTGAGAATGGAAAACATTTAGAGATTGGGTTTCAGAGTTCGTTCGTAGCTGCACAATTGTTTGAAAGTGTGTTTAAATGTCAAAGACATTTAGATCCATCTTCGGTAATGATTTCTATTAAAAAATTGTGAGACATGTTATTCTGTAATGATGTTACTTATTATCTGCATCATAATGGTTGACGCGTGTGCTATTTGTAAGTATAACTCGTCTTTTCAGTTTCAATTTTAGTTTCTCAAGATGACGTCTCCGTGGTCGGAATTATTTCCATACGCACTTACGCCATTGATGCCATGTGATGGAGAAGATTCAAAATGATCATGGCACAAGCCTGAAGCCTGCACACAAATCCATGAGCTGGCCAGGTCCTGAAGTCCCACCTAACGCATGTTTGTTATCCTTTACTGGTATTCATATCAATCTGTCACTGGAGCAGTCTAGGCTACATTGAAACAACATGTGTGTGTATCTGAAGCTAAAAAACAACAACAAAACACAAAACAAACAAAATTAAGAAACAAAATAAACAAAATAAAATATAATCAAATATAATAAAGTGAAATGAAATGAAACGAAATGAAATGAAGTGAAATGAAATAAAATAAAATAAAATAAAATAAAATAAAATAAATAAAATAAAATAAAATAAGATAAGAAGAAATAAAATGAAATTAAGTAAAACGAAACAAAACAAGAAAAAATAAAATGAAATGAAGTAAAACAAACAAACAAAAAGATAAATGAAATAAGATAAAATAAAATGATACGAAATAAACAAAAGGAAAATAAAAAAATAAAAAAAAAGGGGGGGGGGGGGGGGGCGGATTGAAAAAACAACCAGCCCCTAAGCATAAGCTTGGCTCATTATCATCATCATCATCATAAGGTGCCCTGCCGCATGGCGTTGGCGACCATGGACTTCCAACCATATCTATCTGTCGTTGCCCCCAGCATCTTCCCCACCCTCCTCATCCCCAGCCACTCTGCAAGTCCGTCCAGCATTCTCTCCCTGGGTCTACCTGGTGCTCTCTTTCCCTCCAGCTTTCCCGTTGTGACCAGGTGCTCCAAATCCCCCTTCCTCATAAAATGGCCTATAAATGTTGCTTGTCTTTTCCTAATCTTCCTTATGAGTGATCTACTTGTGTCTGCCTCCATCATAATAATAATAATTACAATATTTATATAGCGCAAAATCTTGATAAAATCAAATCTAAGCGCTGAAGCAGACACACACGCAGGCACGCACGCTCGCACACACACGCACGCACACATACAGACACACACACACACACACACACACACACACACACCCACACACACGCATGGCTATAAATGGGGAGAAAGAATAAAAGCAATAAAAGCAAGAATAAAAGCAATGGAAAATTATAGAGAGCATAGCATACAATTATATATTATAACCATGTGATTCCCTCCGAGCGGAGACAGGCTGCAGAGGGGAGGGTTGAGTGAGGTTAGGATTTTATGCAGGAGAGAAAAGGTGAGTTTTGAGAGCGGACTTGAAGGAGACAAAAGTAGGTTGCTGACGGACTGAGAGAGGAAGTTTGTTCCAGGAGAGTGGACCAGAAACAGAGAAGGCTCGTGGACCATAGGTATTGAGCTTAGTGCGTGGAAAGCGAAGAGTCAGAGGATCAGAGGCAGAGCGGAGGGTACGTGAGGGAACATAGATCTCAAGTAGGCTTGACAGGTAATCGGGGGCTGCGTTATTGAGGCTTTTGTAGCACATGGTGTCTAGTTTGTACTGTATGCGCTTTGATACAGGGAGCCAGTGAAGTTGTGCCAGGAGAGGAGATATGTGGTCAGCTTTTTTCTTTTTGAGTACAAGGCGTGCAGCATTGTTTTGAATGCGCTGTAGGATGTGAATGGTGGAGGCAGGAAGACCAGACAGGAGTGAATTGCAATAGTCAATGCGAGACATTATGAAGGAGAGAACGAGTTTTGCAGTTGTTTCGACAGAGAGATACTTCCTGATCAGCTTTATACGATGGAGATGATAGTAGCAGGATCTGGCAGTTTGAGAAACAAAGTTGTTCATGGAGAGGGTAGAGTCAATGCAGACACCAAGGTTTTTAGCTGAATCAGAAATTGGGACTGATGTGTTACATAATGGGAGAGAAAGAGGAGGCAGCTGAGAAAGTTTCTGACGGGTGCCAATGAGGATAGCTTCTGTTTTGTCGTCATTAAGCTGAAGTCTATTGTGTGTCATCCAGTTCTTAATGTCCGAGTAACACTCAGTGGTGCGAGTCAACAGGCGCTGTATATTATCAGGTGAGTCACTGTCTTGAAGTTGGGTGTCATCAGCATAGAAGTGGTGTTTTATAGAATGGGAGTTGGTGATGGTGGACAGGGGGGAGGTGTAAAGAGTGAAAAGAACAGGGCCAAGGACAGATCCTTGTGGAACACCACAGGTCAGGTATGCAGGTTGAGAGTAAGTGCCATTGATGAGAACGGTTTGTTTTCTGTTTGATAGGTATGAAGTGAACCAAGACAGAGCAATGTCAGAGATGCCAAAAGTATGATGAAGTCTAGAAAGGAGAATACCATGATCAATGGTATCAAAGGCTGCAGACAGATCAAGGAGTGTGAGGAGAGAGACTTTGCCAGTATCAGTTGCAAGGAGGAGATTGTTGAGAATGTGTAGTAGGGCAGTTTCAGTGCTATGGCACTGGCGGTAGGCTGACTGGAAAGGATTGAGGAGATTGTTGGCAGACAGGTGAGAGTTCAGCTGGTTGAGGACGACTTTTTCAAGGAGTTTTGACAAGAAAGAGAGATTAGAGATAGGCCGGTAATTTTTCAGTTCATTTGGATCTAAATTGTGTTTCTTGAGGAGAGGGTGAACAATAGCAGACTTGAAAGAATCTGGGACAGTTCCAGTTTGAAGAGAAGTGTTGATGATGTCAGTGATGAATGGGAGGAGAGTAGGGAGACAGTCGGCGTAGACAGAACCTGGAAGAGGATCCAGTTCGCAGGTTTTGAACGACATGGATCTGATTGTGTTGAGAATTTCTTCTTGTGAGACTGGGGTAAAAGTAGTAAGAGGTGTGCCAGAGAAGGAAGGGTCAGGTGGGCATGGTTGACAGGGTGTCCTGTCAAGCCTGTCACGAAGAGTTTGTATTTTGGTGGTGAAATAGTTGGAGAATACAGATGGGAGTTCTTCATTTGTATGTTTTGTTGGGAGAGGTAAATCTTTTCGTGTGCCAAGGAGATGATTCATGGTTGTAAAGAGTTCTTTTGAAGAAGAGGCATTCAGGATTTTGGTTTGGAAATAGCTTGTTTTTGCTGATGCAATGAGGGTGGATACTTTTGTTTTAGAGGCTTGGAAAAGTTGCCTGTGTACAGTGAGTTTGGATTTGCGCCAGCGGCGCTCTGCTCTGCGGCGGGCACGTTTTGCACAGGCGATCTCATGAGTGAGCCAGGGGGTAGGGGGGCGGTCAGGTAAAAGACGGGTTGTGGCTGGAGCATGAGTGTCCAGAAGATGGTGGAGAGTAGTATAGAATTCATCGGCAAGGTTATGTGACTTTTCAGAAAGGAGACGGGAGGCATCAGATGAAAATGTGGAGAGGTCGATAGATTTGAGATTGCGTCGAGTCACTGTGCGCATGGTACGGGAAGGAGGAGAAATGTCGAGAGAACAGAGAATTGCAGAGTGGTCAGATGGAAGGGCTGAAGTTAGACGGGTAGAAAGAACTAAGCAGTTGTCAGTAGCGGAATTGTGATGATCACGAGAAATGATCCAGTCAAGAATGTGACCTTTTTGATGGGTTGGTTCAGAAATGTGTTGAGTCATATTGTGATTGGACAGAGAGTTGATGATATGTCTTGTGTCATAACGGTGAGTGTTGTCATAGTGGACATTGATATCACCTAGAATGATGAGATTTCCAGGTAAGAGGCAGTAGTGGTCAAGCAATTGGTCAAAGTCAGAGAGAAACATGGATGTGGTGAGTTTGTTGGCAGAGCTAGGTGGGGGTCGATAGACACAGGAGAAGGTGATGGGGTGAGGGGTGGATTGGAAGGATACTTCAACGTGCTCGAAAGAAGGATGGGAGAAAGGCAGAGACTGCGAGAAAGATAGGCGGGAATGGAGTGAGTCGTTGTAGAGGATGGCGATACCGCCACCTCGGGATGAGCGATGGAAAGAAGCAAGCCTGTAACCACTCGGAGTGAGGCTAGCAAGTATAGGTTCGTGACCAAGGGGGTTAAGCCATGTCTCCGTGATAAAAGCAATGTCAACATGCTCATCTGCGACAAAGTCAGCAATAACATCGGCTTTGTCACCAGTGCATGCCGACTGAGCATTAAAAAGGCATAGTTTCAGCCTATCACAGTCATATGGTGGCGGCTGAGGTGGCGACGAAGGCGGCACCAACGGGACAGAAGGCGAGAGCGGCACCGGCGGGACAGAAGGCGAAGGCGGCACCATCAGGACAGAAGGCGAAGGCGAAGACGGCAGAGGAGGAGACAAAGCTTGCAGCAGCGAGGTCAAGGGCAGGGGCAGTGGAGGAGAAGAAGAAGCAGGAGACGAAAAGTGGCGTCGGGCAGGAGGCAGGTTGTGCCAAAGACGGTGGAGACGTCCACCACGACAGGATCGCGCAGTGCGGGGCTTGCTACACAGCCCCAATGTACGTATGCGCTGGTAGACGCCTCCACCGAGGTAGCATTTGCTGTGTTTAAAAAGTGTCAGTCCAATTTGTTTTATAAAAGACGGGTCCATAATTGCGAGCCAGGCAGGAGAGGAAGACACTTGCAGGTTGGTGTGTGGGTTGGTCAGTTCACAACACTAAAATCCAGAGAACGCAGAACACAAAGGTTTGGAAGCTGTAGCGTTGGGCGAACACAGTAGGCTAAGGTGTAAACACAATTCACAGATAAAATGTCCGACTTGAGCGGCTGAATTAAAATGATGAAAAGTAGGTATAAAAACTTTAAAATCGGATTATCTGGTAAAATATTCAAAATTTAAAAAAAATATTTACATCACCGTGTGTCCGGATTTCAAAGCAACAAACATACAAAATTCAATGCATAAAACCAAATAGAACCACGATAAAATCACTGTAAAACACCACACACACTTTTGCTGCCTGCTGGCGCGACATCTACTCATGAATTCAAGACTGTCTCGTTTGTTTTCTTTGCTGTGCATGGAACTCTCAACATTCTTCTGAGAAACCACATCTCGGCTGCCTCGATCCTGCTCTGGCTTTGCTTGCTCACATCAGAAAAAGACCCCCCCCCTCCCCCCACACCTCAGCCCAAGTCAATACTACACAAAGCCTCCGCTACCTTTCAGCATGATGAAAAAAGCGTCTCCTTTATCATAGCTAAAAGTAGCACGCCGAGGGTTGAACCCACAACCCTTGCATTATGAGCTTGGTGCTCTAACAACTGAGCTAATGGGGCACAGAAATTGTGGCCTACCAGAGGGTCGAACCCACACCTCCTGCTTAATCCACATGGCGTTCTAATCTACTGAGCTAATAGAGCCATAACTTGCTTGTTTTTTGTTCGTTTGTTTGTTTGGATTTCGTTCCTTCAGTAACTTTAATTGCTTGTGTCATCTTGAAGGATCTTCACTTTTAATAGATTGCTTAAAGTGTTCATTGTTTTTATTTTCTAGTGGTGTTTGTTTGATGTGCTATTTTCTTTTTGTTTTTGTTTATTTGTATTTCGTTCCTTCAGTGACTTTAGGTGATGGTGTCAGCTTGAAGGATTTTCGCTTTTAATAGATTACTTAAAACGTTCATTTATTTTTTTTTTCTTATGGTGTTTGTTTGCTGTCTGTGCTGTTTGTTATTGATTTTTGTGTGTTTTTTTATTAAATACTTAAGTCAAAATTGTGCGGTTTGTTTGGGCAGAGTTGCGCTCTTTTGATTGCCAGTCGATTGAATTAGTTCAGTTGACTAATGCAACAAAGGCTTATTACTGGCTGGGTCAGTTGGCTGAGCGTTGATTCAAGATCTCATGTCTCAAGTTCCATCCCAATCCGTAACAGAAAACCTGTCCTTTTAGCTGCCCGTCTTACTGCTCTGATCATTCTGGTAATTTCGGCGTAATGTTTCATAGGTTCCGTTCCGTCTTTTCCGTTTCAGGACCTTGCAGGCGTGTAAGCCAACGGCCACACCACGTTGAACACACCGGTTCTCGTCCGATCACCGAAGTTAAGCAACGTTGGACCTGGTAAGTACTTGGATGGGTGGCCGCCTGGGAACACCGGCTTCTTCTTCTTCAGTGGCATTAACGTCCCAGCGTGATAACGATTAGGGACTGTCGTAAGATGAGTCTTGTCATATAGTTAAAGGAGATAAGCGTTGTCTTATAATTTCCATGTCTGAGCTGTGAATGGAACACCAGGTGCTGTTGGCAACTTTTTAGTCTAGGTAGGGCCTCAGGACCTGGCCAGCTCATTGGTTTATATGCATGCTTAGAGATTTGTGCCATGATCACCACACACATAGCACCTGTGACGTTAGTGCATATGGAATTCGTTCCGAGCGCGGAGACGTCATCGAAATCTTGAGAAACTGAAACTGAAGCAAGCGTGTAGGGTATTGTGCATGCTCAGGGATTCCTGCCACATAATGTTTGGCAGATAAGGGTAGAAAGCATATGAAAGTGTGCCAGAGTGATGAATCCTGCTTGAAGATCATCTCATAAACAGTTGCGAAACTTTTAATGACCACAGTGACACACAGAAAGATAGACAAACAGTCATATCCTCCCTTTCGTCGATATAAAACAATAAACATCGGTTTTTTTTCAAACGGAAGATTAAAGTGAAAACAATGATGCATGTCTATCTCAACTCCAAGGACATTATTTAGTAATTCATGAAACCTTCATTGCTGTCTCAGAAGAACATTAATTCATTGAAACCAATCCTTTGACTTGTCAGTTTCCCGAATACGAAGCCGTTCATCATGATGGGATTCGACCATCAGTAATAAACCACCTTTCGGCTCCGCTGGTACTTTAAGTGTGATCTCGTCATTCACAGAACTCAGAACACAACGCTGCAAAGGTCAGGGGAAATAAGCAATACTATGACGTTCTCGTGATATCAGAAAGCAGTAGCTTCCCTTACGTTATTTTTCTTAAACTTTCCATTTTACTAAATGAGAGTGTGACGGGAACGATAACGGATCGGTTTAATTTTTTTAGTTTGTAATTTTTGGATATTGCTCAGACGTCTGCTCAGGGCCATTTCAGGACTGAGGGATTCGCTTGTAATCAACACGAAGGCGAGACTGCGTGAACGCGAGGCTGTAGCCTATAAAAGGAAGACTGTATGGTTCCATTCTTCTGCGGGCCTCTGTAGCTAGTTGGTTTGAGCGTCGGATTCACATGCTAATGGTTGTGGGTTCGAATCCGGTGCGCTACATAATCTGGCTTCTCACTGTCCATCTTAGATCATTTTGTTCGTGTGTCAGTATAGGATTAGATAATCCCATTGCCCCATTTTCCTGGATGGTTATCCCGTCGCCATATCACCTGAGGTGGTGCTGACGTAAACTGAATCAAATCAATCAATCAATCCATTTCGTGGATTATGTTTGGGCCTCTATCTGTTTCTACACTTTTCAACATTTCCTGTAAAGCATTACAATGACGCACTGAAGGTCATATCGGTGCAATCTGCACTGGAGGAAGAAACATCTCGAACCTTGCTTCGACGATGAAAACAAGAGAGAGAGAGAGAGAGAGAGAGAGAGAGAGAGGAGAAGAGAGAGAGAAGAGAAGAGAAGAACTGACAGAGAGAAGAGAGGAGACAGAGAGACAGAGACAGAGACAGAGAAACAACAGAGCGATAGCGGGAGAGAGAGAGAATTGAGAGGAGAGAGGGGATGGGTGGGAGAGAGGGCAGTGAGAGAGAGAGAGAGAGAGAAGGGGGGTGGGTGGGGAGAGAGGAGAGTGAGAAAGAGAGAGAGAGACAGACAGGCAGACAGACAGAGTACTTCTAGTTCTGTAGTGGCGAAACAGGATGAGTCTTATCATTGCATTTCACTTGTTAAGTACTTTGTTTTTAATGTTTGCTATCTGTTTCATTCTGAGTCAGCAGCAGCAGCAGCAGCAACGATAGAGAATGAGCTCTGAGGAGAGGTTGTAATTTGAACTGTACTGATACACATTGTTGAAACCTGAAATAATGTGTCTCTTTTCGTTTCTTTTTGTCAGTACTGCAGTTGCACTGCTGTGGCATCCTTTGACTGCAGGTATGTATCTTTTAAACTTTCTCTTTTTCTCTCTGTCTCTTTGTTGTCTCTGTCTCTGTCTGTCTCCGTGTCTCTGTCTGTCTGTCTGCCTCTGTATCTTTCTGTCTCTCTCTTTCTCTGTCTCTGTCTGTCTGTCTGTCTGTCTGTTTCTCTCTCTCTCTCTCTGTCTCTGTTTGTGGCTAGTTGAATAAAGCATTTCGTAATGGCATTTGTATTCTCTGTGCCTGTCTGTTTCGTATGCCTGTTTCTCTCCCTTTCTCTCTGTCTCATTTTACTTTGTCCTTCATTCTTCTCTACCTTTTTCTTTGTCTACATGTAGTTTCTCTTTCTCCCTTCTGGGTTACTGTCTCTTTCTCTCAGTTTTTCTCTCTTAAAGGGGGCAGTAGACAGCTTGATAGACGTTTGGACTTCTAATCCGAAGGTCCTGGGTTCGATTTGCCTCAACGCTTGCGCTTGGTGGATAAAGGGTGGACATTTTTTGTTGTTGGTCTTCCTGGTCAACATGTGTATAAACCGGACAGTGCCTTAACCCTGTCCGTGTGTATACGCATGTAAAATATCAAATATCAAATATCAGACTATAGATGCAACAATGCATGGACAAATTTTCAACGGCTTGCGACAACTTCGGTCTTACAATAAGCACTAAGAAAACCGAAGTCATGTATCAGCCTCCTCCAGGTGTTCCATATACTGAACCAAATATCGAGGTCAAGGGCACAAAACTACATGCAGTCGACAACTTCACATATCTCGGCAGTTCCCTATCACGTTGTGTGCATATTGACGACGAAATCAACAAACGCATAGCTAAGGCCAGCACTGCATTTGGGAGGCTGCGTCCTACTGTATGGGACAGAAGAGGTATCTCGGCCACAACTAAACTCAAAGTGTACAAAGCGGTAGTCCTCACCACTCTCCTCTACGGCAGTGAGACCTGGACTGTTTACAGTAGACACGCAAGGAAATTGAATCATTTTCACACCAAAAGCCTCAGAAAGATTCTTAATATCCGATGGCAAGAGAAGATCCCTGATACAGAAGCACTAGAGAGAGCCAATCTCCCCTCCATCCACACTTTACTTCAAAAGAGTCAAGTTCGTGGGCTGGCCATGTGTACCGGATCTCTGACACCAGAATTCCAAAGCAACTCCTCTACGGGGAACTAGCGTCTGGCAAGAGAACAGTTGGAGGCCAGAGAGAAAACGGTTTAAAGACAGCTTGAAGGCATCGCTAAAGTCCCTCAACATAGACTGGGAGAATTGGGAAAACCTTGCCCTCGACCGTACAGTCTGGTGTAGAAGAATCGAAACCGGATGTACCACTTCAGAAGGGTTTCGTATCCAATCTGCACAAGAAAAACGAGCTGCACGGAAAGCTAGGGCTGCAAACCCTTCAACCACAGTAACCGACCACAGATGTCCAACCTGTGGACATTACTTCCGTGCCCGGATCGGATTGATCAGTCACCTCCGGACACACTGACTCAAATCAACTTCATGAAGCCGTGGTCATTGTCGACAACGACTGACGAACACCATCAAATATGCACGTTAAAGCTGTAATCCATGTCAGTGGCGGCCTTACGAAAATATGAACGCTCCCAACATGCAGGCAACGGACAGGTTTCCAAAAAAAAAAAAAAAAGAAAAAAAAAAAAAAAAGACTTTCAGTCAAGATTTTTATGATTGGAAAATACAATATATCTATCATTCTCATTATTTCTTTCACTAGCTAACGCTCTCTCTCTCTCTCTCTCTCTCTCTCTCTCTCTCTCTCTCTCTCTCTCTCTCTCTCTCTCTCTCTCTCTCTCTCCCCCTTCTCTTTCTCTCACACACACAGGCGGACGCGCACGCTCTCATATACATATACGCACACTCCCCTCTCCCTCTCTCACACACACGTGCACACTCTCTTTCCTTCTCTCTCACAGACATATATTCTCTCTCTCTCTTTCTCTCTCTCTCTGTCTCTCTGTCTGTCTACCTGTCTGTCTGTCTCTTTCTCTTTCTTTTTCTCTGTCTCTGTCTCTCTCTCTCTCACACACTCTTTCTCTCCCTCATCCTCTCTCTTTCTCGTTCCAGGTTCAACTGTTTGAAGTCAGTGTGTGTGTGTGTGTGTGTGTGTGTGTGTGTGTTGTGTGTGCGTGTATGTGTGTGCGTGCGCGTGCGCGTGCGCGTGTGTGTATATTATGTCTCTAACATTTTTTCTTAGGGATGACGTAAATAATACTGTCACCATCAACATCGTTCCTTATCACTGCTGCAGTTGTTAATGTTTGTTGTTGTTGTTGCTGGCGTTGGTGATGTTCGTTTTCTTCTTCTTCTCCTACGAGTCGGCATGTTTGCTGCCCATTATAATGCTCCAATCATTCTTATGGGGCCAGTGCTTCATGGGGTCCTGTTTCCTCGCCATTCCATGACACTGCCAACGCATAATCTGAAGAAGTCTGGTTGCTTACAGATACGGAACATATATGCGATTGTTAGAGTGCAATGAATCTACCAAACTCTAGACTTCAACTTTTTGTCTTTGATACAAGATTTGTTCTACCATTTGAATTATTGAGAGCTGTGTCACAATTAGTATATGTATATGTATATGTATATGTCTATGTATGTATGTATCTCTATGTGTGTGTGTGTGTGTGTGTGTGTGTTTGTGTGTGTGATTTTGTGTGTGATTTTATGGTGTGTGTGTGTGTGTATATACAGTGGAAACCTGATATAACAGAGATGATGGGACCAAATCAAAATCCCTGTTATATCAGATCCCTGTTATATCAGATATCAAGGGAAATAAGGACTGATCAACTAACTCTTGATCTAGGCCTAGATCTGGTCTGGTGTAAGTGTGCAGTAAGCTTACAAACTGAATGATGGCGCAGTCAGTCACTGACTCGGTGGCCTCAGGCCTACACGCTTGCGCGCGCATCACGCTCGCATTGCGAAGCGTTCTTTCAGTGTACAGTACACAGTATACCAAGGCTAGCCTAGATCTAGATCTAGGCCTACTGCGTGGCGTGCTGAGTCTAGGCCTAGGCCTTTCTGCTGCAGAGCCCGTCTCGGCATCCCTGCTATAACCGATCGAGCCCTCTTGTCTCCCTGTTATTGCCGATAAGTTTTAATAGAGACAAAGAGGAAGAAAAAATGGGGATTGAAAAAAGCCCTGTTATATCCGGATTCCTGTTATAACCGGTCCTGTTATAAATGGTTTCCACTGTATATATATATATAAAACAAACAAACAAAAACGGGACGGCAGAGAGCAAACTTTAACTTTTTTTAAAAACTTTTTTTTTTATTCGTCTTTTGTTTCACAAAAACAAATGGACATTTAACATACAATGTGGCAACGAAGAATGACAACAACAACAACAAATTTTACACACATGAAAAGACAACACTGATGCATGAACTCTGCATAATGATGTAGTTTATACATTTGAAGTCTAAAAATGAACATTAAGATTTAGCGCATGTCAGCATTTCCCCTATGAACCCGTTTCACAAACCACATCTCTTTGCTGAGCGACAATCAAGTATCATCGAACAATGTGGTAACAGAAATGATATAAATTTATACATATAAAATAAATATTGCAAACTTTAACTTAAAAAAACATTTTTCGTCCCATTTTCTACGCCACCTTTATGGCAACAGAAGCTGGAACAGTTTTTATAATCGGTGATGATGTCATTGAGGATGATAATCATGATGCTATGGAGTCCCTCTTAGGATTGAGACTGCGTGACAGGTATGTACTGTACGCTTACTATCATAAGATATCCTGGCGTCAACCAGGCCCGAGAGATACAGACACCTGCGGTGCTGGTGAGAAGATTAGAGCAACACCCTCAATGACGCATCCGTGAAGTGGATGAGACTCGACTGTGTGGTCCCAGTCTTCCCAATGAGCTCATAGCACGCCCAACTCTGGGTAGGAGCCGGGTAGAGCCGAAAAATCCCACGCAAACTTAAACTTAATGATGACAAAACAGAAACCCTTTTCATCGAGTCAATAAAGACTTCTTGTGTACTTCCACAGACCATTCCCAGCATGTTGGCACTGCCAACGTTGTATCAGCACCTTTAGCTAGAGACTTAAGTTTAACCCTTGACTCCCCCACCCTGCTCATAAGCAGCCTGCTTTGTCAACCATGCTAGCAAAGCAAAATCTTAACCCTTTGACTGCATCACCCTATCCACCAACTTCCTGCAGGATTCTGGTGGATAGGGTCAGGGAGTCAAAGGATTAATTTTTTTGCAGTAGGTGGATGGGGTGCGGCAGTCAAAGGGTTAAAGATCTGTAATGATTTGTCACTCGAATCTCACATCTCCAACGTTTGTCGCTCAGCCTCTCTAGAAATTCGCCACATTACAGTTATTTGCATGTATCTAACTAATCATCATCATCATCATCATCATCATCATCATCATCATGTGCCCTCCCGCCTGGCATTGGCGATAATGACCCTCCATATGATTCTATCCATTGTCGTTGCAAATACTTCTCCTACCTTCTCTGTTTTCATCCACTGCGCATGTCCGCCATACAATTTCTCCCTGGGTTTGACTGGTGCTCTTTTTCCCTCCAGCTTTCCTGTTGTGATCAGGTGCTCTGATTTCTTTTGCCTCATAAAATGTCCTATAAATGTTGTTTGTCTTTTCCTAATCTTCTTCATTAATAATCTTCTTGTGTCTGCCTCCTTCAAGACTGTCTCATTTTGTTATCTTTGCTGTGCATGGAACTCTTAACATTCTTGTTAGAAACTTCATATCAGCCTCCTGGATCTTGTTCTGATTTAGTGTATTGAGTGTCCACATCCGTACAACAGTATAGGTTCTGTATAACACTGAATAACTCTCTTCCTGATGTTAATTGCTATGATGTTAATTACCTAACTACTCACGCAGCAAAACCGCTCGTCTGTGCCTTTGTCCTCGCAAGATTTGACAGTTTCGCCAAACTATCATAATTCCTGCTGTTAAGTTCCAACCCCTTACCTTTGCTTTCTATTTCTAGTATATTCACAAGGTTTTGTAGGTCCCTTTCATTTTCTGCAATTAGCACGGTGTCATCTGCGTATCGAATGTTGTTTATCATTTTCCCTCCAACTTTTAATCTAGGGTCTTCTTCTATGTTTCTCATGATGTTTTCGCTGTAAAGTGAAAACAGATCTGGTGATAAAACACAACCCTGTCTGACTCCTCTTTTGATGTTCTGGAAAGAGCTTATATCGTTTTCTATTCTCATTGCATTTCATTGATCATCATCATCATCAGGTGCCTTGCCACACGGCGTTGGCGATCATGGCCTTCCATCTGTTTCTATCTCTTGTTGCCTCAAGCATCTCTTCCACCCTCTTTGTCTTCAGCCACACTGCAAGTCCGGCCATCTTCTCCCTGGGTCTACCTGGTGCTCTCTTTCCATCCAGCTTTCCCGTTGTGACCAGGTGCTCCAATTCCCCTTTCCTCATAAAGTGACCTATAAATGTTGCCTGTCATTTCCTAATCTTCCTTATTAATGATCTTCTTGTGTCTGCCTCCATCAAGATTGTCTCGTTTGTTTTCTTTGCTGCCCATGGAACTCTCAACATTCTTCTTAAAAACCACATCTCGGCTGCCTCAATCTTGTTCTGGCTTTGCTTGTTGACTGTCCACGCCTCACAACCGTATAAAAGTATTAAGTTCTATATAACATTTAAGAACTCTCTTCCTGAGGTTAATTGATAGGCATTTGTTGGTAAGAATGCTTTTCATCTTTTTGAATGCTGTTTTGGCTTGGCCGACTCTGCTGGCTATTTTGATGTGCATCTGACGTCTGGTGAAATGATCGTTCCCAGGTATTTAAACTTATCAACCTGTCTCAAGGTTGTACCATGATGTTATTTTGCATGAGGGGATTTCATGTTTTTACTGATCACCATGACTTTAGTCTTCCTGCTGTTTAGTTCCAACCCCTTACCTTTGCTTTCTATTTCAAGTACATTCACAAGGTTTTGTAGGTCCCTTTCATTTTCTGCAATTAGCACGGTATCATCTGCGTATCGAATGTTGTTTACCATTTTCCCCCCAACCTAAAGAATCCAGGGTTTTCCTCTATGTTTCTCATGATGTTTTCGCTGTAAAGTGAAAACAGATCTGGTGACAAAATACAACCCTGTCTGACTCCTCTTTTGACGTTTTGGAAAGAGCTTATATCGTTTTCTATTCTCATTACAGCTGTTTGTTCCCAATACATATTTCTGACTGTTCGTAGATCTTTTCCATCAATATTGAGTCTTTCTAGTTGGTTGATGAATTCTTCATGTCTTACCTGATCGAAAGCCTTGGTGCAATCAACAAAGCATATAAATATAAATTCTTATTCATCTCAATTGATCTCTCTATGATAGTTCTTAGGATGTATATGGCATTAATAGTTCCTTTCCCTTCTACAAATCCACACTGTTCATCTGCTAGTTCTCTTTTGATTCTACGATTCCTTGTCCTCATCACGATTATTCTTAATAGGAATTTTATTACATAACTCATCAAACTGATTGTGCGATGGAGTTCGCATTCTATAGCCCCTGTCTTCTTTGGAAGTGCGATGAAAATTGATTTTGACATATCTTTGAGGATTTTTCCAGTGTCATGAATTTCATTTAGGAGGACTGTTATTTTTTTAATACCAGATTCCTCCCGGGCTTCAATCATCTATGTAGTAATGTTGTCTGGTCCTGGGGCTTTTCCTGGTTTCATCTTTATCAGTGCTGCTCTAACTTCATCTTTCATTATTGGTGGTCCTTCAACGTTCTTTCTCATAATGTGTTCTTCGTTTCTGCCATCTTCAAAAAGGTCTTTAATGTACTCTCCCCATCTGTATAATATTTTGTCTTTTTCCATGATAAGCGTACCATCTTTCGATTTTAAGCAACCAGTTGATGTACATGTATGTTTCCTGTGGACAATTTCTTCAGTTCGTCTGTACATACCCTGAGAATCCGTTTTGTGTCGGTCTTCTATTTCTTTGCATTTTGTTTTTAGCCAAGCTTCCTTAGCTTCATTGCACCTATTTCTTTCTGCCTTTGTTCTCTCCAAATTAGACTACTGTAACTCCCTCTTTTCTGGCTGTCCTCAAAATCAATTAGACAAACTTCAAAAAGTACAAAACTCTGCCGCTAAACTTGTTTCTCGTTTCCGCAAGCATGATCATGTCACACCTATTCTCAAATCCCTTCACTGGTTGCCTGTTCAAGCTCGCATTGACTATAAGCTTGCCTCACTATGCCACTCTTTTTTCTCTGATCTCTCTCCTCGCTACCTGGCTGATCTTCTCTCTGTGTACACTCCTTCTAGAAATCTCTGCTCCATTGCTGATACCAGATTGCTCCGTGTTCCACGCGTGCGCACAAAAACATTTGGACATCGCTCTTTCTCCTTCGCAGCCCCCACTATCTGGAACTCTCTTCCCTTTGAAATCCGACACCTAAAATCGACTTCTTCTTTCAAAACAGCTCTAAAAACTCACCTCTTTCAAAAATATTATCAGTAAGTTCAACCTCATTTCCCCCCAGCCTAATAGTAGAAAAGGTGTGTTAGTGTGTGTGTATGTTATAGTAGGTAGGTGGGGGGTGGGGGTGGGTGATTATAGAGCCCAATGTGCCTCACAGTACTTTGGGGTATAGCCGTGGGGGTTGTGGGGTGCATTTGGACTTGCGTGAGAATCCGTGTATGATTGTAGCGTATGTAGTATTTTTATGGATTTATTCTATTACTTTGTATTGTGTATTTAGTGTATGTACGTGAGGTCCGAGAGATTGAAATATTGTGAGTGAATGATTGTAAAGTGTCATAAGCTCCGCCGTAGGCAGAGATGTGCGCTTATAAATGGTCTCTTATTATTATTATTATTTTTATTATTATATTATTATTATTATTCCTGATTTCTTTGTTTATCTTCCTGTATATCTCCTTGTTTCTCTTTGCCTTCCTCCGTTCCTCCATCAAGCCTAAAATTTCTTTTGTCATCCAGTTCTTTTTTGCTTTTCTATCTACTTCAGGGATTTCTTCACAAGCTTAATTTATCGAATTTCTCAGCTTTGTCCATTGTTCCTCACTGTCACCAACGTCTTTCAGAGCACTGAATTTGTTTTGAACTTGTACGTTAATTTTCTACCTATCACGTCAATTGTCTGTAAGAATCCAAGATTTAGTTTGATGTTGCTTTCGGTCTGTTTCCTTTTCCTTAATTTCAGCCTAAATCTTCCCACTACAGGATTGTGGTCACTGTTGCAGTCTGCGCCTGGTAGTGATTTTGCTGACAGTAATGAATTTCTAAATCTTTTATTAATCAGGATGTAGTCAATCTGATTTTTGGTATTATCTCCTGGACTCATCCAAGTTCATTTTCTTCTATTAGGCTGCTCAAACCAGGTGTTTCCTACTATGAACTCATTCATCTGTGCCCATTCTACAAGTTTCCCCCCCTTTTCATTTTGTGTACCAAGGCCATGAGGTCCAGCTATATCCTCCACCCTATCCTTTCCCAGTTTAGCATTAAAATCTCCCATTATTGCTGTAACTTCTTGTATTTGCATTGGGCCTTGGCCATCTCTAATACTTCATAGAAGTTGTCGATGTCTTCCTGAGTATTTGCTGATGTTGGTGCAAACACCTGAATGATGTTGATATCAAATGGCCTGCCTTCCAATTTAACCAGCAAAACTCTGTCGGACACAGCCCAGTATCCCTTAACTGCTTTTGATTTTTCCCTGTCCATTACGATGCCTACTCCTATCATGTGAGTTTCCACCAGAGTATGTTACTGTATACTCTCCCGATGTTATCATGCCTGCCCCCTTCCATCTCACTCCCGTAGTCCTAAAATACTAATGTTAAGCCTTTCCATCTCTATTTTGATATTGTCTAATTTACCGTTTTGCAACAATGTTCCATGTTGCGATTTTGGTATTTGATTTTAGTTAAAAAATCTACTGGAAGACATTTTTGAAGGCTCACGCTTATGATCCTGTTCAACCCCTTATTTACAAGTTTCATTGGTTCCCATTCCAAGCTCTGGTAGGCTTCAGGTTTTCAATTCTCTGTTACAACTTTTTCTCTAAAACTGCCACCACTTATACTTCTCATCTCTTCGCCGTCTATACTTCTGGACAGCTCCGATTATCATCATCATTCACAAACGCTTATCAGGTAAAAAAAAACTTGACTTTCGGCCATCGTATATTCTCTTTCTGTCCACTGCAACAGTAGAACGCACTTCTCCACGATACTGGAGCATTGTGTCCTTGGTGACACACCTGAACACGGTCGCTGAAACGGTTCACGGTCCTCTCAGATATTCGTCATTTGTAATCCTCGTCCTTTTTTAAGAGATCCTCTGAAAACACATATACATCCATACATACATACTTATAACCTATATCTATATGTCTATATACATACATACACACACCTGTACACGTATGCGTATGTATTGTGTGTGTGAAGGGGTGTGGTGTATGTGCGTGCGTGTGCCTGTGCGTGCGTGCGTGCGTGTGTGTGTGATTGTGAAAGGGAGGAAGAGCGTGCTGTAGTGTGTGTGTGTGTGTGTGTGATTGTGAAGGAGAGAGCGTGCTGTAGTGTGTGTGTGTATGTGTGTGTGTGATTCAGTCTCAGACACAGATTGAGAGTCAGACTCAGAGTCAGAGTCAGACTCAGAGTCAGAATTACCTGTCCCCAAGAACCCAGACTTGTTGATTTTTGTCTTAGAAATAACACATTTTCCCCTCTTTAAGTCAGTTAAACTGTTTTATACTGACAGATCAATTTGTTCCAGTCCTGAGCACTTGATCTCGCCTGGTCATTCTTTGATTCGTTTTTATAAATAACGTAATAACATACACATTTTTTTTTCTCTCCTTTGATCAAATGTCTGTTTATTACATAACAGATATCTCTTTCCAGATCAGCCTTTGTTTTATTATTATTCTTTTTTTCCCCAAGAATAACTCAGCTTTTCTGTCTTGACCAGGTTCCGCTTCTGTAGTGGTCAACCCATGCCAGAATGACGGAAAGAAACCAGAACAGATACAGAACAGGCGCTACACCTCCATCCACGTTCCTCCCAAACGGTCCGAAAACGCCAATGATGATGACGATGATGATAATGATGATGATGGTGACCACGATGGTGACCATGATGATGATGATGATGGTGATGATGATGATGATGATAGTGGTGACCACAGTGGTGACCATGATGATGATGATGATGATGATGATGAGGGTGATGTCCAGTCATGTCGAAAGATGTGTTATTTACGTGACTTTGACGGTGCTTACCAACTCGGGATCAATTTCCTCCTGAATGACGCATCATACATAAACAGCAGCTACCTGCAATATCGGTTCGTCACTGAAGAACAGGAGCATGTCAACGACAAGGAGAATGGGAACTGGAGTCGTGTGACCAGTTCCTACTACAGCACAAGCGGTATATTCTTTAACATCACAGAGATACAGCTGCTGATAAACATCGAGAACGTCGCAGCCATCACTCGGCTGTGGGTTCACCTGACAGGTAAACGAGCATGACGACGTGAACCCTTTTGACTCCTGGCATCCTATCCACCAGCTGCGAAAACTTAATCTTTTGACTACCTTCACTTAATCCACCAGCTCCCTACAGGAAGGAAGGAAGCTGGTGGATAGAGTGAGAAAATCAAAGAGTTTAGTTTTTGCTTTGCCAGCATGGTTGACAATACAGGATGCAAAAGGACAGGGTGCGGGAGTCAAAAGGTTAACAACAACATCAATAACTGCAGCAGCAGCAGTAGCAGCAGCATTAGCAGCAGCAGCAGCAGCTAACAACAATAGTTGTGGTAATAGCAGCAGCAGCAATAACGGTATCTCTGTTACTGCTACTGCCACTGCCGCTGCGACTGGTTGCTACTACTGCTGAAGCTACTGACCTTGCTGCTACTACAATACTTTTACTTCTCCTATTACTATTGTTACTGCTGCTAGTCTTGCTGCCCTTGCTATTCATACTTGGATTACTTATCATTTTTTTTATTAGTAGTATTTTAAACGCCCAGTTTCCATGAGAATAAGGTGTAGGTGATATTCTTACGTATACGTATACGTGTCAAAGTCAGATACTTTATTATATGTACATTTACAATTCTAATAATGATATTAATCATGATGCTGCTGATAATAATAACAATAATACTGATAATGATTTGATAATATTCATAACAGTAACAACAACAACAATAATAATAACAATAATGATGATGATAATAATAATAATTAAAAAAAAAAAATTGATGATGATGATGACGATGATGGTGAAGATGATGATCCTGATGATAGTAACGGTGGTGGTAGTGGTGGTGATGATGATGATGACGACGACGACGACGACGACGATGATGATGATAATGTTGATTAGGCGCTAAATCTTGATGTGTATATGAATCAAATCAAAACGCACACTGGCGTCGTTTACTCACACACTCACTCACAGTGATAAAACAACTGAGGAACACACAAAGCGTAGTGGGAGGGAGCGGGGGGAGGGGGAATGCAGGAGGCGGGGATGAGGGTGGAGGTGGTGGTGGTGGTGGGGGGGGGGGGTCAATCGGCAATCACTGCTGGACAAAAAGATTATGTCATCAACTTAGACCTAGTGGAAGAAAGAAAGATTTTTTTTGTATTTCTAGAAGAAACGAAGGAAAAGTTCTTCCAGTTGTAACAAAATGGAAACAAACTGTATTTCATTAATGCATTCATGCACAAAGACATTCAACAATACACGACTAAAAACATTACACAACTTTAAAACGCCAAGGACAGCACTAGGGTGTAAGTTCTGTTCATAAAAAAACAACAACAACAAAACAAAAACAGAACATGTCAAAAAAACAAAAAAAAAAAAAACAAAAAATAAAACGTACATCTCTGTTTTTGTATCTCTTGACTGAGTAAACAGACAGCACACAAAAGAAACGGAAGCTGTGAAAGAAATGAACACAAATAACAAAGAGTATGCTCCTTTTCTTTTTCAATGCAAGCGTGGAAGGGCAGTCAGTGGGGGAAATGAGAAATGAAGGCATTAAGCAAGAATGACCAAAAAACAAACAAACAAACAACCAACCAGCCAACCAACCAACCAAACAAACAAACAAACAAACAAAACCCAGCAACATCAGCAACAAACAAAAACAAAGACAAACAAACAAACAAACAAAAAACAAACAACAACAACAAGAAGAAGAACATCAAAACAACAACAATAACAACAACAACAACAACAACAACAACGACAACGACGAACAACAACAATAACAACAACAAAACAACAACAGCAAAACAACAACAACAACAAGAACAGCAAAACAACAACAACAACAACAAACAAGGTGTGTTTTTAACGTCAAGGTAACATGAGTTTCACCCTGAGGTGCGAGGAAGCGGGACAGGTGGAACAGACAGATTCCAGAACAACAAAGGAACCAGAGTCCTCCACGCCCAACATCACAGTACTGATAGATTCAAGTCAACATACAACCACAGAGTCAGGTGACTAAATTATTTTATTTGCTTGTTTAATGGTTACCGCAACGGACTACCGACTTAAAGGTTGTGAGTCAATAACAACTACAACAACAACAACAATAATAACAACAACGACACACAACAACAACAAACAACAGCAACATCAACAAAAACAACAACAAAACAACACACAACAACAAAAACAAACAACAACAACAAACAACAACAAAACAACAACAACAACACGACGACGACGACAACAACAACAACGACAACAACAACAACAAAAAACAAAACAACAACAACAAAAAACGACAAAACAACAACAACAACAACAACAAACAATGTGTTTTTAATGTCAAGATAAAATGAATTCCACCAAGGAAGCGGGACAGATGGAACAGACAAATTCTAGAACAACAAAGGAACCAGAGTCCTCCACGCCCAACATCACAGTACTGATAGAGTCAAGTCAATATCCAGCCACAGAGTCGGGTAACTAAACATTTTTTTATTTGCTTGTTTAATGGTTAGTGCAACGGATACCGACCGACTGAAAGGTTGTGGGTTCGAATCCCCATCAGTCCCTTCAAAAATATATCATTGTGGGATTTTTCGGCTCTAATCGGCTCCTGCCCAGAGTTTGGCGTGCTATGAGCTCATTAGTTGGGAAGACAGGGACCACACAGTCGAGTCTCATCCACATCACGGATGCTTCATTGAGGGTGTTGCATCAAATCGTCTGACCAGCACCCGCAGGTATCTGTATCTCTCGGGCCTGCTTCACGCCAGGATGTATTATGAGAGTAAGCGTAGAGTTCAGCCCCCTCACGCAGTCTCAATCCTAGATGGAACTCCATAGCATCATGAGTATCATCCTCATAAACATCATCATCATCATCGCATTGTAAAAACTGTGCCTGTTTCCACGTAGAAAATGGGACGGGGAGGGAAAAAAAAAAAGAAAAAAAAAGGGAAGCACAAAAGTAACCTCCCGGAGTGCGATGATCCTTAAACAAATCTTTTATTTGATTTTTTTGGGGGGCGCTGGAACCAGAAACACTCAAATATCAAACCAGAAGGCGTGTCTGAGATAACAAAAAACCCCCCAGGTGAATCGTTGTGGCCAATTGTAAAAAATAAATCATCCATTGTAATTTTTGTAAGCTTGGGACTTCTCACCTATGATATGTCTTATCCATTCCATATATGTCATTGTACATTGAACATTGAATCATTGTTACATGTGCTGATGTTGTCATGTCTATATTTCAAAGAAAAGAATCTTTTGAGCAAGGATGAAAAAAAAATTTGGCCAACTGGTCTGTCAGCTCATTTTCAGCCAACTGTCTTATTTTCTTGTTTTTATTAAGCGTTCTGATTCTAGTGTGTGTGTGTGTGTGTGTGTGTGGTGTGTTGTGTGTATGTGTGTGTGTGTGTGTGTGTGTGTGTGTGTGTGTGTGTGTGTGTGTGTATGTGTGTGTGTGTGTGTGTGTTTCTAGTTCCTGTTTGGCTTAAAGCTAGCTGTCAGTTTGATTAAGACTTTTTATTTGGTGCCTTGTTAAAATTTTACTTTCTGAGAAGAAAATACGCACATGTGTGTTGAAATGCACGCATCAGCGGACTTGTATAAACGCACACATGGTAAATCCATTGTGATAAAAAAAAAAAAAAAAAGAAAAAAAAAAAGAATAATGGAATAATCACAAACAAACACCAGATACAAAATTAGGAGAAAAGACTGAAACTTCCCTGCTGCTTCGTCCAGTGGGAGAGAAAATGACTAAATGAAAACACAAATGTGTTTGTGAGTAAATTTTTTGTATTGGCATCCGTCTGTCTCGGGAGACAATGGAGATTGCGCCTTGGAAGTCATTCTGCGGTGGAACTGCAGCGCCGGCTGTGGCTGTAGAGCCCGATCCTCGAACGGCAGGTCCTGTTGCAGTTGCTGCACGTGAAGATGGTGTCGTCCAAAGGCGCTGACCCTGCTCTCTGGCGTCTGCGTGCTCTTCTTACCTCCCACTGCTCCTCTCTCCTCTGTTCTGCTCCTCTGAGTAATGAACTTCTCACTAATTTTGTATTTGGTGCCTGTTTGTGATCTTACATTCACGTTTGACATAGGCCAGTTGGCCAAAAATTTGCGTCTGTCTTGTCATGTTGTATTCAATTACGAGTTGTGATTCTATTTTCGTGTGTTTTCTGGTTCATGTATGCTTGAACGCGGGCAGTCGTACTTGTTTTGGATTTCTACTGATGCACGATAACAGCACTGTCACAAGTGAAATCGATGTATGACAAAAATATCTCCGCTGACCACTGAGCACTAAAGCGGCCTGCAGGAACTGGAGAGAAAAAAAAATCCCCGGTTACATTTACTTCCAGGTGTGGTCTGACAATGTACATGTAGACGTGGAATGAAAAAAGAAGGACGGGCAGTCAGTCTTGCCCACGTAACTTGCTCAATAGTCCGTTCATTGGTTTTTGCCTGTGTTGTTTTTTTTTTCCTCCCCAGAAGTGGAAGAAAACGGAAAAGAGAAGGCCAACATAGCACTACATGCCATCGTCAGCGTTTGCCTCGTGGTCGTTGGCTGTGGTATTGCCATCTACTGTTACGGGGTCCACAAACGGTAAATGAAACACATGCGGACATACGTATGACAGGGAGAGAGAGAGAGAGAGAGAGAGAGAGAGAGAGAGAGAGAGAGAGGAGAGAGAGAGGGAGGGAGGAAGGGAGAGAAAGAGAGAGAGAGACAGAGAAAAAAAAGACAAGGAGGGAGAAGGACAGAGGGAAAGGAAGAGAGAGAGAGAGAGAGAGAGAGAGACAGGGACATACACAGAGAGAGAGAGAGAGACAGACAGACAGAGACAGAGACATACAGAGACAGACAGAGAGAGAGGGGGGGAGAGGGAGAGAGAGAAAGAGAGAAGAGGAAGAGAGAAAGATAAAAGAAAATGATAAATCATTTGTGATTTGTCCATTCTCATTCTACTACTCGTCCCCCACAACCCTAACCTCCACAACCCTAACCTCCACAACCCTAAACCCCACAACCCTAACCTCCACAACCCTAACCCCCACAACCCTAACCCCACAACCCTAACCCCCACAACCCTAACCCCCACAACCCCTAAAACCCCACAACCCTAACCCCCACAACCCTAACCCACCACAACCCTAACCCCCACAACCCTAAACCCCACAACCCTAACCCCACACCACCCAAACCCTAACCCCCACAACCCTAACCCCCACAACCCTAACCCCACAACCCTAACCCCCACAACCCTAAACCCCACAACCCTAACCCCCACAACCCTAAACCCCCACAACCCTAACCCCCACAACCCTAACCCCCACAACCCTACCAAACCCTAACCACAACCCTAAACCCCCACAACCCTAACCCCCACAACCCTAAACCCCACAACCCTAACCCCCACAACCCTAACCCCACAACCCTAACCCCCCCAACCCTAACCCCCACAACCCTAACCCCACAACCCTAACCCCACAACCCTAAACCCCACAACCCTAAACCCCACAACCCTAAACCCCACAACCCTAACCCCCACAACCCTAACCCCCACAACCCTAACCCCCACAACCCTAACCCCACAAACCCTAAATCCCACAACCCTAAACCCCATAACCCTAAACCCCACAAACCTAACCTCCACAACCCTGACCCACAAACCCTAACCCCAAACTAACACAAACTCACACACCCACACGCCCAGACCTTACCAAACCAACTCATACACCCACCCCCACCCACACCCACACACCCACACCCACACCCACCCACCCACACACACACACACACACACGTACACACACACACACGTACACACACACACACGTACACACACACACACACACACACACGCACACACACACACACACACACATACGAGTATACATATATATACACACACACACACACACACACACACACACACACACACACACACACACACACACACACACACTACTCACACCCACACAAACACTCACACCCATACACACACATTCACATACACACTTAGGCGTACACACACACACACACACACACACACACACACACACACACACACACACACACACACACATTTATCAAATCAAATCACAACCACGAACACAATGTTCTGTCCATTCAGATATTAAAAAAAACAACAACCAAAACAAAGAAACAAAAAAACAACAACAGAAAAACGACCCACACACAAAAACACACACACACACACACACACACACACACACACACACACACACACCACACACACACACACAACACACACACACACACACACACACACACACACACACACATACACACACACAACGAACCATTAAACACAAAATTTTCACTTTTAATTTTACAGCTCTGCAAACAACGAACAGAGCAGTCAGCAAGAGACAGTAGCAAGCACGCTACCCACAAGACCTACGTCACAGTACGAAATCGTCACACTGCACGATGACGACGACAGCGCGAGCCCTGCACGTGCCCAGCACGTCACGCACGGGAGCCAACCATCTACGCGAGGACAAAATGTGGCGGCGATGCAGGACGACAACGGGGAATACGGACGTCTGAGAAGGGACGGAAAGAGCGTCGGGATCGGCGCAAACGACACCAACAACGCCAGTGACTTGTACGACCATACTGCTACTACTTCAGCATCCCAGCAGTCCTCTACGTCACCATCCGCGCGTGCACCAAACGCTACAGCAATGAGAGATGCTGCTGCTCCTGCTGCTGCTGCTGCTGCTGACGGTGGAGAGTACGGACACCTCATTCGAGACGGGAGGAATGTCGGGGGGAATGACGACAACGCCAGCGACTTATATGATCATACCCCATCAGCTTCACAGCAACGGCAGCAGGCTGCGTCGTCACAGGAAGATGGTGACGTTTACCATCAGCTGCAGCGTCAGGCCCGAGGTCAGATGGTGGTGGATAACGTTTATGAATCCACTGTCTGACTTGTCTATGAAGTCTGAGAGAGAGAGAGAGAGAGAGAGAGAGAGAGAGAGAGAGAGAGAGAGAGAGAGAGAGAGCGAGGAAAGATTGCTGGTGAGATAATAGAAATTGGTCTGAAAAACTCAAATGTACTGTACTCATCATAAGATTTGAACAGTGTTCGTACTAACAGATAAGTAGACGAAATACCTCCCTGTTTCTAACATTGGGTATTAAATTCAGTACAGAAACAAACTGGATATTAAAACAAAACAAAACAAAACAACAACAACAACAACAAAAAACCCACAACAACAACAGAGTACCAAAACAACATGTAGATATATTTACAAGACAGGTTTCGAACTGACACAGAAGTAGACGTCCTGTTTCGACTATAGAGTCTTCAATTCAGTACAGAAAGAAACTGGATACAAAAAACCCAAAAGAGTACAAAAACAACATATAGACACATTTGCAAAACAGGAGAAATACGAAGTTGATACATCTGGAAGAGATATGTGGGGACAGAGGAAAATAATGCGCGTGGCAAAAGGGAGGTAATATTACTTGAGGGAGAATGGCTGTTACATGCCGTTAGTGAGCTGAATGGATGAAAAGAAAATTACAATTGAGACTATATATACTTCGTATTGTTCTTATCGTGTAAATGTGTCTACATTTTGTACTCTGTTCTTGTGCCTAACTGAAGACCCAAAAGTCGACACTGGTAGTTATTTCGTCCACGTATGTGCTTGTCTGAATGTTGTTCGAATCCTAAGGTGGAGCACATTATGTTTCTTTTTCATACCTTGGTTTGAGAGGGGAGAAGGGACATGTAGAAGACTGAGTTGATGCCACAATAGTAACTGAAGCATTAACCCTTTGACTCCCTTACCCTATCCACCAGCTGAAAAAAATTAACCATTTGACTCCCTTACCCTATCCACCAGCTTGATGCAGGAAGCTGGTGAATAGGGCGAGGGGGTGAAAGGGTTAAGTTTTTGTTTTGCTAGCATGGTTCCATGGACAGCAAAGAAAGCAAAAGAGACAGTCTTGACGGAGGAAGACACAAGAAGACCGTTGATAAGGAAGATTAGGAACAGACAAGCATCATTTATTAGGAACAGACAAGCATCATTTATAGGCCATTTTATGAGGAAAGGGGAATTAGAACACCTGGTCACAACAGGACAGCTGGAGGGAAAGAGAACACCAGGTAGACCCAAGGAGAAAACATTGGACGGACTAGCAGGGTGGCTGAGGACAGAGAGGGTGGAAGAAGTGCTTGCGGCGACAAGGGGTAGATGCGTATGGAGGGCCATGATCGCCAACGCCATGCGGCAGGGCACTTGATGATGATGATGGCACGGTTGATTATGCAGGATGCTGGTGGACAGTGTGCAGGAGTTAAAGGGTTAAGATGGACAGCGAACAGATTTTTTTTTGTTTTTGATGTTGTGGGCTCGGATTGAACTCAAGATGTAAGATCTTGATAAAAAAACAAACAAACAAACAAACAAACAAAAAAAACAGTCACGACTGTGTAAAAATGACCAGAAACAGCATCTTTAGTAGCTCGAGAGGCGTGGCTCCTAGCCTGGCCCTTGACCCCCCTGATCACACGCTGTGATAGACATTCCAGTGTCAACAAGCAACTGACGCGGGTCTTTCCCTTCTTTATATCTGTTAAAAAGTTGCGATTTTTCACTCTGTTTGAAAGCGACTTACAAATACGTCGATGTTTTGTCGGCATCCTCGTTTTATCAAGTAAACGTTCTGTCTCTTGACTCTGTCTAGACGAAAATTGAAAAACCACCTTAATTGTTTGTGATTTATTTGCCCTTAATTTGAAGATACCGTCAGCACTGCTCAGTGAGATTAACGTGAAGTAGACGATGTTGAGAGTGGGGCGCATAGAAAAATAGAGTGAAGTGGAATTAAGTAACCTATTATTTGGCTATGACTGTTGAAATGACGGTGTTCTCAAGTATTTTAACCTGTTATTGATATTCCGTACTGCATGCTGCGAAAAATAGAAACCAAACCTTTATTGGGACTGGAAAACTTCCAGAAATTCAGAGTTCGTTCATAGTTTCATGATTACTTGTAAGCGCGTTTAAATATCACAGACGTTCGTTCAGATCCCTCTTTGGTGATGATTTCTTTTAAAAAAACTTATGAGACGTGTTGTTCTGCACTGATGATACATTTCTTTTGGGTATCATAACGGTTGGCACGTGTGCTGTTTGTAAATATAACTGTTCGTTTCGTTTATTTTGGTTTCATTCTTCAAGGATTTTGATTGGTCGTTTTGCTTATTTTGGTTTCATTCTTCGAGGATTTTGATTGGTCGTTTTGCTTATTTTGGTTTTATTCTTCAAAGATTTAAATTGGTCGTTTTTTTATATTTTGGTTTCATTCTTCAAGGATTTTGATTGGTCGTTTTGTTTATTTTGGTTTCATTCTTCAAGGATTTTGATTGGTCGTTTTGCTTATTTTGGTTTCATTCTTCAAGGATTTTGATTGGTCGTTTTGTTTATTTTGGTTTCATTCTTCAAGGATTTTGATTGGTCGTTTTGCTTATTTTGGTTTCATTCTTCAAGGATTTTGATTGGTCGTTTTGTTTATTTTGGTTTCATTCTTCAAGGATTTTGATTGGTCGTTTTGCTTATTTTGGTTTCATTCTTCAAAGATTTAAATTGGTCGTTTTTTTATATTTGGTTTCATTCTTCAAGGATTCTAATTGATTTTGTCGACTTGCAGGATGCTGCAGGCCAATACATTCTGGCACGAGCCGTCATTTAGTTGATGATGTGTTTAGTTTATTTCTCGCAATAGGAAAATGACTTCAAGGAGAAGCATTATCAAGGGGGGTAAATACAGGGAAGTGTCCTAAGCTGTGAAGAGGTGGTGACAACCTTACCTAACTTGCTTTGGGGACTTAGAGGACTCCAGTCTGTATTTACGCTTCATATTGCTTAAAGGTATTACTAATATAACAATATGTTTCTGTTATGACTCGGTTTGATTGTGGCGCACGTGCTTTTGGTTTTGTTTGTTTTACTTGCATCAAGTCCTGATAGTTTTTTTTCTTTGCCATTGCTCCTCCTGTTTTTGTTCTGTTTTACTTCATGTAATTTCTTCTGGTTGATGTTATTTCTATTCTGTCTGCGCCTCCGCCCTTTTCTTCTACTCTTTTCCTTCATCATCGTCGTCATCGTCTTCGTCGTCGTCGTCGTCATCATCATCATCATCATCATCATCATCATCATCAGCAGCAGCAGCAGCAGCAGCAGCAATAACAAGCATCCACCACCACGTTTTTCTTTCGTTTCCTCTTCATGATTGTCGTTGCTCGTACACCATGACGGGGGGGGGGGGGGGGGGGGGGGAAGGAGGGGGAGGGGGGTGATGGGGTCATCTGGTTTCTGTCACTTTCAGATCGACCAGAGCGAGTTAGATACTCAGAACAGTACAGTTATAGAGTTAACGGTTTCAATCGTCATCCCACAAATCCGCTGTATCAGGCAGCACTCTGGTGGCTAGGGCGAGGGATTGAAATGATTAATGTTCCATATAGCTTAACCCTTTGACTCCTGCACCCTATCCACCAACTTCGAAAACTTAACCCTTTGACTCCCTGCAGGAAGCTGGTGGATAGAGTGAGGGAGTCAAAAGGTTAAGTTTTTGCTTTGCTAGCATGGTTAGCAGTGCAGGGTGTTGGTGGACAGGCTGCGGGAGTCAAAGGGTTAACTAAGGGGCAAAAGGGCGTTGAGTGTTACTGTGCTTGTTATCGTGAACAGCTGCAAGGTGATGACCCACAACTGTAAAAATTAATAAGATGTACGGGTGACCCGCTTTACAGCTGCATCATAGTACATGAAGTAGATGTGTTGTAAGCCTGTTGGTGGGCGGAAAGCACGCTGTCTATTCTTAAGTGCCTGCGAGAGTGTATCCGTGTGTCTCTGTCTCCGTCTCTCTCTCTTTCTTTTTGTATGCCTGTCTTTCTCTCTCTCTGTGTCTTTCTCTCTCTCTCTCTCTCTGTCTCTGTCTCTCTCTCTCTCTCTCTCCTCTCTATCTCTCTCTCTCTGTCTCTGTCTCTCTATCTCTCTCTCTCTGTCTCTTCTTTCTCCGAATTTCTCTCTGTCTGTCTGCCTATGTATACACACATACATATACATATAAATATATATGTATATACATATATATATAATATATATATATATATATATACATATATAAATATGTATGTATATACATGTATGTATGTATATATCTACATACATATATATATATATATATATGTATACATATATACATATCCCTCCTTCTCTCTCTCTCTCTCTCTCTCTCTCTCTCTCTCTCTCTCTCTCCACGGTTCCAACATATTCTCTATGAACTGTTCATTTTAGTTCAAGTTTATTCAAGACAATTTCATGGCACTTGGAAAATACCATACGCTCTCCATCCAAACCTGCCTTAAAGCCTGCACACACACACACACACACACACACACACACACACACACACACACACACACACACACACACACACACATACACACACACACACACACACACACACAACCAAAAAAAAAAAAAACCCAACAACAAAAACAACAACATTTGCACTTACAAAGTTTGAGACTGAATAGGGGGAAGCGTCCATTAAATCGCACAATTTTGACCAAAGTTTAAAAACTTAACAAAACTCAACTACAAATAGTACAGACACGAAACGAACACTACTGAGAAGCACAAGACACGAACGTTATGTCATTTATTTGAACTGAATAGTTTTTGTTATAAATAACACCAAGTGGTGTGGGTTAGTAAAATAAATTCCGAAAACGTTTTTGACACAATGTCATTCACTTCCAAAACTTACTCTATCTGTTCACACAGATTTAAAATCACATATGTTCAGCTTTTCTGCAGAACATAATCTTCATCATCAGACCTAGAAAGATACATGAATTAAACAAACTGCTTCGTGTAAGCTGGTATTTCTGAGAACCCTCTTGGCCCGCTAACTCGCCATAGTGAAACGCAAGCAATTCCAAGAAATCACAGTCCATCAAAAAAAAAAAACCTACGTCAAAGTCTTGTTAAATGACAGAATAACGGTCGAAATGGGGGTGAACCCTGATGCACAAATGTTTGAGGGTTCCAATAACACAAGTAATCCCTGACATTTGTTTCAATTCGTACTATTTTCCTGACGTTTGTTTCATTTCGTACTAGTTTTCTTACATTCGTTTCAATTCGTGCTAATTTTCTTACATTGGTTTCAATTCGTACTCATTTTCTTACCTTCGTTTCAATTCGTACTCATTTTCTTACCTTTGTTTCAATTCGTATTTATTTTCTTACATTTGTTTCAATTCCTACTCACATTTGTTTCAATCCGTACTCATTTTCTTACATTTGTTTCAATTTGTACTCATTTTCTTACATTTGTTTCAATTCCTACTTACATTTGTTTCAATCCGTATTCATTTTCTTACATTTGTTTCAATTCGTACTCATTTTCTTACATTGTTTCAATTCGTGCTAATTTTCTTACTTTTGTTTCAATTCGTGCTAATGTTTTTACATTTGTTTCAGTTCGTACTCATTTTCTTACATTGTTTCAATTCGAACTAATTTTTTTTACATTTGTTTCAATTCGTGCTAATTTTCTTACATTTGTTCTAGTTGGTGCTAGTTTTCTTACATTTGTTTCAATTCGTACTTATTTTCTTACGTTTGTTTCAATTCGTACTTATTTTCTTACATTTGTTCAATTCGTGCTCATTTTCTTGCATTTATTTTAATTCGTGCTCATTTTCTTGCATTTGTTTTAATTCGTGCTCATTTTCTTGCATTTGTTTCAATTCGTGCTCATTTTCTTGCATTTGTTTCAATTCGTGCTAATTTTCTTACATTTGTTTCAATTCGTGCTTGAAAAAAATCAATAAAGTTTGCAATAAAGTTTGCTTGTCGCTGGTTTTGGGCGTGTACGTAAGCAGAAGTTTAAGTGGCGGAAATACAGTAAGAGTCCATGATGTAATTTAGCTCAAGTGTTTAATGCATCACGCTGATAAAGCAGTAGTTCTGGCTCGCTGGCTGGCTGGCTGGCTGGTTTGCTGACTGGCTGGTTGGCTGGCTGGCTGGCTGGTTGGCTTGCTGGCTGGCTGCTGGTTGGCTGGCTGGCTGGCTGGTTGTTGGATGGCTGGCTGGTTTGCTGGTTGGTTGGCTGGCTGGCTGGTCGGCTGGCTGGTTGACTGGTTTGCTGGTTGGTTGGCTGGCTGGCTGGCTGGTTGGTTGGCTGGTTGACTGGCTGGCTGGCTGGCTAGCTGGTTGGTTGGCTGGCTGGCTGGTTGACTGGCTGGCTGGTTAGCTGGCTGGTTGACTGGCTGGCTGGTTGGCTGGCTGATTGGCTGGATGGTTGGCTGGCTGGCTGACTGGTTGGCTGGTTGGCTAGCTGATTGGCTGGTTTGCTGGCTGGTTGGCTTGTTGGTTGGTTGGTTGGCTGGCTGGTAGGTGGCTGTTTCAGTTGACAGAGCCGTGGACTCAAGATCTATTGCCTCGAGTTCGACCCCGACCCTTAACATAGAAACTGTCCATTTCGTTTCCCGTCTTAACCCTTTGACTCCCACACTCCCTATTCACCAACTGCAAAAACATAACCCTTTGACTTCCTCAACCTATCCACCAGCTTCCTGTGCAGGAAGCTGGAGGATAGGGCGATGGATTCAAAGGGTTAAGTTTTTGCTTTGCTAGCATTGTTGACAATGCAGGATGCTGGAGCAGGAGTCAAAGGGTTAATCATTCTGATGGTGTCATGCTGTGGACAGGTGGCGGTAGTCAAAAGGTTAACGCTCCAATCATTCTGATGGTGTCATGCCGTGGACAGGGTGCGGAAGTCAAAGGGTTAACGCTCCAATCATTCTGATGGTGTCATGCCGTGGACAGGGTGCGGTAGTCAAAAGGTTAACGCTCCAATCATTCTGATGGTGTCATGCCGTGGACAGGGTGCGGAAGTCAAAGGGTTAACGCTCCAATCATTCTGATGGTGTCATGCCGTGGACAGGGTGCGGTAGTCAAAAGGTTAATGCTCCAATCATTCTGATGGTGTCATGCCGTGGACAGGGTGCGGAAGTCAAAGGGTTAACGCTCCAATCATTCTGATGGTGTCATGCCGTGGACAGGGTGCGGTAGTTAAAGGGTTAATGCTCCAATCATTCTGATGGTGTCATGCCGTGGACAGGGTGCGGTAGTTAAAGGGTTAATGCTCCAATCATTCTGATGGTGTCAGCTTAATGTCTCATAGGTTCCGTTCCGTCCTTTCTGTTTCAAGACCTTGCAGGCATATAGGCTTTTGCGAATGCTCAAGGAGTCTCCTAGTTAATTGTTGGCAGATATAGGCTGAGCGCGTATGCACTTACCTGAGTGTGATGACTGTGTTGAACAAATATCAACCCATGAACAGCTGTAAAACGTTTAATGACCACAGAGACAAACACACAGATAGACAGACAGATAGACAGACAGATAGACAGACAGATAGACAGACAACCAGCCAACCAGACAGATATCATCACGTTCTCTCTTTGGTCGATGTGAAATGAGACTATTTTTCAAACAGGAGACTAAAATAACTACCTGTCTATCTCGAAGGTTGTTACTGATTTTATTTATGAAATCTTCACTGCTGTCTAAGACCGTTAATTCATTGAAACCTATCCTTTGATTTGTCAGCATCCACAATAGGCATTGTGTTCAGTATGATGAGATTCTATCACCTGTAATAAATCATCTCTCGGATCCGCTGGTACTTTACTGGTGAACTTGTCATGTGCAAAACTCGGGGAAAACAACGCTGCGAAGGTCAGGGGAAGTAAGGCTTCGTTGGTGCTATAGTGACATCAGAAAGCAGTTGCTTCCCTTGTGTTATGTTTTTCCCTTAAAACTCTCGACTTTCTTGAGTGAGATGTTGAGGGAAGCGATAAAGAAGCGGTGTAATTTTCGTTTTACAATTATTGGTTATTGCCTAGACCATTTCAGGGTTGGGGGATTTGCATGTAATCAAAACAAATCTAAAAACTACGAGAACGCGAAACTATGAATGCATCTTGATATTAATGTATGTGTTTCTGTAGATGATAATTTGACCGTCCAAATCGAAGAAGTCTTCCGACAACCGCCTATGAACGTGGAAACCCGTGCTTGATACAGGTCGAAGTTCAGGTACCATTGTACCGCTGTAGAGCGACAGATTAAATCTCTCAACCTCAATATTGATGTACAAAATGAGACCATCATTGATTAGAATATTGTTATATATGTTTTGTAGGCTATATAGGTTTTAGAATTTTTTTTTGTGAACAATTAGTGTCTTATTTGTATTATAATTAAATAATTTCTGTTGCCGCATTGTTCGATGACGCTTGATTATCGTTAAGCAAAGGAACGTGGTTTTTGAGATTGATTCATGGGAAAATGTTGACATGTATTGGATCTTACTTTTCATTTTTGAACTTCCAATGTGAAAAATACCATTCTGTACATTCAACAAAAAAAAAAGAAAAACAAAAAAAGAAAAACAAACAAACAAACAAAAAAACAAACAAACAAAAAAACAAACAAACAAACAAACAAACAAACAAACAAGAGGGCAAGGGGAAGAGAAAAAAAAAAGGGAAAAAAGAACTGTTAATATTGACAAATGTATTTGGAATATACGTACTTTTCAAAGACTGCTAAATAAGATTCAGAATTGAACAGTGTAATGCCAGAGTGGACGACTTTCATTTGTCCGTCTTTTAATGCTCAATGGAATAACTATAAACCACTGTTTTCTTAATAGAGAACTAATTCATCTTTATGACATGTTTGAAATCTTGATGCTCACTTTGAAATCTCCCATGAATGAAATATGCTTTTTTTTCTGTATGTTTATGTTGTCAGATGTCCAAAACGTTCCTCTTATGTGTATGAATTGAAATCATTATTATCATTATTTTGTTTTGTTACTACATTGTTTGTTGACGTCTATTCACTGCTAAAAATGAATAAAAAAGATGAAAAAGGTCTCTCAATTCATTTTTTAAAGGTTAATAAAAAAAAAACTGTCGAGGGACTGCAAAGAATTATTGTATCTCTCATTCTGTCTCTGTCTGTTTGTCTGCCTGTGCTCTCTGTCTGTCTGTCTGTCTGCCTCTTTCTCTCTCTCTCTTCTGTGTGTGTGTGTGTGTGTGTGTGTGTGTGTGTGTGTGTGTGTGTGTGTGTGTGTGTGTGTGTGTGTGTGTGCCTACGTTAGTGTATATTTAGGTGCGTTCATATGCATATATGCATGTATGTATGTATGGATGGATGGATGCATGTACGTGTGTTGTATGTATGTATGTATGTATGTATGTATGTATGTATGTATGTAAATACGTACGTACGTATGTATGTATATATGTATGTATGCATGTATGCTATGTATGATTGTATGTATGTATGTATATTATATGTATGTATGTATATATGTATGTATGCATACATGTATCTATGTGTGTATATGTATGCAATGTATGTATGCATATGTGTATAATTATTATATGTGTGTTCATACATACGTGTGTGTGTGTGTGTGTGTTTTTGCTTGTGTGTATGTGTGTGTGCGTGTTTGTACATTTTCTCCCAGAAATTCAAAACCAAACATCTCGTGCGTTCAAAACAGATACACACAGAACACGAAGATTCTGACTGGACATACGTAGTATTGTTCAACATAATGATATATACATAGCTGAACGTAAAGGGCACGTCATATGTTTCCAACAATATTATGCTAACGTCTCAAAGACGAATGGACTTCTCAACGTGATGAACAATAATATTGAGCATAACAACCCGTACGAATAAGAAGACCGAAAAAAATATGATCCTCCACACGACAAACTTAGTCTCAAGTCAGAATGGTAGCGTTGGATAAAGATACTAATTGATTAGTTTGTTTTCTTCTTCTTTCTTTCTTTTTCTCTTCTTCTTCTTCTTTCTTCCTTCTTCTTTTCTTCTTCTTTTCTTCTTCTTTCTTCTTCTTTTTCTTCTTCTTTTCTTCTTCTTTTCTTCTTTCTTCTTTTTTCTTCTTCTTTTTCTTCTCTTCCTTTTTCTTCTCTTTTCTTCTTCTTTCTTTCTTCTTCTTTTCTTCTTCTTCTCTTTTCTTCTTCTTCTTCTTTCTTCTTCTTCTTCTTCTTCTTCTTCTTCTTCTTCTTCTTCTTTCTTCTCTTCTTCTTCTTTTCTTCTTTTTCTTCTTCTTCTTTTTTCTTTTCTTCTTCTTTCTTCTTCTTTTTCTTCTTTTCTTCTTTTCTTCTTTCTTCTTTCTTCTTCTTCTTTTTCTTCTTCTTCTTCTTCTTCTTCTTCTTCTTCTCTTCTTCTTCTTCTTCTTCTTCTTCTTCTTTCTTCTTCTTCTTCTTCTTCTCTTCTCTTCTTCTTCTTCTTCTTCTTCTTCTCTTCTTCTTCTTCTTCTTCTTCTTTCTTCTTCTTTCTTCTTCTTCTTCTTCTTCTTCTTCTTCTTCTTCTTTCTTCTTCTCTTCTTCTTCTCTTCTTCTTCTTCTTCTTCTTCTTCTTCTTCTTCTTCTTCTTCTTCTTCTTCTTCTTCTTCTTCTTCTTCTTCTTCTTCTTCTTCTTCTTCTTCTTCTTTCTTCTTCTTCTTCTTCTTCTTCTTCTCTTCTCACAATTATCATTGTTATTGATACTATCGCTCTCATTCTTCTTCTTCTTTTTATTATTGTTGATATCCTTGTGATTATTTTCATTATCATCAGCCGAAAATTTGTGCTTGTCTTGTCTGGTTGTATTAAATACGCGTTCTGATTCTTTTTTCGTTATCTGCGTAATTGTTCTTGACCTGTTGAAGATTCAAAGGTTGATGAACACGGTTGGTGTTCTCTCTGTAAGTATTGTTAATGTCAGTTTTTAAGGTAAGTACGGTACGTTTCCTTTTCGTATCTATTCAATCCTCGCCACTAACAGATAGTTCAACATTTATCATCAAGATGTCAGCAGGTAAAAATATTCTGAACAAAAACAACAACAACAACAAACATTACAAA
>JAPXFY010000017.1:13506207-13508707 GCA_030674185.1 Monoplex corrugatus | reverse complement strand
TCATGATTGCTCGATGAATTTCAACATGATTGCTTACTGTGTTCGTACGTGACTGAACTAATTTCACTTTTATTTTGTTCAGATATTATTGAATTCATTAACGCTTTAAATTTTTGTATGTCATCGTGCCATGTGCTTTGATTTCTCTGCTCTGTGTAAGGACATGTCTGAATGATTTACTGTGTCATGTGCACACGTTGTTGAATTCGTTATTGTGACTTGTTTCAAACCTTACTGTTTCGTAGCTGAGCTATTAATAGTTTCGTATTTTCCTCATACGAAACTAAGTGTATTACATTTCACGTTGTTTAACCCTTTGACTCCTGCACCCTATCCACCAACTGCAAAAATTTAATCCGTTGACTCCCTCATCCTATGCACCAGCTTCCTGCAGGAAACTGGTGAATAGGGTGAAGAAATCAAAGGATGCAGTTTTTGCTTTTCTAGCATAGTTGACAATGCAGGATGCTGGTGGACAGGGTGCGGTTTGTCACGGGGTTAAATATGACTTAAGTCGTGATTGTCTTGCATTGCTAGGACGTGCCTAAAAAAATTGTATAAACATCATTCAGGTATGACTAAAATTCGATACGGTTTCGTTTTCTTCAAACATTGACTTAAATCTTGTATTAGTTTCGAAGTTTCATAAGTTTGCTGAACAAAAAACCCCACAAGTTTTAAAAACGTTTCTCAGTTGAGTCAACCAACTTTTGTTACAACGTTGCGTATCGTTCATACATGAACCAAACTCCCCACAGGTTGGAACCTTTCAGACGTGGCTAAACTCATTACTGTTGGCACGGCCGTTCATCTCAAGCTCTATCCTGGAAGGGCTGTTGGCACCGCTCCAGTAGTGGGAAGCTGGGGAAGAGGAGTTCAGCGGGGTGGTGGAGGTATGGGTCTCCCTGCCGTCCCTGCCGCTGGAGGTACTACAGCTGTTCTTGTAAGCCCGATGGCGTCGTAACATCTCTATCTGAAACAGGCCCCGGCCAGACTCTTAAACCACGGGTTGAGTGGATTAAAACAAACAAAGAAACAAACAAACAAAGAAAAAAAAATTCAACCAACCAACCAACCAACCAACCAAACAACGACAACGATGACAACGACGACGACAAAGAGTCACCACCATTACCACCACCACCACCACCACCACCACCGCTGCCGCCACCACCTCCACCACCACCATACAACCACCACCACTACCACCAACAAAAACAGGAACAACAAGAACAAGAACAAGAAAAACAACAACACACCACCACCATCACCACCATCACCACCATACAACCACCATCACTACCACCAACAAAAACAGGAACAACAAGAACAAGAACAAGAAAAACAACAACACACCACCACCATCACCACCATCACCACCATACAACCACCATCACTACCACCAACAAAAACAGGAACAACAACAACAAGAACAAGAAAAACAACAACACACACCACCATCACCACCACACCACCATACAACCACCACACTACCACCAACAAAAACAGGAACAACAACAAGAACAAGAAAAACAACAACAACACACCACCACCACCACCACCACAACCAACAAAAACAGGAACAACAACAAGAACAAGAAAAACAACAAACACCACCACCACCACCACCACAACCACTATCACATAACACACCACCCGACAACAAGACCACCACCACCACCACCATCAACAACAAAAACAACGATAAAAACACACCACCACCACCATCAACAGAATACTGTTTTATTCAGTACGTGTTGTGCATCTATTCTTTGTTTATTGTCTTTTGTATAGGTTCGACAAAGACCACTGGGCCTAAAATCCTTGTGCCTGTGTGGTCTTGAATTGGTGTATCAAATATACGTTCTGAATCAACTTTTGCATATTTCTGGTACCCACTCGCTTGTACGCTGGCGGTCCTTTGACTTAAACTTAAACAACAACAACACAACAACAACAACAGCAACAGCAACAATCAGCAGCAGTGCTGCCACAACAACAACGGTAACAGCAACAGCAGTGCCTTTTTGGTTAGGGTGACAGTGTATGTACGCGCCCAAATATGTGCAGTGCCTTCCACCAATATACACATACACCTTCCTTCCACCATCTACACACATTCACACCTTCCGTCTCACAACATACAGCCAATAACTGCAATTGCAACGTCTTATCACATCATCATCATCATCATCATCATCAGGTGCCCTGCCGCTTGGCGTTGGCGACCATGGACTTCCAACCATCTCTATCTCTCGTTGCTCCTAGCATCTCCCCCACCCTCCTCATCCCCAGCCACTCTGCAAGTCCGTCCAGCATTCTCTCCCTGGGTCTACCCGGCGCTCTCTTTCCCTCCAGCTTTCCCGTTGTGACCAGGTGCTCCAAATCCCCCTTCCTCAAGAACAAAGAACTTTCAGGTGGAGCTGGAGACAAGTCTCGTTATCTTTATGCTCTCCCGTCAATATTTCTTCTCATCTGTCTGTCTGTCTTTCTGCCTGTC
>JAPXFY010000017.1:13488942-13496107 GCA_030674185.1 Monoplex corrugatus | reverse complement strand
TAAGCTCAGAACACTCCTCCAAAAGGAGCGCCCAAGCCTACCTTTATACTCTGCAACTACCCTACACACAACTATGAGAGAGGAGAGAAATACATACAATATATTGGTCTTATGTTCAAGATTGACATAGTCTTTTATTCTCTTATTAAAATTTCTATAAAGACAAGAAGATATGCTTATTAAATCATACAGCCATCACTTCTAGTCGAGCGAGATCTGCAAGAAACAGAAATCCCGATGTCGTTTAACCCTCTGACTCCCGCACCCTATTCACCAACTGCAAAAACTTAACCCTTTGATCCCCTCACCCCATCCTATAGCTTCCTGTAGACTTTTATTTAACGAAAAAAATCATCTATATTGCTTCTTTAACATAATAAAGTTCTCTGTTTTCTCCATATAGCGGTAAAGGATGACATATATTTCCTTTTGTATCTCCCTTTGTCTCTCATGATTTTTGTGAAGCACATTGGGCTTATGTGAGATAGGACACTGTGCAGGTAGTCATTATATTTTATCATTATTGTCATTATTATCATATCTCTTGTATGACTATCACATATTGTACAAAAGACACTGGTGAGATTTGATTTACCTAGAATTGACATTAAATACCATACAGTATACTAAAAATGTCTATGACAAGTGTGACTGCCCGCGTTCAAGCAATTAAATCGCGTTCTTATTCTTTTTTCGTGTTTTTTTTCTGGTTCCTTCGAATATCTGTGATTCAGAAGTATACGTATGTCACGTAGTGTATAGATGATACCGAAGCGTTTTCATTGACTCAATCAACACTGCCAACACGTTTTGAATAAGATTTATTGTGAGGTTAAAATCCACACGTTTTGCACTCGTGTTTACCATTCAGCCCATCACTGTGTGTAGAAGTCATACCAACCTTGTCAGGAAACAGCTATCAACGAAGCTGGCATCATCGTAAAGTATCACGTATCACCCCGGGCCTTTTGGATCAACATCATATGTCATCAGTTTGTCAGTTAGTCATACACCGACACTGACACAGACACATACACACGCACACACATCTACACAAACTCAGCTACGCGCACACATCACACACACACACACACACACACACACACACACACACACACACACACACACACACACACACACACACACACACACACACGTACACAAACTCATATGCGCACACATCACACACACACAGTCAACATCTACACACACACACACACACACACACACACACACACACACACACACACACACACACACATACACACACATAAATACATACACACACATCTATTACCAATCCCACCCCCACCCCTCCCCCACATCTACACACACACACACACACAGACACACACACACACACACACACACACACACACACACACATGGAGCATGTACAAACGCACACACACGATGAACACGCACGCACACGCAACACACACACACACACACACACACACACACACACGCGCGCGCGCGCGCGCACATACAAAACATGGACACAGAGAAACAGAAAGAAAAATAGACAGACACACAGACAGGCAGGCAGGCAGGCAGACAGACAGACAGACAACAGACAGACGGACGGACAGGCAGACGCATACACTCTCCATCTATGTCTGTCTGTCTGTCTGTCTGTCTCTCTATCTCTCCCTCTCTCTCGCGCACACATAGCACGCTTGCACTCAACGCACATAAACGGACATATACCTGCAAGGTGTGTACGTGAATAGAGACGCACTCTCACTGTCTCTTATCCACTCACAGACACAGACACAGATACGAAGACACACAGACACACTAGACACAGATACACATACACAGACACACATAAACACACACACAGAGACACGCAAACACACACACGCGCGCACACACGGACAGACAGACAGGCAGACAGACACCCAGACACAGACACACACACACACTGACACAAACACACGTACATAAACACACGCACATGCATACATACATACCGAGAGAGAGAGAGAGGCGTACAAACACACACGCGCGCACACAGATGTACAGACAGGCAGACAGACACAGACGCATGCAAACGTACATACATACATACAGACAGACAGACAGACATAATTCTGAGACATTGAATCAACGCAGCCTGCCGTATGTCACACCGTATAGTGCATAAAAATAACCCTACATTTTTGTCTACTTCTCTTTTTGAGAAGATGTCAGAATATGTTTGAGTGAAAGAGAGAGAGAGAGAGAGAGAGAGAGAGAGAGAGAGAGAGAGAGAGAGAGAGAGAGAGAGAGAGAGTTTTGTGTGTTTGTGCGTGCACAAGTGATTGCTGCATACAGTTTTATTTGAAATTTTAAATATTGTTTCAAAGACTCTTTTTAATCATTTTGCAATTACTGATTGCATCTTTGCATTTTTACAACTGTATCTATAACATATTTCTAAAGTTTTATCTCATACTATGTTTATTTCAATTATTTCCAAAATGCGTTAAATGTCAGGCCACTTTTTGTGTGTGCGTGCGTGCATGCGTGTGTGCGTATGTGTTGCTGTGTGTGTTTTGTTTGTGCGTGCTTGCGCGCGCGCGCGAGCGCGCGTGTGTGTGTGTGTGTGTGCGTGTGCGTGTGTGTGTGTGTATGTGTGTGTGTGTGTGTGTGTGTGTGTGTGTGTGTGTGTAGAGAGAGAGAGAGAGAGAGAGAGAGAGAGAGAGAGAGAAACTGAAACTGAAACTGAAAATGATTTATTGCCATTGACATTTTTGTCCTTGTGGCAAGGAGCATAAAACAAAGTCATTAAATTTTACGGCGACGTTTTGGCGAAATAAAGATTTATAAATATAGTCATGGCTGACATTACATCAATTTGAATTTTTTTTCCTAATGATGAAGAAAAAATTGAAGGAAAAATGTGTGGTGTGTGTGTGTGTGTGTGTGTGTGTGTGTGTGTGTGTGTGTGTGTGTGTGTGTGTGTGTGTGTGTGTGTGTGTGTGTGAGAGAGAGAGAGAGAGAGAGAAGACAGACAGACAGACAGACAGACAGACAGACAGACAGACAGACAGAAAGAGAGATTGGAGGAAAGGGTGGGACATTGTATTATTGCTATTACAGATAAACATGCGATGTAGTCAACCACCATTTCCGTCAGGTCATCACTCAGTGAGCAGGAACATTGCAGAGTAAAAGGCGAAGAAGGCTTGGCTACGGTTTGTTTGTTAGTTTGACCCATTTGTTTGCTTGTGCTATCATTGAAAGAAACAACAGCGTAGTGGTTAGAGCTCACGATTCCTAAGGCTGAAATTAAGCAGTCTAATATGGGTGCTGTTTGAATAGTTGACTATATTCGAACGTTGGTTTGAGTATACTACCGTACTCCATCCAGGTTGAAATACATACTTGTCCCTATTTAGAAACGAGATAGCTTCTTAACCCTTTGACTCCTGCACCCTGTCCACCAGCATTCTGCATTCTCAACCATGCTAGCAAAGCAAAAATGTAAACCTCTGATTCCCTCACCCTATCCACCAGCTTCCTGCGGGGAAGCTGGTGGATAGGATGAGGGAGTCGGGGGGTTAAGTTTTTGCAATTCGTGGATAGGGTGCAGGAGTCAAAGGGTTAATTTAAAAAAAATGACATTTTTAACGCAACGTTTCCCGATGGCTGCTATGTGATTATGGGAAAATCGTTATCTCAACTGCCTACAGGTCTGTTTTGTAGACGGGAGAAAAGAAAAACAGAATGGTGTCGTTGGTGGCATTGTTCAAATCAAAATGTTTGTGTATGGTTGAGTCACACTTTTATCATGAAGGAGTCCTTGACAAACCACGGCATTTCGTGTCATCAGGCCTTCCAGCTGCGTTACATCGCATTCGTTTTAACCACGAAATTGAAACGCAAAATGGGTTCGATGCAATGAATCACCAGTTTTTTCCCTTCTAATCTTAACCCTTTGACTCCCGTACCCCATCCACCAGCATCCTGCATCGTCAACCATGCCAGCAAAGCATAAATGTAACCCTTTGACTCCCTCATCCTGTCCACCAGTTTCCTGCTTTCTATCCATCAGCTTCCTGCAGGAAACTAGTCGATAGGGTAAGGGAGTCAAAGGGTTAAGTTTTTGAAATTGGTGTCTAGTGTGCGGGAGTTAATGGGTAAACTTGAGAGTTTTGTTGGTACCGAGTCAGTATTTGTATTACATTCACTCCGCTTCCATTCATTCCAGTACATCCACGAGAAATCAACATTAACGTCTGCGATAATTACAGGATACGATGTGGAATGTTTACAAAGAATCCAAAATCATCCTTATAATTTTTTTTGCTAAATTACCAAAACTTTTCGATGGTAATGCAGTAAAAACTACAGTAGTGACATACTCAACATGATCATGAACATGCACAGCGCTTGTAATTATTATTATTATTATTATACTTTTTCATTGTGATCTATTTGCAGATTTTCAGGAAAAGAAGAGGATAGAAACACGATGACATCAGTCTAATCAAACACAAAATGGCGGAAGCTGAACTGGTGTGGCCTTTTTTTGGCAAGTTTTCTGCAACGAGAATTTTCTACACACCACTTTCTACAGAAAGATCCCACTGCATCTCTCGAGATGAAGTTTCTTCACATACTGTCACGAAAAAACCTTGAGTGAAACAATGACTTGTCAGAGTATTGAGAACTGCTGAACCCTGTACACACACATACTTTTAGTTGACAAATGTTATCATTCCGTGATAAACAGTGGTACCCAGATCTGTTATACACCATCTTTGTAGAGATAGATGTTATCGTCTTGTCGTCTTAGCGCTAACCTGAGAGGTATGAGGTACTTCGCGAGCCTTCTTACAATCGGGGGGATATTGATAACTAGCGTTGTCTGAAAGCAGCTAACGCATTTCCACGCATTTCATTGACGGATAAATGTGGATGACTCACACCCGTGAGATTCACTGGTTGCTGAATTCTTTCCATCAGTTTGAAAAACGTCGAGGTATCCTCCGAGACCAGTTCAGTGATATCCCATAATTCCTTGAGAGCATTTTAGTCCTTTGCTCTTGAAAAACCGATGACCATAAGAAAAGCCAGCAATATCTTCACAGATCGCATCTTAACAAACAGAGAAATGTGACTTTTGCTGATTCCTTGAGAGGAACTGAGATGTACAGTTGTTGTTATTTATAGACAGATTTCAACATCATGACTTTTTAGAGCAGCAGATTTTTATCTTCATAACATCACATATGTATACCCACGTTAGCAGAAAGATGTCGACATTTCAAGACCCGATGGTAGCGAAAGAGTGAATTCTTTACAAACAGGATCTGAACAAATCATCGTCAGTGTTGGTTGTCTTCGTGGAAGTGGAAGTTTTTTACGATGAAGGACGTGCATGTGACCGAGGAAGACGCATCCGCTTCCGGTGCTGTGTTTATCCGTATCTCTGTACCAGAGCTGAAGAACCAGGTAATCTAACAGTTTTCATTGTTTTGTATGGTGTACTTTTTGTGTATAACCATGCATTGTTTGTTTGTCCGTATCTCTGTACCAGAGCTGAAGAACCAGGTAATCTAACAGTTTTTATTGTTTTGTATGGTGTACTTTTTGTGTATAACCATGCATTGTTTGTTTGTCCGTATCTCTGTACCAGAGCTGAAGAACCAGGCAATCTAACAGTTTTTATTGTTTTGTATGGTGTACTTTTTGTGTATAACCATGCATTGTTTGTTTGTCCGTATCTCTGTACCAGAGCTGAAGAACCAGGTAATCTAACAGTTTTTATTGTTTTGTATGGTGTACTTTTTGTGTATAACCATGCATTGTTTGTTTGTCCGTATCTCTGTACCAGAGCTGAAGAACCAGGTAATCTAACAGTTTTCATTGTTTTGTATGGTGTACTTTTTGTGTATAACCATGCATTGTTTGTTTGTCCGTATCTCTGTACCAGAGCTGAAGAACCAGGTAATCTAACAGTTTTCATTGTTTTGTATGGTGTACTTTTGTGTATAACCATGCATTGTTTGTTTGTCCGTATCTCTGTACCAGAGCTGAAGAACCAGGCAATCTAACAGTTTTTATTGTTTTGTATGGTGTACTTTTTGTGTATAACCATGCATTGTTTGTTTGTCCGTATCTCTGTACCAGAGCTGAAGAACCAGGTAATTCTAACAGTTTTTTATTGTTTTGTATGGTGTACTTTTTGTGTTATAACCATGCATTGTTTGTTTGTCCGTATCTCTGTACCAGAGCTGAAGAACCAGGTAATCTAACAGTTTTCATTGTTTTGTATGGTGTACTTTTTGTGTATAAACCATGCATTGTTTTGTTTGTCCGTATCTCTGTACCAGAGCTGAAGAACCAGGTAATCTAACAGTTTTCATGTTTTGTATGGTGTACTTTTTGTGTATAACCATGCATTGTTTGTTTGTCCGTATCCTGTACCAGGTGAAGAACCAGGTATCTAACAGTTTTTTTGTTTTGTATGGTGTAACTTTTTTGTGTATAACCTGATTGTTTGTTTGTCCGTATCTCTGTACAGAGCTGAAGTACCAGGTAATCTAACAGTTTTTATTGTTTTGTATGGTGTACTTTTTGTGTTAACCATGCATTGTTTTGTTTGTCCGTATCTCTGTACCAGAGCTGAAGAACCAGGTAATCTAACAGTTTTCATTGTTTTGTATGGTGTACTTTTTGTGTATACCATGCTTATGTTTGTTTGTCCGTATCTCTGTACCAGAGCTGAAGAACCAGGTAATCTAACAGTTTCATTGTTTTGTATGGTGTACTTTTTGTGTATAACCATGCATGTTTGTGCGTATCTTACCGAGTGAGAACAGGTAATCACTTTATTGTTTTGTTGGGACTTTGGTATACCTGCATTGTTGTTGTCATCGACGAGGAGACAGATCTACGTTTTTTTTTGTATGGTGTATTTTTGTGTTACTGCATGTTGTTTGCGATCTCTGTACAGGGACAGATCACGTTTTGTTTGTTGGTGTCTTTTTGGTATAACTGCATTGTTGTTTGCCGTATCTGTCAGCGAGAACAGTATCTAACAGTTTTGTTTGTTGTGTACTTTTTGTTAACCATGTGTTTTGTCGATTGTCCAGAGTGAGAACCAGGATCTCTTTCATTGTTGTAGGTTACTTTTTGGTAAACTGCATTGTTTGTTTGTCGACTCGACAGC
>JAPXFY010000017.1:13476442-13478942 GCA_030674185.1 Monoplex corrugatus | reverse complement strand
GAATGTATATGTGTGTGTCTGTGTGTGTACGCATGTTTGTGTAAATGAAACTTTACTTCATTGGTATAAGTATTTCGTAATTGTTTTTAGACTCATTCCTTTCACTTAAGAGACAAACCCAAATTTTAATATAGCATGGCAAAAGTTTAGCACTAACAAATGTTATTAAAAAACAAACAACCCACCCACCCCACAAATTTGAAACAATGATTTGAAAGTGACTGCGCCCAAATTTTACAGGATAAAGAACTTTCCATTCTTCTTTTTAAGTAAAAAAAACCAAAAAACCAAAAACCAAAAAAAAAAAAAAAACACAAAAAAACTAAAAGCCAAACAAACCCACGCTTTTAATATGAAAATAATAGCAGTTTATACACTTCTTGGCGGTATTTGAAAACAAATAATTGAATGCTGAAACTTTTTATATGAAAATCAGTACAGTTGCAAACTTGGGAGGTCAGTCAAGAATGAACGAAAGTGCATAAAATTGTAAACAAAATCCAGTCTGTTTTTTTTTTTTTTTTGCAAATTGTAAATAGAATCCAGTATACATTTTGCAAATGATGATGCTGTTGTTTTATTTTCAGTTCAAGTTCAAACGACGGGTGTACAAACTAATGGACCTAAACCCCCGTAAACTCAAGCAGTTGCACTCCAAGGTAAACAGTAATGTTTAACATTTTCAGCAATTCATGAGTGAGTTTGTAGTTATTTGTTTGTTCGTCTACTTTTTTGTTTAACTTATTTATCTGTCCGTTTATTTCTTGAGTTTCTGTTTATTTACCTATTTCTTTTCTTTCTTTCTTTTCTTTCTTTCTTTCCTTTCTTTCTTTTCTTTCTTTCTTTCTTTCTTTCTTTCTTTCTTTCTGTATGTATGTATGTATGTAGTATGTATGTATGTATGTATGTATGTATTATTATTATTATTATTATTTATTATGAACATTTAGTACGCCTAATCAAATTAATGCCCTAGGCGTTTACAATGGCAAAACATATAACCAGAATCACAAGCACACACACACACGCCCACAGAAGCACCCACACACACACAAACACACACACACACACACAAACACACACACAGCATGACATGCAAATACAATGACACATTGACACTAAGACACTATAATGTCACCATTACATTACATGGGGGGAAGGGGGCAGAGATTACCAGTTTTGGGAAACAGGTGAGTTTTGAGGGAGCGTTTGAATGTGGACAGAGAGGGTGAGTATCTAAGAGAGCGAGGTAACTGATTCCAGATGGTTGGAGCTTGATAGGAAAAAGAACGCTGCCCAAACCTTTTAGTGCGGACTATGGGGATACTATAGAGACGGGTATCAGATGAGGACCGCAAAGCTCGAGATGGCGTGTAGAGATGTAACAGATGGGTGAGATACTCAGGACAGGAAGACTCAATAGATTTGAAGCAGAGGCAGGCAATCTTGTAGGATATTCTTTGCTGAACAGGGAGCCAGTGGAGAGAACAGAGCAATGGCGTAACATGGTTAAATTTTGAAGAGCGGAAGATGAGACGGGCAGCGTGATTTTGAACTTTCTGAAGTTTGTTAATGAGATGAGAGGGGGAACCAGAAAAAAGAGCATTACAGTAATCGAGACGGGATAGAACAAATGCACAGACAAGAGCCTTTGTCGTGTCTTCTGAGAGGAGGTGGCGGATAGAAGCAATTCGGCGGAGTTCAAGAAAACAAGTCCGACAGACGTTGCTCACATGCTGGTGGAAGGACAGGGTTTGATCAAGAGTTACACCAAGGTTACGGGTAAAATGGGAGAGAGGGATAGATGAGTCAACAAGTGTGACAGAGGTTGGAAGAGAGGGGTGATTTTGGAGTTTGGGTGGGGTGATCAAGATCAATTCGGATTTCTCTTCATTTAATTTCAGTTTGTTTTCAGTCATCCAATCCTTCAGGTCAGCTACACAAGATTGGGTTTTCTGGATCATGATGGGAAGGTCAGGGAGAGGCCCAGAGACATACAGCTGATTGTCATCCGAGAAAGAATGATGCTGAAGCAGGTGTTCTTGGACAATAGAGGAGACAGGGTAGGTGTAGAGAATGAAAAGTAGGGGGCCCAGAACAGATCCTTGTGGCACTCCGTAAGTCAGACAGGAAGGATTAGAAGAAAGACCATTGACAGAAACTACTTGCAGACGATTGGTGATGTAAGAATGAAACCAGTTCAAGACAGTATCATGGAGCCCAAAAGAGTGATGTAGACGGGAGAGAAGGATAGAGTGGTCAATAGTGTCAAAGGCAGCAGATAGGTCCAAGAGAGTCAAAAGTGATACGTTGTTAGAGTCGAGAGTAGTCAATAAGTCGTTGCAGATTTTGAGAAGAGCAGTTTCGGTACTATGTCCAGAACGGTAAGCAGACTGAAGGGAATAGACAAGGTTATTGGAATGAAGGTGGTTTAACAGCTGGTCAAGAACAACTTTCTCTAAGACCTTGGAAAGAAAAGGAAGATTTGACACAGGTCTAT
>JAPXFY010000017.1:13461442-13468942 GCA_030674185.1 Monoplex corrugatus | reverse complement strand
TAGTGTTAGAGTGTGTGTTGTTAGGTGTATGTCATGCTGTTAAGGTAGTTAGTGGTGTATGTCCATGTTGGTTAGGTGAGTTAGTAGGTGTATGTCCATGTGTTAAGGTGAGTTAGGTGGTGTATGTCATGCTGTTAAGGTGAGTTAGTGGTGTATGTCCATGTGTTAAGGTGAGTTAGGTGGTGTATGTCCATGCTGTTAAGGTGAGTTAGTTGGTGTATGTCAGTGCTGTTAAGGTGGTTAGGTTGGTGTTGTCATCTGTTAAGGTAGTTAGGTGTGTATGTCCATGCTGTTAAGGTGAGTTAGTGGTTATGTCAGTGCTGTTAAGGTGTTTAGTTGGTGTATGTCCATGCTGTTAAGGTGAGTTAGGTGTGTATGTCAGTGCTGTTAAGGTGAGTTAGGTGGTGTATGTCCATGCTGTTAAGGTGAGTTAGGTGGTGTATGTCATGTGTTAAGGTGAGTTAGGTGGTGTATCCATGCTGTTAAGTGAGTTAGTGGTGTGATTTCAGTATGGTAGGTTATTAGGTGTGTATGTCCATGTGTTAAGGTAGTTAGTGGTGTATGTCATGCTGTTAAGGTGTGTTATTGGTGTATGTCAGTGCTGTTAAGGTGAGTTAGGTGGTGTATGTCAATGCTGTTAAGGTGAGTTAGTGGTGTATGTCAGTGCTGTTAAGGTGTGTTATTGGTGTATGTCATGCTGTTAAGTGAGTTAGGTGGTGTATGTCCCTGCTGTTAAGGTGAGTTAGTGGTGTATGTCATGCTGTTAAGGTAAGTTAGTTGGTGTATGTCATGCTGTTAAGGTGAGTTAGTGGTGTATGTCAGTGCTGTTAAGGTAGTTATTGGTGTATGTCCTGCTGTTAAGGTGAGTTAGTGGTGTATGTCATGCTGTTAAGGTAGTTAGTGGTGTATGTCATGCTGTTAAGGTGAGTTAGGTGGTGTATGTCATGCTGTTAAGGTAGTTAGTGGTGTATGTCATGCTGTTAAGGTGGTTATGGTGTATGTCAGTGCTGTTAAGGTGAGTTAGGTGGTGTATGTCCATGCTGTTAAGGTGAGTTAGTTGGTGTATGTCCATGCTGTTAAGGTAGTTATGGTGTATGTCCATGCTGTTAAGGTGAGTTAGTGGTGTATGTCATGCTGTTAAGGTGAGTTAGGTGGTGTATGTCCATGCTGTTAAGGTATAGGTGGTTAGTAGTGTGTTATGTTATGGTGTTGTCATGCGTTAAGGTGAGTTAGTGGTGTATGTCCATGCTGTTAAGGTGAGTTAGGTGGTGTATGTCCATGCTGTTAAGGTAGTTAGGTGGTGTATGTCAGTGCTGTTAAGGTGAGTTAGGTGGTGTATGTCATGCTGTTAAGGTAGTTAGGTGGTGTATGTCCATGCTGTTAAGGTGGTTAGTTGGTGTATGTCAGTGCTGTTAAGGTAAGTTAGGTGGTGTATGTCCATGCTGTTAAGGTGAGTTAGGTGGTGTATGTCATGCTGTTAAGGTGGTTAGTTGGTGTATGTCCATGTGTTAAGGTGAGTTAGGTGGTGTATGTCCATGCTGTTAAGGTGAGTTAGGTGGTGTATGTCATGCTGTTAAGGTGGTTAGTGGTGTATGTCCATACTGTTAAGGTAGTTAGGTGTGTATGTCCATGCTGTTAAGGTGAGTTAGTGGTGTATGTCAGTGCTGTTAAGGTGAGTTAGGTGGTGTATGTCCATGCTGTTAAGGTGAGTTAGTGTGTATGTCAGTGCTGTTAAGTGAGTTAGGTGGTGTATGTCCATGCTGTTAAGGTAGTTAGGTGTGTATGTCATGCTGTTAAGGTGAGTTAGGTGGTGTATGTCATGTTGTTAAGGTGAGTTAGGTGTGTATGTCATGCTGTTAAGGTGTTAGTTGGTGTATGTCCATGCTGTTAAGGTGAGTTAGGTGGTGTATGTCCATGTTGTTAAGGTGAGTTAGGTGGTGTATGTCCATGCTGTTAAGGTGAGTTAGGTGTGTATGTCCATGCTGTTAAGTGAGTTAGTGGTGTATGTCCATTGTTAAGGTAGTTAGGTGGTGTAGTCCATGCTGTTAAGGTGAGTTAGTTGGTGTATGTCATGCTGTTAAGGTGGTTAGTTGGTGTATGTCCATCTGTTAAGGTAGTTAGGTGTGTATGTCCATGCTGTTAAGGTGAGTTAGGTGGTAATGTCAGTGCTGTTAAGGTGGTTAGTTGGTGTATGTCCATGCTGTTAAGGTGAGTTAGTGGTGTATGTCATGCTGTTAAGGTGAGTTAGGTGGTGTATGTCATGCTGTTAAGGTGAGTTAGTGGTGTATGTCCATGTGTTAAGGTGAGTTAGGTGGTGTATGTCCATGCTGTTAAAGTGAGTTAGGTGGTGTATGTCATACTGTTAAGGTAAGTTAGTTGTGTATGTCCATGTTGTTAAGGTGAGTTAGTTGGTGTATGTCAGTGCTGTTAAGGTGAGTTAGTTGGTGTATGTCAGTGCTGTTAAGGTGAGTTAGGTGGTGTATGTCCATGCTGTAAGGTGAGTTAGGGTGATGTAGTGCTGTTAAGGGTTAGTGGGTATGTCCATGCTGTTAAGTGATTAGGTGGTGTATGTCCATGCTGTTAAGGTAGTTAGGTGGTGTATGTCCATGCTGTTAAGGTAGTTAGATGGTGTATGTCATGCTGTTAAGGTGAGTTAGGTGGTGTATGTCAGTGCTGTTTAAGGTAGTTAGTGGTGTATGTCCATGCTGTTAAGGTGAGTTAGGTGGTGTATGTCAGTGCTGTTAAGGTAGTTAGATGGTGTATGTCCATGCTGTTAAGGTGAGTTAGGTGGTGTATGTCAGTGCTGTTAAGTAAGTTAGTGTGTATGTCGCGTTAGGTGAGTTAGTGGTGTATGTCAGTGCTGTTAAGGTAGTTAGGTGGTGTATGTCCATGCTGTTAAGGTGAGTTAGGTGGTGTATGTCAGTGCTTTAAGTAAGTTAGATGGTGTATGTCCATTGCTGTTAAGGTGAGTTAGGTGGTGTATGTCAGTGCTGTTAAGGTAGTTAGGTGGTGTATGTCCATGCTGTTAAGGTGAGTTAGGTGGTGTATGTCAGTGCTGTTAAGGTGAGTTAGGTGGTGTATGTCCATGCGTTAAGGTGAGTTAGTTGGTGTATGTCAGTGCTGTTAAGGTGAGTTAGGTGGTGTATGTCCATGCTGTTAAGGTAAGTTAGGTGGTGTATGTCAGTGCTGTTAAGGTGAGTTAGGTGGTGTATGTCATGCGTTAAGGTAAGTTAGGTGGTGTATGTCCATGCTGTTAAGGTGAGTTAGGTGTGTATGTCATGCTGTTAAGGTGAGTTAGGTGGTGTATGTCAGTGCTGTTAAGGTGAGTTAGTGGTGTATGTCATGCTGTTAAGGTGAGTTAGGTGGTGTATGTCCATGCTGTTATGGTGATTAGGTGGTGTATGTCCATGCTGTTAAGGTGAGTTAGGTGGTGTATGTCCATGTGTTAAGGTGAGTTAGTGGTGTATGTCATGCTGTTAAGGTAGTTAGGTGGTGTAGTCCATGCTGTTAAGGTGAGTTAGTTGGTGTATGTCCATGCTGTTAAGGTGAGTTAGGTGGTGTATGTCCATGCTGTTAAGGTGAGTTTAGGTGGTGTATGTCAGTGCTGTTAAGGTGTTAGTTGGTGTATGTTCCATCTGTTAAGGAAGTTAGGTGTGTATGTCCATGCTGTTAAGGTGAGTTAGGTGGTGTATGTCAGTGCTGTTAAGGTGAGTTAGTTGGTGTATGTCCATGCTGTTAAGGTGAGTTAGTTGGTGTATGTCAGTGCTGTTAAGGTGAGTTAGTGGTGTATGTCCATGCTGTTAAGGTGAGTTAGGTGGTGTATGTCAGTGCTGTTAAGGTGAGTTAGGTGGTGTATGTCCATGCTGTTAAGGTGAGTTAGGTGGTGTATGTCAGTGCTGTTAAGGTGAGTTAGGTGGTGTATGTCCATGCTGTTAAGGTGAGTTGGGTGGTGTATGTCAGTGCTGTTAAGGTAGTTAGGTGGTGTATGTCATGCTGTTAAGGTAGTTAGGTGGTGTATGTCAGTGCTGTTAAGGTGAGTTAGGTGGTGTATGTCGTGCTGTTAAGGTAAGTTAGGTGGTGTATGTCCATGCTGTTAAGGTGAGTTAGGTGGTGTATGTCAGTGCTGTTAAGGTGAGTTAGGTGGTGTATGTCAGTGCTGTTAAGGTGAGTTAGGTGGGTATGTCAGTGCTGTTAAGGTAAGTTAGGTGGTGTATGTCCATGCTGTTAAGGTGAGTTAGTGGTGTATGTCAGTGCTGTTAAGGTGAGTTAGGTGGTGTATGTCCATGCTGTTAAGGTGGTTAGGGGATGTCATGCTGTTAAGGAGTTAGGTGGTGTATGTCAGTGCTGTTAAGGTGAGTTAGGTGGTGTATGTCAGTGCTGTTAAGGTGAGTTAGGTGGTGTATGTCCATGCTGTTAAGGTGAGTTAGGTGGTGTATGTCCATGGCTGTTAAGGTGAGTTAGGTGGTGTATGTCCAGTGCTGTTAAGGTGAGTTAGGTGGTGTATGTCATGCTGTTAAGGTGAGTTAGGTGGTGTATGTCAGTGCTGTTAAGGTGAGTTAGGTGGTGTATGTCCATGCTGTTAAGGTGAGTTAGTGGTGTATGTCAGTGCTGTTAAGGTGAGTTAGGTGGTGTATGTCCATGCTGTTAAGGTGAGTTAGGTGGTGTATGTCAGTGCTGTTAAGGTGAGTTAGGTGGTGTATGTCCATGCTGTTAAGGTGAGTTAGGTGGTGTATGTCAGTGCTGTTAAGGTGAGTTAGGTGGTGTATGTCCATGCTGTTAAGGTGAGTTAGGTGGTGTATGTCAGTGCTGTTAAGGTGAGTTAGGTGGTGTATGTCCATGCTGTTAAGGTGAGTTAGTTGGTGTATGTCCATGCTGTTAAGGTGAGTTAGGTGGTGTATGTCCATGCTGTTAAGGTGAGTTAGGTGGTGTATGTCAGTGCTGTTAAGGTGAGTTAGTGGTGTATGTCCATGCTGTTAAGGTGAGTTAGGTGGTGTATGTCCATGCTGTTAAGGTGAGTTAGGTGGTGTATGTCCATGCTGTTAAGGTGAGTTAGTTGGTGTATGTCCATGCTGTTAAGGTGAGTTAGGTGGTGTATGTCCATGCTGTTAAGGTGAGTTAGGTGGTGTATGTCCATGCTGTTAAGGTGAGTTAGGTGGTGTATGTCCATGCTGTTAAGGTGAGTTAGGGTGGTGTATGTCCATGCTGTTAAGGTGAGTTAGGTGGTGTATGTCCAATGCTGTTAAGGTGAGTTAGGTGGTGTATGTCCATGCTGTTAAGGTGAGTTAGGTGGTGTATGTCCATGCTGTTAAGGTGAGTTAGGTGGTGTATGTCCATGCTGTTAAGGTGAGTTAGGTGGTGTATGTCCATGCTGTTAAGGTGAGTTAGGTGGTGTATGTCCATGCTGTTAAGGTGGTTAGGTGGTGTATGTCCATGCTGTTAAGGTGAGTTAGGTGGTGTATGTCAGTGCTGTTAAGGTGAGTTAGGTGGTGTATGTCCATGCTGTTAAGGTGTGTTAGTGGTGTATGTCCATGCTGTTAAGGTGAGTTAGGTGGTGTATGTCCATGCTGTTAAGGTGTGTTAGTTGGTGTATGTCCATGCTGTTAAGGTGGTTAGTTGGTGTATGTCCATGCTGTTAAGGTGTTTAGGTGGTGTAGTCCATGCTGTTAAGGTGTGTTAGGTGGTGTATGTCCATGCTGTTAAGGTGGTTAGTGGTGTATGTCCATGCTGTTAAGGTGTGTTAGTTGGTGTATGTCCATGCTGTTAAGGTGTGTTAGTTGGTGTATGTCCATGCTGTTAAGGTGTGTTTAGTTTGGTGTATGTCCATGCTGTTAAGGTAGTGGTTATTGGTGTATGTCCATGCTGTTAAGGTGTAGTTATGGTGGTGTATGTCCATGCTGTTAAGGTGTGGTGGTGTATGTCCATGCTGTTAAGGTGTGTTATTTGGTGTATGTCCATGCTGTTAAGGTGTGTTATTTGGTGTATGTCCATGCTGTATGTCCATGCTGTTAAGGTGAGTTAGGTGGTGTATGCCATGCTGTTAAGGTGTGTTAATTGGTGTATGTCCATGCTGTTAAGGTGTGTTATTTGGTGTATGTCCATGCTGTTAAGGTGTGGTTATTTGGTGTATGTCCATGCTGTTAAGGTGGTTTTGGTGTATGTCATGTGTTAAGGTGAGTTAGTGGTGTTGTCCATGCTGTTAGTGTGGTGATGTCCATGCTGTTAAGGTGTGTTATTTGGTGTATGTCCATGCTGTTAAGGTGATTGGTGTTTAGGTTGTGGTGTTAGTCCATGCTGTTAAGGTGAGTTAGGTGGTGTAGCGCGTTAAGGTGTGTTAATTGGTGTATGTCCATGCTGTTAAGGTGTGTTATTTGGTGTATGTCCATGCTGTTAAGGTGTGTTAGTTGGTGTACGTCAGTGCTGTTAAGGTGTGTTAGGTGGTGTATGTCCATGTTGTTAAGGTGTGTTATTTGGTGTATGTCCATGCTGTTAAGGTGTGTTAATTGGTGTATGTCCATGCTGTTAAGGTGTGTTTATTTGGTGTATGTCCATGCTGTTAAGGTGTGTTAGTTGGTGTACGTCAGTGCTGTTAAGGTGTGTTAGGTGGTGTATGTCCATGCTGTTAAGGTGTGTTATTTGGTGTATGTCCATGCTGTTAAGGTGAGTTAGGTGGTGTATGTCCATTCTGTTAAGGTGTGTTAGGTGGTGTATGTCCATTCTGTTAAGGTGAGTTAGGTGGTGTATGTCCATGCTGTTAAGGTGTGTTAGTTGGTGTATGTACATGCTGTTAAGGTAAGTTAGGTGGTGTATGTCCATGCTGTTAAGGTGAGTTAGGTGGTGTATGTACATGCTGTTAAGGTGAGTTAGGTGGTGTATGTCCATGCTGTTAAGGTGAGTTAGGTGGTGTATGTACATGCTGTTAAGGTGAGTTAGGTGGTGTATGTACATGCTGTTAAGGTGAGTTAGGTGGTGTATGTCAGTGCTGTTAAGGTGTGTTAGTTGGTGTATGTCCAAACTGTTAAGGTGAGTTAGGTGGTGTATGTCCAAACTGTTAAGGTGAGTTAGGTGGTGTATGTCAGTGCTGTGAAGGTAAGTTAGGTGGTGTATGTCCATGCTGTTAAGGTGAGTTAGTTGGTGTATGTCAGTGCTGTTAAGGCGAGTTATGTAGGATTTTCTGGCAACGTTAATGCTGTTAAGGTGAGTTAGTCGGTGTAGGATTTTCTGGCAATGTCGATGCTGTTAAGGTGAGTTAGTCAGTGTGTGATTTTGTTGATTGATCTGTTTATTTCTTTATCTGTTTTTTATTACATGGGGGTTGTGGTGTCAGGGCGTTCGTACTAAACAGGATGGGTCAATTTGAAAAGGGTGGTCGTATGGTTGACGGTGGGTTGGTTGATTGGTTATTTTGTTTCGCTTCGTTTTTGGGTTAGGACTGAGCATGGCAACTTTAAGGCTGGGGATAGTTTATATTGTTTCAGCTAGCCATCTGTGTCTTATTACTCA
>JAPXFY010000017.1:13448942-13458942 GCA_030674185.1 Monoplex corrugatus | reverse complement strand
TAAGATGTGCAAACAGCTCTACTTCATGAACTTCTGAACATATTTACGTTCTGTTTTCATTATTGTGTCGATATTTCATATTGACCCCACTCCGCGTCAAGTTTATTTTTAATGATGCTTCTTCAAGGTCATAGTGACCTTGTTAAGTACAAAGTCTGATTTATCTGTAATAAATTTATGTACAAAAAAGGAGTTTGTTAGAAAACTTGACCATTTTATTATCCATTTAATTGTTTTTATTTGGTTTTCATTTTAAGAGAGAATTACAAAATATTACCTCGCAGAATCTGTAGACTTGTTATTGTTTGTCTGTAATAAATTTCTATACGTAAAAAGAGATTATTAGAAAGCTTGACTGTCTTATTATCTATGTATTTGTTTTTGTTTATTGTTTGTTTTAGAGAGAATTACAAAATATTATCTCGCAGGATCTGTAAATTCATTATTTCAACCAAATTTCGCTTCCACTTCAGCGTCTTCTACAATACCTGCAGATATTTAGATGAGTTTCAGTTTCAATTTCTCAAGACGACGTCTCCAGCGCTGGGAACGAATTCCATATGCACTAAGGTCACTGAAGTGTATGGTGATCATCATGGCACAAGCCTGAAGCCCAAGATGACATAACCAGGAGCCAACCGTTCATGTCATGTCGGCCTCTTTACATCCCAGGAGATGATAGTCTGCACCAGGAGGCGTTGTGGTCATGACGTGCACTTTCTGCTGTGGCTGTGCAGGCCGATTCTTGAGTGGTAATCTCTGTCACATCTGCCACATACAAATTGAGTCGCTATTGTCTGTTTTCTGGAACGTTGCTTGCGAAGAGCCCTTTTTTCATCTGCGCTTTCTGCTCTCCTCCTCTCCGCATTCACAACGCCTTGCTGAACGGCTGTCCGCCACGCTGCCCTGTCTTCCGCCAGAGTCTCCCAAGAGCCTGGGTCAATCCCTGAGCTTCTGAGGTCCCTTTTGCATGCATCTACAAAGCTAGCTGTGGGCGTCCTGGAGTTCGCTTCCGGTTTGCCAGTTCGCCGTAGAGAACGTCTTTAGGTATGCGTCCATCCTCCATTCGACGCACATGGCCAAGCCAGCGTACTCGGCGTTGGCTTAGAAGGGCAAAGATGGTCTGTAGGCCCGCACGACGGAGGACCTCTGTGTTGGTCACCTTGTCTTGCCATTGGATGCCGAGGATGCGTCGCAAGCAGCGGAGATGGAAAATGTTGAACCTCTTTTCTTGGCTGGCGTATGTGGTCCAGGCTTCACTTGAGTAGAGTGGTGTGCTCAACACACTATCGTTAATTTAACGTTTATCTCATTCTGTGGCAGGCGTGTCGTTACGGACGAGTACAACACCTGGAACACCTGCTATACTACGGGGCGGAGATCAACATTCAGAACAACAGTGGCAACACTCCCCTTCACCTGTGTGCTGCCTATAACCAGGTAATCAGTACGGTTCGATGCTGTATCATTCCATTAATAGATACAGTATGCTTCGTTGTTATAAGACATGATACGATGCAGTATAGTGCAGTACAGTGCATGACAGTGCAATATATACGATCTCGTACGGTACGTACTACGATTAGATTTGATTTTATCAAGATTTTGCGCTATATAAATATTGTAATTATTATTATTAATTAATTATAATTATTATACGATACGATACGATACGGTATGATACGATACGATACGGTACTATACTATACATGTACTCTACTCTACTCTACCTACTCACCTCACTCCACTCCACTCCACTCCACTCCACTCCACCCACCCACCCCTACCCTATTCTACTCTACTCTACTCCACTATACCCTACTATACTATGCAACACAATAGAATGCACTGCAGTACAGTGCAGTGCAATACGATTCAACACAACACGGCACAACACGGCACAAAACACAACACAACACAGCACAACACACACAACACAACACAACACAGCAACAACACAACACAACACAACACAACACAACACAACACAGCACAGCACAGCAAGCACAACACACACAGCACAGCCACACAGCACAAGCACAACACAACACAACACAGCACAGACACAGCACAAGCACAGCACAACACAACACAACACACACACACACACAGCACAGCACAGCACAGCACAGCAACACAGCACACGCACAGCGCAGCACAGCACAACAACACACACAACACAGCACAGCACAGCACAGCACAGCACAGCACAACACAGCAACACAGCACAGCACAACACACAGCAACAGCAACAGCACACAGCACACACACAGACACAAGCACAACACAGCACAACACACACAGCACAGCACAGCACAGCACAACACAACACAACACAACACAACACGATACATTGCAGTACGATAATGATCAAATCTAGTGCAGCGCAACGCAACATTAACACAATACACCGCAACATTAACACAATACACCGCAACATTAACACATACAACGCAGCACAGCATGACACAGACGATACAACACGACATAACACGATCCATGCAGTATATCTAATTACATGTCTTTGAATCCTCACAGAAATAACGTTACTTTTGAACTGCTCGTTGTAATGCGACAGAAACACGAATCATCATCATCATCATCATCATCATCATCATCATCATCATCATCATCACACAATCACATCAATCATCATCATCATCATCATCATCTATCATCATCCATCATCACACATCATCATCATTATCATCATCATCACATCATCATCATCATCATCATCATCATCATCATCATCATCACCATCATCATCATCATTACCATCATCATCATCATCATCATCATCATCACCATCATCATCATCATCATCATCATCATCATCATTACCATCATCATCACATCATCATACCATCATCATCATCACCATCATCATCACCATCATCATTACCATCATCATCATCATCATCATCATCATCATCACACCACCATCATCCATCATCATCATCATCATCATCATCACCATCACCATACCACCACCACACACACCATCACCACCACATCACACATCACCTACATCATCACATCACACCATCATACATCATCATACTATCATCCATCACCATCACCATTACCACCACCACCACCACCACCCTACCACCACCACCACCACCATCACCCTATCACCACCACCATCACCACCATCATGACTATCATCATGACTAGATATCATCATCATCATCATCATCATCATCATCATCATCATCATCATCACCACATCATCACCATACCATCCACATCACCAACCACCCTACCACCTACCACCACCACCACCACCAACCACCACCACCCTACCACCACCACCACCACCCTACCACCACCACCACCACCATCATGACTATCATCATGACTAGATCATCATCATCATCATCATCATCATCATCATCATCATCATCATCAAACAGCAGTAGTAACAGTTGCAGTAGCAGCATCCTTCTTACTCACCAGTTCAAAGTACTCGCTCAGAAATATGTAAATCTATCAGTATTTATACGCTCTACGCGTGAGACATGAATCTTACAGTAGTTTTCGTTTACTATGGCAAAAACATATTTTTAATTTTCGAAAGAATGTCCATCTGTAAATACAATGATGAAGCATAAATAATATCAACCAGCAACATGCTCAAAGCTTATGTGTATGTTCTTGCTTTCATATACAATATATATTAGCTACTTGTGAACCAAACAGTTACATTTATTTCACAAGTTTGAATAATAGCACTACTAATAATTGAAATCTTCAGTACTCACAAACATACCCACACTCATCCACACCCGCGTACAGAGAAAGAGAGAGAGAGAGAGGAGAGAGAGAGAGAGAGAGAGAGAGAGAGAGAGAGAGAGAGAGAGAGAGAGAGAGAGAGAGAGTGAGAGAGAGAAGTGAGAGAGAGAGAGAGAGAGTAAATTTCAGCAATGCAGAAGAGAAGATAGTGATTAGGCGAATACCTTTCGAATAAAACATACTTAAGCATCTACTAAAATTATGAAAATGACATATCCGCACAGAAAAATCTTTATCAGTCTTGCACATTACAAATGAACTCATGAGTCTTGCATCCTGACATAAGCACTGTTTTGGTTTCTTTTTCTACGTTCAAACAGGAGGAATGTACGCGCGTGTTGCTGTTCCGAGGTGCAGACAGAGGGATCATTAACGTGCACAACCAGACAGCCTATCACATGGCTGTCGTTCACAACGCTATGGACGTGGCAGACATCCTACTTCACCACAAGGAAGAAGATGTTGGTACGTGCAGCTCATCAAAACCAACGCCCATCTTGATTCAGACAGATCAGGATGTGGAATGTTAAAACATATTGATGAAAAATAAAAATGAATGTGATACTTTAGATTACAGAGCAGGCTTATATCCCAAGCCTTTTCATCCATCCATGAATATTGATGAAAAATAAAATGAATGTGACACTTTAGATTACAGAACAGGCTGCTGATATCCTAGCCTTTTCATCCATCCATGAACTTGTTTCTTCTCAAACTTATTTTCATTCATTGTTTAAAAGCTACAAAGCCAGATACTATCATCATCATCATGTACCCTGCCGCATGGCGTTGGCGATCATGGTCCTCCATACGAATCTATCCCTTGTCGCAGAATCAATCGCTTAAAAGTCTTCAAATTCAGCATGGATGTACGACGTCCACATTTTCAACAAGTGGCCAACATCAGTGCATATAATGCTAGTTCTTTATGTTAAATTGAATTAGTGTCAGTAATTATCAGTTACTCCGACTTATCTGATTAGCCTTGCTTCAGTCAATCAGAATGTCTTGTACCATTTCGTAAAGACCAGCTCGACTGGACTGATCCTGCTTTGCCTTAAAGGATATATGAGAAGTTCTAAATATGTTTTCTGAAAAAAAAAATGGCTACACAGAGGGCATCTAGGATTCATGACCTGGATTGGGCCCAGTCCCCTTAGAGTATCAGGAGTTAAGGGCCGAAACACTTGCTTGATAGGGTTATCTCCTTGAGGACCTTCTGCTTCCGGCTCTCCCTCAGAGTTCCTTACTATTGAGAAGTTCTAAATATGTTTTCTGAAATAATATGACAATTTCAGAAAATAACAAAAACTGGTGTTGCATCTCAGACACAAAACAAAACAAGACAAGAATGAATATGAGTAATTACCATTACCAACTTATCTGATCAAACTTACTTCAGTCAGCCAAGCTTACATTAAAAGACAGTGATGGGTGAGTTTTTTTGATGATGAATAATAAGGTATATTTATACGGCCGTAATCACCCATACAAACAAAGCCTCACCCCAGGATACCCATCATCAACAAAGACACCTTACAGTTAAAAATACAGAAATGAGAACTCTAAACATAGAAAAGGATATTGAGAACTTAAATATGACAGTTAGAAAAAAAGAGAATATTGAGAACTTCAAATACAGTTCAAAAAAGAAAATAATTGACCCCAAAATAACAAACGGTGATCCAAAGACAGAAGTCAAAAATGAATATTAAGAACGATCACTGCCCTTTGTCCATTGCAGTACCATACGGAGTCGCAATACAGACTCGCAGGCATTCACCTTCTCCAAATGCGCATGACCCCATATGAGGAGTCGCAGCGACCCGCTCACGCCAGTGCCATGGAAGCATAGCTAGCAACATCACGCATGCCACACAACCGAACAGCAACAAATCCATTCTCAGAAACTCACCAAAGTCACAGCATAACTGGAAAGACACGGCTGAGCCTGGTGACGCGCGTCCTACTGGTCTCTTAACCAGTCACAGAAACCTATACCACTTGTCGTTTCCCATAGTATTTACTGGTTCTGATCCAGAAGTTGATCAGTTGTGTAGTTGTCTGTTTCATTAGTTGTTCTAGGATCATCATGTTAGTATGGCTGAGTTGTTGGGAGCATCCATTAAGCATTCCCTTTGTTATCCACAGAACATCCCTATCCACACACTGGCGACGGCAGGGAAAATTTTAATCCTTATACCGTGCTATGATGGTCTTGTGTCTTATGTGATGTCTTGCGCTTGACAAAGCGTGCAGTGAAAGAAAGCATAGAGATCATACGCCGAAGGTTACAAAACGACCAAACCCTCCACCAACGTACATCTCTCACAGTGGACGACGTATGTGAACTCTTGTCCTGCTGCCTCACCACCACCTACTTCACCTTCCAAGGTGAATTCTACCAACAAAAAGAAGGAGCAGCCATGGGCTCCCCAGTAAGCCCAATAGTAGCCAACCTGTTCATGGAGGATTTTGAAGAGAAAGCATTGGCTTCTTTCCACTCCCCACCACGATACTGGGGGCGCTACGTAGACGACACCATGACTATCCTCCCCCAGCAACTGGTCGAACAGTTCACAGAACATCTGAACAACCAACACCCAGCCATCAAATTCACGAGGGAAGTGGAACAGAACAACTCCATAGCCATGCTGGACACCCTCATCACCAGAACTGATGGCATTCTATCCTTCTCGGTCTACCGTAAACCAACTCATACGGACCAATATTTACAGTTCGACAGCCACCAGCCCCTTGAACACAAACTGGGAGTGATTCGAACCCTTACCCCCAGAGCTAACACCATATGCAGTACCCAAGAGGCAAAAGACAAGGAGACAAACCACCTGAAAAAAGTGCTCACCATCTCGGGCTACAAAAAGTGGGCCTGGAACAGCCCGGGAGGCAGGAAATCCAACACCGCATCCCAACAGCCAGTGAAACAACACCAGCGCAAGGGACACATCACCATCCCATACGTAGGAGGTGTGAGTGACGCTCTGTCCAGAAAGATCAGAAAACTGGGGGTGGCTGTACATTCCAAACCTTCCAACACCATACGCAGCCAGCTGGTCACCCCCAAGGACAAAACCAGCAAACTCGACAAAGCTGGCATTATATACAGAATAGACTGCCAGGACTGTAACCAACATTATGTCGGTGAAACTGAACGCCCCCTTCAGAAGAGACTAACAGAACACAAGAGGGACTCTTTCCAGTAGGAGCTCACCTACACGCCGAAAAACATCAATTCAGTGCGGACAATGTCAACATCCTGGACAGAGAAAATAAGTGGTTCCAGCGAGGAGTCAAGGAGGCCATCTACATCGCAGCCACCAACCCCCCGCTCAACAGGGACCGGGGCCGTTACACCCTGCCCCCGGTGTACCATTCTCTGATTCGATCTCGTGAACTGGGTTCATCCCATGTTCGCGAGATCTGAGTAGAGATTCACGCAGACAGCATTAGAGCGCTGACGAAGATGGCGAGAACGCCATCGAAAGCTACGGAACTGTGAGTAGCGATTTTTACACTGTTGGGAGACCTTGTTCTTCAAAATTGGTAGCATTAAGAAATGAATTATGTCAGTAATTATCAGTTACTCCAACTTATCTGATTAGCCTTGCTTTAGTCAGCGGAATGCCTTGTACCATTTCGTAAAGACCAGCTCGATGGAACTGATCCTGTTTTTGTATGATAATGATAATAATTAAGGTTTTTATAAGGCGCTAAATCTTGACAATACAAATCAAAGAGCACTCACGCACCAGACATACGTATGCAGTCAACAAAGACTACCTGACAGTTAGAAAATAAAGAATATTTGAGAACTTCTAAATATGACAGTTAGAAAAAAAGAATATTTGAGAACTTCTAAATACGTTTTCTGAAATAATTTGACCTTTCCAGAAAAAATAACAAAAACTGGATTGCATCTCAAATGCAAGACAAGTCAAGAAATGAAATAGTACTGACGATCACTGCCCTTCTCTCCATTGCAGTACCCATACGGGAGCGGCCACACTACAGCAACCGTCGTAGGCATTCCACCGTCTCCCAGAACATGCGCATGACCCCCATCATGAGGAGTCGCAGCGACCCCCGCCTCCACGCCAGTGCCATGGAAGCATGCAGGCAACATCACGCAGTGGCCACACAACAACGTGAACAGCAACAACATCATCATCATCAGAAACATCACCAACACAGTCAGCAGCAGTTGACGTCGCTGCAGGATTTTTACGACACGACTGAGCCTGGTGACGCTGCGTCCTACCTGGTCTCTTACCCTGTCTGCAGAAACCCCAGTACCTTGTCTGTCTGCTCTCATAGTATTTCAAGCACTGGTTCTGGATCTAGTAAGTTGTTGTTGTTGTTGTTGTTGTTGTTATTATTGTTGTTTTTGGATCATCGTTGTTATTATTGTTGTAGTTGTTTTGGGAGCATCGCATTTAAGCAGTTTCCTTTGTTATCCAAAACATTTTGGTCCCTATCTATCCACTGACGAGGCGGCAGGGAAGTTTTTAATTCTCTTTTTATTATCCGTTGTTTGGTGGTGTTTGTGGTCTGTTTGTGACGTGCATTCGCGCTTGACAAAGGCCGGTTGGCCAAAAATTTGCGCTTGTCTTGTCTTGTGTTGAATACGCGCTTCTTGGTTTGCTTGTTCTTCTGGTTCCTGTTTCCTTTGTGCTTATCTAGTATTTTGTTCCATGTTTTACGCCACTTCAATGGCCACAGAAGCTGGGCTGTTTTTTACGATGCATTATAATGATGACGGTGAGGATGATAACCCTGATGCTATGCAGTTCCACTAGGGTTACCCTATGCTTACTATAATATATACCTGACGTATAGAGTTCCACCTAGGGTTGAGACTGCGTGACAGGGTTGTACCCTATGCTTACTATAATAATATACCTGACGTATAGAGTTCCACCTAGGGTTGAGACTGCGTGACAGGGTTGTACCCTATGCTTACTATAATAATATACCTGACGTATAGAGTTCCACCTAGGATTGAGACTGCGTGACAGGGTTGTACCCTATGCTACTATAATAATATACCTGACGTATAGAGTTCCACCTAGGGTTGAGACTGCGTGACAGGGTTGTACCACTACCTTACTATAATAATATACCTGACGTATAGAGTTCCACCTAGGATTGAGACTGCGTGACAGGGTTGTACCCTATGCTTACTATAATAATATACCTGACGTATAGAGTCCCACCTAGGATTGAGACTGCGTGACAGGGTTGTACCCAACGCTTACTATAATAATATACCTGACGTATAGAGTTCCACCTAGGATTGAGACTGCGTGACAGGGTTGTACCCTATGCTTACTATAATAATATACCTGACGTATAGAGTCCACCTAGGATTGAGACTGCGTGACAGGGTTGTACCCTACTGCTTACTATAATAATATACCTGACGTATAGAGTTCCACCTAGGATTGAGACTGCGTGACAGGGTTGTACCCTACGCTTACTATAATAATATACCTGACGTATAGAGTTCCACCTAGGATTGAGACTGCGTGACAGGGTTGTACCCTACGCTTACTATAATAATATACCTGACGTATAGAGTTCCACCTAGGATTGAGACTGCGTGACAGGGTTGTACCCTACTGCTTACTATAATAATATACCTGACGTATAGAGTTCCACCTAGGATTGAGACTGCGTGACAGGGTTGTACCCTATGCTTACTATAATAATATACCTGACGTATAGAGTTCCACCTAGGATTGAGACTGCGTGACAGGGTGTACCCTACTCTTACTTATAATATATACCTGACGTATAGAGTGCCCCTAGGATGAGACTACGTGACAGGGTTGTACCCATGCTTACTATAATATATACTGACTATAAGTTCCCTAGGATTGAATGTGACAGTTACCCTACTCTTACTAAATATCTGACAAATCGCAGGATAGACTGGTGCAGGATTGGGCGAGACTGTCGAAATCGCATCCATGAAGTGGATGAGACCGTGTGGTCCTACAGACATCTTGTATATGATATATGATGTTGTATGTGGTCACAAATGTTCCTAATAAGCCCTCAGCTCGCTCACCTTAGGGTAGGAGCTAGTTGGGGCCGAAAAATCCCACAGTGATTGTCAGTGGACAGATGGAGATGCGAACCCTCAACAGTTTGTCTGTCTCTCTGAGAGTCTGTCTCTGTG